>CM053028.1:606713497-606754286 GCA_028564925.1 Lithobates sylvaticus
CATTCACTTTTCTGAGGATGTCAAGTTTAAACCCCACCATGGAAGCAATAATCAACTGAATCTTAATACATATTATGGACTCTTTGCATGCTTAATCTATATCCTTATATCCATATTTGATGTTTTTGTGTTTTTTTTGTTTGTTTGTTGTTCACAGTATTATCACATTGAACTGTGGTTCATAGCCACAGGATTGTCTACGTATACTAGTATATATTTTGTTAATATTTTGTACACGTTCTGGTTCATAGCCACAGGATTGTCTACTCATACTAGTATATATTTTGTTAATATTCTGTACACACTTTGGGTTTTTTCAATAATTTTATTGTTTATTTTGATGGATTAGAAAATCACTGATCGAATCCAGTTGATGTCTACCTAAGTTCTGAATACGATCAGTGTTACTTATCTTGGGTGGAATTGACTTTTCACGTTCTGACCATTTCCAGCGCAGCTATCTTTTTTATATTTATGTTGCTTATAAGTAGGATAAAAAACATGAACACGGAAGACTCAATAATAGAGTAGCTCAATGAAAGGTCCGCTAGACAGGCCCCATATCCCCACAATCAGATGAGTGGCAATGTCAAAAATGAAAGAGGGGGTGAAGCTATACATTCATCTTAGAGTACAAGGCCTCCATTAGAAAGAGCCACTGAGAAATAGAGGACTAATAGCTGATTCGGGTTTGGAAGAGCTAAATTATGGGGAAGGGAGCCGGCAGACTGCAATCTTCAAACCAGGGGTCCCCCTGCTGACAACCAACAAAGGCAGCAAACAGGGGGACCACACTTCTGTCAAAGCACGTCACCCGAAGGCCAGGAGGCATAAACCCATATAAGCATGTCTCTGAAGTCTCTGACCCTCACATAGGGGCGTATAATGAGAACGAAATTACCCCACCATTGAGGCTTGGATTGAAATACAGTCCTGAAAAGGCCCAAGGGGGTGATGGTTACTGAAGTAACAGTCTTCACAGTTGAAAATGGGAGTGTGAGGTCAGAGGGTCCGAGAACAACATCAGCTGAGAGGGAACAAAGCCAGTGGCTCCACTAGAGGAACTATAGACTCAAACAGAGACAACAGCAAATCATGAAGTTCCAAACCTGAAAGTCCCGATAGGCAAGATCCACCGCATCAATTGCTTCGGTAACAGTCCATCTAAAGAATTAAACAGTCAAGCTTTAGGATTGTTCGGCGTGGATCTAGGAGCCTCGCGGCTAGAGGCCCAGGATCTAGGTCATCTGATCCTCCTGTGGACTCAGCAAAGGTGGGCCAGAAGCCTCCCGGCTAAGCAGGTAGTCAAACCAGTTGGGTACACTGACAGCAGGCCTGTCCAGGAAATGAAACACTTCCAGAAGTTGGTCAGGGGAACGGAGGTAGAAATCAGTCCCATGATGGAAGGGGTGGCCCCATCAGTAAGTTGCCTCCGCTTTGCGGATTACTTCAAGAAGGGGGTGCATTAGCCCTTGTAGGGCCCGAGTTTGCCTAGAGATGTCTGGATAGATCTGAATAGATGCACCATTAAAGTCAATGGGACCCTTGGACCAGGCCTGGTGTATGAATAGGGGCCTGTGGAGAAGAAAGAGGAGCCCTGGGGCCAAGTATCCGGTGAACTCTGTCAAGCTCCTGTTCGACTGTGGGCGGTTTGTCCAGAATCTGATTCAGAATAGCCACCACCATAGTGCCGAGGTTTGGGCCCCTAGTGGCTTCAGGGATGCCACGGAGGCGCAGATTGTTCTGCCTGTTATGATTTTCCCCATCATCCAGCCGCAGGTGGACATCGATGAGATGGCGGCGGAAAGCCTCATGCTCAGTCTCTTGAGTAGTAAGGCGGGCATCTGTAGAGGTGGTGGAGGACTCTAACTCTGTTACCCGCTCCTCCAACGTGTCCACTTGCTGGCTGAGTTCATGCAGCTCTCGTGTGAGAACATTGACAATGGAAGTGGCCATAGCCTGGAGATCTTCTTTAGTATGCAGAGCAGCCACACTCTCCCCCTGCACGGTTATCTCCCCCCAGGGAAAGCTCAACCTGTGAGTCTGCTGGAGGGAGAGCTGTAGGCAGTGGGTGTTTGCGGTCGCCAGGCATGTGAAAGCTGCTTGTTTGTGCAGCCCGACTAAGGATTCTCGGCTCCGGTCTCAGCGGGGGTTTGGCAGCAGCTCCATTTCTATTCGCAGCCACCCAGGCTCCGCCTCTTGTTTCCTCCCCTGAGCAAGTGACCTGTTACACGAAAGCTGGTCTTCTGTAATGGCGGTGGAGATCAAACCATTCATGATTATCCGACTGCAGACAGAGCCAAGGGACTCCCCTGGGGACACCTGATATAAGAAGGGACTCTGCTGCCTGGGGCACCTGATGTATGGAGGGACTCCGCTCGGGGGAACCTGATGTAAGGAGAGACTCCGCTGGGGACACCTGATGTAAGGAGGGACTCCGCTGGGAACACCTGATGTAAGGAGGCACTCCGTTGGGGCACCTGATGTAAGGAGGTACTCGCTGGGGGCACCTGATGTAAGGAGGCACTCCACTGGGGACACCTGATGTAAGGAGGGACTCTGCTGGGGGCACCTAATGTAAGGTTGGACTCCGCTGGGGACACCTGAAGGAGGGACTCTGCTGGGGATACCTGATGTAAGGAGGGACTCCGCTGGGGACACCTGTGATGTAAGGAGGGACTCTGCTGGGGACGCCTTATGTAAGGAGGGACTCCGCTGGGGACACCTGTGATGTAAGGAGGGACTCTGCTGGGGACATGTGGTGTAAGGAAGGACTATGTGGGGGCACCTGATGTAAGGAAGGACTCTGCTGGGGGCACCTGTGATGTAAGGAGGGACTCTGCTGGGGCATTTGATGTAAGGAAGGACTCTGCTGGGGGCACCTGGTGTAAGGAGGGACTCTGCTGGGGGCAACTGTGATGTAAGGAGGGACTCTGCTGGGGGCATCTGATGTAAGGAGGGACTCTGCTGGGGCACCTGATTTAAGGAGGGACTCTACTGGATGCACCTGATGTAAGGAGGGACTCTACTGGATGCACCTGGTGTAAGGAGGGACTCTGCTGGGGCACCTAGTGTAAGGAGGGACTCTGCTGGGGGCACCTAATGGCATCTGGTGGCAGATGACGTGGCAAGTGACACACTCAGGGCTTCCACTGATTCTGAACTATTTCATTTTATATTACAATGTAATAATATAAATAATGCGCTTCAATAACCCTGACACCATAACAACCATGGTGCTGTGACGATTGAAGCGCCAACACCAGGTGTTTGGAGTATCTTTATCTGCTGATTGTTAAACTTTCTGGAATACACATATTTCAATTGTGGTGTAGGAGCTGGGCCTGCTGTCCCTCCATCCCTCCTTATTTCCTTCCTTCTCTCTCCTTCCCTTCCTATCACTTTCTTTCTTTCTCCCTCCATCCCTCGTTCATCTCAGACACGAACCACACCCCTTTGAGCCACGCCCCTTTAAGCCACGCCCAATGACTAGTTTAAACCATGCCCATTTTTTTTGCCCATAGTCCCGTGCCGCATTTTTCTTTCCCCAATAGTCACGCCTACAAACAAATGTCCCACCCCCTAATTATAATAAGACTCCGCCTACAGATAAAGTGTCCCTATACATTTTTTCACAATGTTGGCCACTATGTTTACAGAATACGCCTTAATTACATTGGAACAAATAAGAGTATTACAGACACATAAACACACAATGCAAGGCAGGGAAAAAAATGATGGAAAGGAAAAACACGGCAGGTAAGCAATTAACATACAACAGTTTTCTGTGCTTTTATCTGCATTTTTTTATGATGGTTACAGGATCTGGTGATTCTTTTTTTTTTTAAATTGCAGTGTTATCTTATAATAATCACATACTGGAAATAGATGAGACTCCCCTTTAATTACTTTACTGTCAAGGTGGAGATCGTTATCAATTATATTGAGTGGAACAAAACATCAATTCATGGTGGAATGTAGAGACAGGAAGAGCCTGAATGTGGGGGAGGAAGTGATGTCAGGCACAGACAGGAAGTGATATTGAGACAGGAAGTGATATAGAGACAGGAAGTGAGGTAACCAATGAACAGGAAGTGCTGAAGGGGTCCAAACAGGAAGTTCCTGGTGAGAGAAGTGTCTTGTGAGGGAGTAAAGAGAAGACGTTGGAGCTGGAAGCAGAGGAGGTAATAAGATATTACATAAAATATAAGTAACCCCCATTATATCTGCCTTTTTACCCCTATATACACTCACCGGCCACTTTATTAGGTACACCTGTTCAGTTGCTTGGTAACACAAATTGCTAATTAGCCAATCACATGGCAGCAACTTAATGCATTTAGGTATCTACACATGGTGAAGACGACTTGCTGAGTTCACCGAGCATCAGAATGGTGACGAAAGGGGATTTAAATGACTTTGAATGTATCATGGTTGTTGGTGCCAGACGGGCTGGTCTGAGTATTTCAAAAACTGCTGATCTACTGGGATTGTCACACACAACCATCTCTCAGGTTTACAGAGAATGGTTTGAAAAAGAGAAAATATCCAGTGAGCGGCAGTTGTGTGGAGGAAAATGCCTTGTTGGTGTCAGAGAAGAATGGGGCACACTGGTTCCAGATGATAGAAAGGCAACAGTAACTCAAATAACCACTCGTTACACCAAGGTATGCAGAATACCATCTCTGAATGCACAACACATCGAACCTTGAAGAAGATAGCCTACAGCAGCAGAAGACCACAACGGGTACCACTCCTGTCAGCTAAGAACAGGAAACTGAGGCTACAATTCGCACAGGATCACCAAAATTGGACAATGGAAGATTGGAAAACCGTTGCCTGGTCTGATGAGTCTCAATTTCAGCTGCAACATTCAGATGGTCGGGTCAGAATTGTGCGTATACAACATGAAAGCATGGATCCATCCTGCCTTGTATCAACGGTTCAGGCGGGTGGTGGGGGTGTATTGGTGTGGGGATATAGTACCAATTGAGCATTGTTTAAATGCCACGGCCTACCTGAGTATTGTTGCTGACCATGTCCATCCCTTTATGACTACAGTGACCCCATTAGGGATGAGCTTCGAGTTCGAGTCAAACTCATGTTCGACTCGAACATTGCCTGTTCGCCGAACAGCGAACAATTTGGGGTGTTCGTGGCAAATTCGAAAAGCCGCGAGCACCCTGTAAAAGTCTATGGGAGAAATCTCAAGTGCTAATTTTAAAAGCCTATATGCAAGTTATTGTCATAAAAAGTGTTTGGGGACCTTGGTCCTGCCCCAGGGGACATGTAGCAATGCAAAAATATTTTTTTTTTTAAACAGACGTTTTTTCAGGAGCAGTGATTTTAATAATGCTTAAAGTGAAACAATAAAAGTGTAATGTTCCTTTAAATTTCATACCGGGGGGTGTCTATAGTATGCATGTAAAGGGGCGCATGTTTCCTGTGCTTAGAACTGTCCCTGCACAAAGTGTAATTTTTGCAGGAAAAAAAGCTATTTAAAATCACTCGCGGCTGTAATGAATTGTCGGCTCCCGCAATACAGAGAACAGTCATTCATTGAAAGTCATTGATAAAAAAAAAAAAGCGTGGGGGTCCCCCCAAATTAAATTACCAGGCCCTTCAGGTCTGGTATGGATATTAAGGGGAACCCCGGGTCAAATTTAAAAAAAATTACATGGCGTTCCCCCTAAATATCCAAACCAGAACCTTCAGGTCTGGCATGGATTTTTAGGAGAACTCCACACCAAATTCCAAAAAAAAAAATGGCGTGGGGGTCCCCCTCAATCCATACCAGACCCTTATCCGAGCACGCAACCTGGCAGGCCACAGGAAAAGAGGGGGGGACGAGAGAGCGCCCCCCCCTCCTGAACCGTACCAGGCCACATCCCCTCAACATTGGGAGGATGCTTTGGGGGTCTGTGTCTGTGGGAAACCCAGGCTTCCCCAGTGAAGTACGGGTGACCCCGCCCCCCTCTGATGTAACGCAGGTTCCCGTTACATCAGAGGGGGGCAGGGTGCCGTACATCACAGGGGAATCCCAGCTTCCCCCTTTTTTTTTTTTAATAAATATTTCCTGCGGCCTGCCAGGTTGCGTGCTCGGATAAGGGTCTGGTATGGATTTTGAGGGGGACCCCCGCGTCATTTTTTTTTTTTAAATTTGGCGTGGAGTTCCCCTTAATATCCATACCAGACCTGAAGGGCCTGTTAATTGAATTTGGGGGGACCCCACGCTTTTTTTTTTTTTTTTTTTTTATCAATTAATTTCAATGAATGACTGTTCTCTGTATTGCAGGAGCCGGCAATTCATTAGCCGGGAGTGCTTTTAAATAGCTTTTTTTCCTGCAAAAATTACACTTTTTGAAGGGACAGTTCTAAGCACGGGAAACATCCGCCCCTTTACAGGCATACTATACACCCCCCCCCCCCCCCAGGTACAAAATTTAAAGGAATATTACACTTTTATTTTTTTACTTTAAGCATTATTAAACTCACTGCTCCCGAAAAAACTGCCATTTTTAAAACTTTTTTTTGCATTGATACATGTCCCCTGGGGCAGGACCCGGGTCCCCAAACCTTTTTATGACAATAACTTGCATATTAGCCTTTAAAATTAGCACTTTTGATTTTGAATGTTCGAGTCCCATAGACTTTAATAGGGTTCTAAAGTTCACACAAGCTTTAGGTCTGTTCGCAGGTTCTGGTGCGAACCGAACAGGGGGGTGTTCGGCTCATCCCTAGTCCCCATCTTCTGAAGGCTACTTCCAGCAGGATAATGCACCATGTCACAAAGCTCGAATCATCTCACCACTGGTTTCTTGAACATGACAATGAGGTCACTGTACTCCAATGGCCTCCACCGTCACCAGATCTCAATCCAATAGAGCACCGTTGGTATGTGGTGGAACGGAAGATTGGCATCATGGGTGTGCAGCCGACAAATCTGCAGCAACTGTGTGATGCTACCTAAGAGGTAAAAGGGGGCCAAACCCTGTATTAGCAAGATGTACCCAATAAAGTGGCTGGTGAGTGTATATAATCAACACATGGTTTTCATGCTGAATATATTTGGTATTGACACAACACAAACACGGTTGTATACCTCACTCTCCTTTGGCCGGAGGGTTTACAATTAATCTTTACTTGTCTAATGACCAACAAGGCCACTATATTTGTCTACAGAGATCAGAGGCTTGTATGGATCACATGATCACAATAATGAGGATGGAGGAGGAACCGAGTCACATGACTGAGAGGATATTAGACCTCACCCTGGAGATCATCTACCTGGTGACCGGAGAGGTGAGGAGGATTCTGGGAGGTCACATGACATCACTCTTATCTCTATTAATAAAACACAGAGCTGACCGGAGAGGAGGATTCTGGGAGGTCAGGATTCTGGGAGGTCACATGACATCACTCTTATCTCTATTAATAAAACACAGAGCTGACCGGAGAGGTGAGGAGGATTCTGGGAGGTCACATGACATCACTCCTTGTATTCTGCTCTTCCCCTTTTATAGAAATATGCTGCAGTGAAGATAACGTGTATTGAAGGTCTTTTACAAGGGATGTATCCAGCGATGTCTGAACGATGGAGTCGAAGCCAGAACACCATAACAGTGCCTCCACCTCACTCCGCAGTTCTTGAGAGAAACAACATGCAGAAGATTCAAGAAATCACCAACAAGATCATTGAGCTGCTGACAGGAGAGGTGAGCGGTGCCGGGAATTCTGGGACATTATCCAGTAACAGACAAGGGATGTGTCTGGATGGTGACTGTATCATTGTGTGTGTCAGGTTCCTATAAGGTGTCAGGATGTCACAGAGATTATCTTCAAGGAGAACAAATATGTAGAAGTGCAGAAAGATCTCTACAAGGACATCATGATGGAGAATCAGCCGCCCCTCACATCACCGGGTAAGAGGAGACTTTATTGTAAAGGAGAGAGCAGTACGGAGGGTCCACCTAGATCCCCCATCATCTGATAAACACATAGAAACAATGTATTCAGTCAGTGTGTGTGTTTCCTACAGATGGATCCAGTAATGGGAACCCACCAGAGAGATGTCCCCGTCCTCTGTATTCCCGGGATCCCACACAGGAAGATCACACCATCCCTCACCATCATCAGGTAGGTCGGACTGAGCATGTAGATCCAACAATTTATTCTAAGCTATGAAGGGACATTCTATGTATTCTCTTGTTTTAATATTTACGTTTACATCTGAATTGCAGACTTTGTTGCCCCTCTACATCTCTATTTACAGCTCCTTTATCGGCATCCGCCATTTTATTTTTTGCTTTTTAAGAAAAAAAAATTATCAGTATATGTCCCTTTTTTCTGTGGGTCTCGGCTCCAGTCACATGAGATCCTGGGTATTCTCCCTCCATGTGTTCCCCCAATGGGGGTCACATTCTTAATGACAAGGTGCTGGTCCTTGCTCCTGTGATTCCAAGCCAGTGTGATGATGCGCCCCCCAGGGGTTGGATCCCTGGCCCCCTGGATACACAAGAAACGGGAATGTGATCTGTTCTGAAAAAGGCAGCACAGTAGAACTGATTTTCTTTGCTGCAGGTCAGTAGCACTTACAGATGTTGTCCCTCCCCCAATTGGTGATTGGACAGTTAATGCCCAACTTCAGGAAACTTAAAAAATATCCCTTGCAGGAGGATTACACCCACACTTCAAGGGTCAAGTGGACAGAGTAATAAAGATTTACTAACCCAATACCCAGCCCATAAATCTGCACTGAATGTTATGACCCTAAGGCCCCTTTCACACTTGTGCGACTTCAAAATCGATTTTTGCAGCCATTTTGCCGCAATTTCAAGGAATGCCTGTGTAAGTTGCATCAAAATCGTCCCAAAGTAGTGCAGGGACTACTTTTGAAGTCGGAAAGACTTGAAGTCATACTAATATGAATGGTTGTCATTGGAAATCATGGGGAACGACTTGTCATGCTACTTTGCAATCCCAAATCATGGGACAAGTCGTATACGTGTGAAAGGGGCCTAACGGACAGTCCATTGCTGAAGTGTGGGGGATCGCCATCTGCTGGGGGAGCGGAGGAAGGCAAGTAAAAGTGCTTCTCTTCTTCCCTAGGGTGAAGAACGGATTAATATAAAAGTTGAGGTTAAAGAGGAAGAAGTAGAGACGTATGTGGGGGGTGATCAGCCGTCCGCAGAGGAGGTTGGGATGATTATGAAAAGTGAACAGGATGGAAATTCTCCACATATCGACACAAGTAAGTATAGGCACTGTGGAAGAATCAGGTCACAGTCTCATTTTCTGAGACAGGCACATCCTGTGTAATTATAAAAAGTGAGAAATTCACCCCTCCACCACATAACAATGATGGAAAGTAATGTTATCTGTGATCAGGTGACCTCAGACACACACACTGCACTATAACAATCATCAGATCACTGCATGTTCTACTCTGACTGCATACATGTCCCCTATATTCTTCTTGCTGTTCACTCGAGAATAAATTTTCTTTCACTCTGGTCTGTGCCTGTCTCAGGCTAGTGCATGATATGTAAATCACCTGTCACTCACAGCAAGGGGCGTTTTTGACAAAGTTTTCAGCACTTTGCCAAGATATTTCTAACTGAACAATAAAAGAGGATTTCTCAGGGCTGGAGTAAATCTGTGTGGCAAGACTGGGCTCAAATGAAAGAAAATCGTATCCTCTACATTATGACAAAAAAAAATAAAAAATACATCCACTTTAAGCATATGGGAGGCCTGGTGGTGGTAAAAAAGACAGTCTTACCTCTGAGTATATGCCCTGCATCTAGGAGGTTGGGAACCAGTGGCGGCCCGTCCATAGGGGGCGCCCGGGCGCCGCCCCCCCCCCCTCCTTGCAGTTAAAAAATATAAAAAATAAAAATAAAAAAAAAAGTTCAAAAAAAAAAAAAAATGTATTTAAACATGTCCCTTTAAGGGCGCCATGTCCCTTTAAGGGCGCACAGTGCAGTATGCACCGCTCTATCACCAATAGATAGATTCATGCATTGCATGAATCTATCTATTGGTCACCTCTGCCGCCCCCTATTCAGGTGTCCGGCCCCTGATCAGGGGCCGGGCATCTGAATTACAGTGGGGGGGGGTGTTGCTGGAAGCGCCCCTATTAGAGCTGTAAGCTCTAATAGGGGACCCTATTAGAGCGGTGTGCTCTAATAGGCTTCCCTAAGTGTAAACAGCGGGCGCACGGCTGTGCGTTCGCTGATTACACAGTATTGTGTTAGAGAAGCGAATACATCGCTTCCCTAACACAGACCCGCCTCTCAGCCAATCAGGTTGCCAGGTCTGTTACCTGTCACCTGATTGGCTGAAGTCACAGGCGCTGTGATTGGACGCTAGGCGTCCAATCACCTAGCGTCCAATCACAGCAGAAGAAGACAGGAGGAGCGCGGGAGAAGACATCCGACGGAGACACCGCTCGTCGCCTGACGCCGTCACCAGCTGCACACCGGGACAAGGTAAGTGCAGAGGGCCGGCAGGGGGCACAGTGGCAGCACTTAAGGGGCACAGTGGCAGAACTTGGGGCACAATGGAAGCACTTAAGGGGCACAATGGCAGCACTTAAGGGGCACAATAGCAGCACTTAAGGGGCACAATGGCAGCACTTAAGGGGCACAGTGGCAGAACTTAAGGGGCACAATGGCAGCACTTAAGGGCACAATGGCAGCACTTAAGGGGCACAATGGCAGCACTTTAGGGGCACTATGGCAGCACTTAAGGGGCACAATGGCAGAACTTGTGGCAGAACTTGGGGCACAATGGCAGCACTTAAGGGGCACAATGGCAGCACTTAAGGGGCACAATGGCAGAACTTGGGGCACAATGGCAGCACTTAAGGGGCACAGTGGCAGCACTTACTGTACACCATATGAAAGGTCCATCTCCAGTCCTCAATATAACGTCATGTTCCCAACAAATGAGGAGGAGATACTGTACACCATATGAAAGGTCCATCTCCATACCTCAATATAACGTCATGTTCCCAACAAATGAGGAGTATGATGAAAATGCTGTACTCCATATAAAGAATTCATCTCTATTTCTTTAACGTCGTGTTCCCAACAAATAAGGAGGAGATACTGTACACCATATGAAAGGTCCATCTCCATTCCTCATTATAACGTTATGTTCCCAACAAATGAGGAGGTGAAAGGTCCATCTCCGTTCCTCAATATAACGTTATATTCCCAACAAATGGGGAGGAGATACTGTACACCATATGAAAGGTCCATCTCCATTCCTCAATATAACGTCATGTTCCCAACAAATGAGGAGGAGATACTGTACATCATATGAAAGGTCCATCTCCGTTCCCAACAAATGAGGAGGAGATACTGTACACCATATGAAAGGTCCATCTCCATTCCTCAATATAACGTCATGTTCCCAACAAATGAGGAGGAGATACTGTACACCATATGGAAGGTCCATCTCCATTCCTCAATATAACGTCATGTTCCCAACAAATGAGGAGGAGATACTGTACACCATACGAAAGGTCCATCTCCATTCCTCAATATAACGTCATGTTCCCAACAAATGAGGAGGAGATACTGTACACCATATGAAAGGTCCATCTCCGTTCCTCAATATAACGTTATGTTCCCAACAAATGAGGAGGAGATACTGTACACATATGAAAGGTCCATCTCCATTCCTCAATATAACGTCATGTTCCCAACAAATGAGGAGGAGATACTGTACACCATACGAAAGGTCCATCTCCATTCCTCAATATAACGTTATGTTCCCAACAAATGAGGAGGTGATACTGTACACCATATGAAAGGTCCATCTCCATTCCTCAATATAACGTTATGTTCCCAACAAATGGGGAGGAGATACTGTACACCATATGAGAGGTCCATCTCCATTCCTCAATATAACGTCATGTTCCCAACAAATGAGGAGGAGATACTGTACACCATATGAAAGGTCCATCTCCATTCCTCAATATAACGTCATGTTCCCAACAAATGAGGAGGAGATACTGTACACCATATGAAAGGTCCATCTCCATTCCTCAATATAACGTCATGTTCCCAACAAATGAGGAGGAGATACTGTACACCATATGGAAGGTCCATCTCCATTCCTCAATATAACGTCATGTTCCCAACAAATGAGGAGGAGATACTGTACACCATATGAAAGGTCCATCTCCATTCCTCAATATAACGTTATGTTCCCAACAAATGAGGAGGAGATACTGTACACCATATGAAAGGTCCATCTCCATTCCTCAATATAACGTCATGTTCCCAACAAATGAGGAGGAGATACTGTACACCATATGAAAGGTCCATCTCCATTCCTCAATATAACGTTATGTTCCCAACAAATGAGGAGGTGATACTGTACACCATATGAAAGGTCCATCTCCATTCCTCAATATAACGTTATGTTCCCAACAAATGGGGAGGAGATACTGTACACCATATGAAAGGTCCATCTCCATTCCTCAATATAACGTCATGTTCCCAACAAATGAGGAGGAGATACTGTACACCATATGAAAGGTCCATCTCCATTCCTCAATATAACGTCATGTTCCCAACAAATGAGGAGGAGATACTGTACACCATATGAAAGGTCCATCTCCATTCCTCAATATAACGTCATGTTCCCAACAAATGAGGAGGAGATACTGTACACCATATGGAAGGTCCATCTCCATTCCTCAATATAACGTCATGTTCCCAACAAATGAGGAGGAGATACTGTACACCATATGAAAGGTCCATCTCCATTCCTCAATATAACGTCATGTTCCCAACAAATGAGGAGGAGATACTGTACACCATATGAAAGGTCCATCTCCATTCCTCAATATAACGTCATGTTCCCAACAAATGAGGAGGAGATACTGTACACCATATGAAAGGTCCATCTCCATTCCTCAATATAACGTCATGTTGGCAACAAATGAGGAGGAGATACTGTACACCATGAAAGGTCCATCTCCATTCCTCAATAGAAAAGTGAAGTCCATATATTATCTGCAAATTCGTTCTATAAAATCTAGGTAAATACAGGTAATCCAATATTTTTTCAAATCACTAGCGCGTTTTGGCTATGAAGCCGTAGTTGTAGCCGGCCTATTGAACATTTAAGAATTTGCAGATGATATACGGACTCCGGTATAAACACTTTTCTGATGGATTTTGGAGATTGAACAGGAGCTCAGCTGTGAGATCGCCAATTCCACTTATTTACTCGTACGGAGATGGAGCTAAAACTCCAGTCATTTGTGAACTACTGAAATGTTTTACTTTTTTTTTTTTTTTTCCATTTTCTTTCCAACAGATGGATGTGATGTCAGGAATTCCTCGGAGAGACGTCTTCTATTATCTGCTGATTGTAAGTCAGAAGATAATGTCATCACACAGGATCCTCCAGGAGGAAATCCAAATACACAAAATATACATCACAGACCTTCCTGTCCGGAGACATCAATGGATCCCTCTGATCAGGGGGAATCTTCTCATCAATCACATACTATGATTGGAAATATCCATGTAAGATCTCACACTGCAGATCCATCAACAGATCCTTCTAATCCCGAGGAATCTTCCTCACCCCATGAAGGAGATCACCGAGGTCAGAATCAATTGTCATGTTCAGTGTGCGGGAAATGTTTCACTCAAAAAGGAGCACTTACTAGACACCAGAGAATTCACACGGGTGAGCGTCCTTATTTATGTGTAGAGTGTGGAATATCTTTCACTCTGAAAGGAAACCTTGTGAAACACCAGAAAATTCACACGAATGAGCGTCCTTATTCATGTTCAGTGTGCGGGAAATCATTTACTCAAAAAGTAGCCCTTGTTGAACACCAGACAGGTCACACAGGTGAGCGTCCTTATTCATGTTCAGAGTGCGGGAAATCTTTCACTCGGAAAGGAAAACTTATTCAGCATCAAAGAGTTCACACGGGTGAGCGTCCTTATTTATGTGTAGAGTGTGGAAAATCTTTCACTCTGAAAGGAAACCTTGTGAGACACCAGAGAAGTCACACGGGTGAGCGTCCTTATTCAAGTTCATAGTGTGGAAAATCTTACAAACAAGAAAGATCATCTTGTGAAACACCAGAGAAGTCACACAAGTGACTGTCCCTATTCATGTTCAGAGTGCGGGAAATCTTGCATTTATAAAGAAGACCTCATTGGACACCAGATAATTCACACTGGTGAGCGTCCCTTTTCATATTCAGAGTGCGGGAAATCTTTCACTTGGAAAGGACAACTTGTGAAACACCAGAGAAGTCACACTATGCTTTAAGTGCGGGAGTGAGTCCTCCTTATTTCTCCAGCCTGTCAGTGTCCTTCCCCCTGTGGTCATACGGCTGGGTACAAGGTCCCTCTTTTTAATGCCACATGTGAATGCAAACTTTTTTATGAATGTGTTTATATGTATTAAAGTATTTATATGCATTAGATTGTGCGCTTCCCTGTCTGCTTCTCTTTAACCACCTACAGACCGCCCGCCGCAGAAAAATATGTTGGCTGTTTGAGGAATACCATTGTTATGGCATCAGCTACCACAACACTGGTATCCTCTTCTTCAGCGGGGGGTCTGCTACAAGATAAAAGTGGTCTCTGCGGAGGATTCGCCACAAGATTACTTTTATCGGCTTACCAGAGCCGTCGGCAGCGGCGGAGGCGATCGGATCCTGTCCGTTCCTGGGTATGGAGATGAGTGAAGGGAAGATGGCCCCCACCCATCTGAAAATTACTGCAAAACGTCACGTCCGCCCAACGCTCTTTTTTTTTTTTTACCTAATTTTATTTATTTTATTTTTGTTTTTGCATTTTAGTCTAAATATGAGGTGTAAGGTCTTTTTGACCCCAGATCTCATATTTAAGAGGACCTCTCATGCTTTTTTCTATTACAAGGGATGTTTACATTCCTTGTAATATTAATAAAAGTGACCCAAAAAAAACGTGTCAAAACCGTGTCAAAATAAAGAAATTAAAGTAAAATAAATAAGAAAAAAATATATATTTTTTAAAGCGACCCGTCCCGACGAGCTTGCGCGCAGAAGCGATCCCACATGTGAGCAGTGCCCGCATATGAAAACAGTGTTCAAACCACAAATGTGAGGTATCGCCGCGATCAGAGCTAGAGCAATAATTCTAGCCCTAGACCTCCTCTGTAACTCAAAACATGCAACCTGTAAAAAATTTTTAAACGTCGCCTTTGGAGATTTTTAAGGGTAAAAGTTTGTCGCCGTTTCACGAGCAGGCACAAATTTGAATTGTGACATGTTGGGTATGAATTTACTCAGCCTGACATTATCTTTCACAATTTAAAAAATAATTGGGCTAACTTTACTGCTGTCTTATTTTTTAATTCAAAAAAGTGCGCTTATAAGACCGCTGCGCAAATATGGTGTGACAAAAATTATTGCAACAACGGCCATTTTATTCTCTAGGGTGTTAGAAACCCCAAACATATATATTTTTTTCTAAGTATTTTTCTAGCAAAAGAAAACGTTTTTAACTTGTAAACACCAAATCTCAGAAAGAGGCTCGGTCCTTAAAGAGGAGGGCCACCTGATTTTTTTTTTTTTTTTAAAGTCCGCAGGTACAAATACTGCAGCTGCTGACTTTTAATAAATGGACACTTACCTGTTCCAGCGATGTCGGCAGAAGATGACGAGCGATAGCTCGTCTCTCGGCTGCCCCGCCGCCATCCTCTGTCAAGGAATCAGGAAGTGAAGCTTGTGGCTTCACTGCCCGGTTCCCTACTGCGCATGCGCGAGTCGCGCTGCACATCTTTATTGGTCCCCGTTGTGTCCTGGGAACTGTGTGTTTCCCAAGACACAACGGGAACTCTCGGATATGGGCGGGCATCCTCGGATATGGGCGGGGCAGCTAGTCCCGGAAGTGGGTGCAGATACCTGTATTATACAGGTATCTGCACCCCCCTCCCCCCTGAAAGGTGCCAATTGTGGCACTGGAGGGGGGGGGGGGGAATCCGATAAGCGGAAGTTCCACTTTAGGGTGGAGCTCCGCTTTAAGTGGTTAAGTCATATGGCTAAGCATCCCTATTAATGTTTAAAGCACAGAAAATCTTTAACTCTGAAAAGAAACCATGTGAAACAGCAGAGAAGTCACACAAGTGAACATCACTATTCATGTTTAGAGTGCGGGAAATGTTTCTCTAAGAAAGAGAACCTAGATGAGCACCAGAGAAATCACATGGGTGAGCACCCCTATTCATGTTCAGAAGACAGGAAATCTTTCATTTAAAAAAGGAGGCCTTGACCACCAGAGATTTCATCCGGTCAGCATTCCTATTCATGTGACAAAAGAAGGTGAGTTGTGCTGAAAAATACAAAACATAAAATGTTCATGTGCATAAGGGTGAAAAAAAGAATTTCTATGAAGTCCAAAAGCACAAGAGGCTATAATCACAAAGTCAAATGGCTGTGGAACAAATGGAAGAAACTCCTCAAAGTGTTAAGAAAAGTGAACTTGAAAGGGGAATCCTCCACTTTAAGAGAGCCACCGACACATAGGTTAAGATGTACTCTTACCGCAAAACAGGGACCCTCTAATTCACGGAAGGTCACATAAGCCTTAGTACATCCACCATTAACGAGATCCAAGGAGAACAGCGGTGATGGTGTGCCTCCCATGTGCGGTTCCTTCTGATTTAGACTCTGGTCATCCGGAAAAACCAACAGTGAACCAATTGAAAACCAAAAGGAGCTTCAATAGTGTAAAACCTTCTTACAGGAGTTTTTATTGGGCTAAAAAGTTGCACTTGCACATTCCCATAGAAGTACAGGCAAGATAAAAACAGCAAAAATCTGCAGCAGATACAGGAACGTGATGACAGTTACTTTATGTGATCTTCTGCCCGACAGGTTTCATCACAAATGGACTTCTTCTGGGCCATAGGAAAAGCTTCCTGTCATCGCTATTTAAGCAAGTAGATCCAGCCGAGCCTCGCTTTCACTAAAGTAACCATGCGGCTCAAAACACAAATCCAAGCCTCGAACTGGGTTCAACACTAAACTCAAGCATCACTTGCAATAGCGGGACCCAATGTATAATATATGGCTATGCACACCGGACATGACGTCTGTGTGGCTCAAGTGTCCCCATAGCTAGAATAAACTACAACTAAAGGAATAGAATGAGGTGTGAGCTCAAACTTAGTGAAGCTAAACGTAGCTGGAAACTTGTCACATTATTAACACTAAAAAGCAGGACTAAACACGTGGTTTAAAATAAACCAAAAGACAAAATATACATGACTAAAACTAAACAAAAATTTTAGGATTTATTAAAGCGGGAGTAAACCCGCTGAATTTTTTTTTTTTTTTTACACCTGTAAGGGAAAAGGCATAATGAGCTAGTATGCACCGCATTAGCTCATTATGAAATACTTACCTTAGAACGAGGCGCTGACATGTTGCCTCGGCGTGTCTTCCGGGTATCGCGACTCCAGCGCTGTGAGTGGCTGGAGCCGCGATGTCGTCACTCCCGCGCATGCGCACGGGAGACTTCGTCCCGGCAGGGTTCGTATTCTGCCGGCCTTTCAGACGAGAATCCCCCGTGCGCATGCGCCGCTGCAGTCAGCGGCGTATTGCACGGGGAATATCTCCTAAACCGTAAAGGTTTAGGAGATATTTTTTGTACCTACAGGTAAGCCTCATTACAGGCTTACCTGTAGGTGAAAGTGGAAAATGTGACTTTACTTCCACTTTAATAAAGTAGTTGACATCCCAATCTACTTTGAGGCCATGAGGAGTCTAACTTTTGAGAATATATATCCACCTGGTCTCCATTCTGGATAATACCCTTACTTTAAGACTACCGTTTCAACCAGGAAGAAATCCTTGTTTTTTTTTTTTGTTTGTTTTTTTTTGGTGGAGAATGCGGACACCGATCCAAATCCTTATTATACATCAGAGAAAACACACCACACAGCGTCATCCATGCATTCACACTGTGGAAAATGTTTTACAGATAAAAAATGCCTATTTAGACTTCAGAGGGAAAGCATCTGTTGATTCCTTTGACAAATGTATGATGGTTTTACTGGTGGAACTGTTTAGTCCATAGAACAAATTTATAGGCGGAGTCTTCTCTGAGCTTCATAATATAAAAAAATTCATAAATAATGGTGTGTATGGTTTGCAGGAAAAGATGCTAGATATCGCAGTGTGGATGGTGGGGAAGAGCTGTCAGAGAATGTAGTGTGGGTGGTTGTGGGAGAGCTGTCAGAGAACGTAGTGTGTCGGAAAGTCCCTATTGGTTAATTTAGGAACCCGATCGCCACGGAAATGCGCTTCCTGTAGAAAAGCTATATGGGTTTGATTTTTCCACAAATCAGCCAAAAGCTGAGAGCGTTTCTCAGGCACATTAAAACCTCTCACATTAAGGGAGGTGACCTTGAGGAGACCCATAGCGCACCTTAACCAGTATGTGATTGTATGAAGGTGTGGGGTGAATTCCCCACTAGTTTGCTCCAGGTGAGAGGGGAAGAAAAAAGGGCGAGAAAGAAGGAAGAACAGGGCAGGGGAGAGGGGAAGGAAAAAATGATCAGTCTGAAGTGAAGTACACTAAGGACTGCAAGAGAGCACAAAAAGCACCCAGGCAAGGATCCACCCTATCTGGAGGGTGGTAGAGGCACTAGGAACAGCACATAAACAGATAATGAAAATCTGCAAAAACAATATGTTCGAATATGCAAAGAATGGGAGCAACGAGAAACATATAATAGTTATCATGTAGCCACTCAAAAAGAAAAGAAACCACACAACGCAAACAGTGCTGAGATGGTGTATCAGTGGAGATGCAGAGACCAAAAAACTCCAGATATTGTAAGAGGGGGGAGAAAGGGCCCTGCATCTAACCCTGAAACACCAGGACAGGTAAGTAGAATGTACACCCGATGTTGCTTATTAGTATGTTAAAAAAACATGAACATGGAAGACTCAATAATAGAGTAGCTCAAGGAAAGGTGAGTCCGCAAGACAGGCCCCGTATCCCCACAATCAGATGAGTGGCAATGTCAAACATTAAAGAGGGGGTAGAACTATACATTCAGCTTATATGTAGGGTACAAGGCCTCCATTAGAGAGAGCCACTGAGAAATAGAGGACTAATAGCTGATTCAGGCTTGGAAGAGCTAAATTATGGGTAAGGGAGCCTTTCCGCAGACTGCAATCTTCAAACCAGGGGTCCCCCCGCTGACAACCAACAAAGGCAACAAACGGGGACCACACTTCTATCAAAGCACGTCACCCAAAGGCCAGAAGGCATAAAGCCATATAAGCATATCTCTGAAGTCTCTGACCCTCACATAGGGGCGTATAATGAGAACAGAATGACTCCACCATTGAGGCTTGGATTGAAATACAGTCCTGAAAAGACCAAAGGGGGTAATGGTTGCTGAAGTAACAGTCTTCACAGTTGAAAATGGGAGTGTGAGGTCAGAGGGCCCGAGGACAACATCAGCTGAGAGGGAACAAAGCCAGCGGCTCCACTAGAGGAACTATAGACTCAAACAGAGACAACAGCAAGTCATGAAGTTCCAAACCTGAAGATCCACTGCATCAATTGCTTCGGTAACAGTCCATCTGAAGAATTAAACAGTCAAGCCTCAGGAGTGTTCCGCGTAGATCTAGGAGCCCTTACGACTAGAGGGCCGGGATCTAGGTCATCTGATCCTCTGTGGTCTCAGCAAAGGTGGGCCAGAAGCCTCTTGGCTAAGGAGGTAGTTAAACCAGTTGGGTACACTGACAGCAGGCCTGTCCAGGAAACGAAACACTTCCAGAAGCTGGTCAGGGGAACGGAGGTATAAATCAGTCCCATGTTCCCATACAATTAGATGGAAGGGATGGCCCCATCAGTAAGTGGGTACTTATTTTATCATCTCAGAGGTCACTTTGAGTATTTTTACGTGCTGTGTGTTCCATAGTCACTTTTACTGACTACATCATCAGGGAGCGCCATCGTCCCCAGTTATGATTTTAATCTACATCTCATTGGCTCCTTAACCACTTTGCATCCAGGCCAATTCTGACATTTCTCTCCTACATGTAAAATTCATAATTTTTTTGCTCGAAAATTACATAGAACCCCCAAACATTATATATGTTTTTTTTAGCAAAGACCCTAGAGAATACAATTACGGTCGTTGCAACTTTTTATCTCGCACGGTATTTGCGCAGCAATTTTTCAAACACGTTTTTTTCAGAAAAAAAACAATTTCATGCTTAAAAAAAAACAAAACAGTAAAGTTAGCCCAATTTTTTTTTTTGCATAATGTGAAAGATGAAGATACGCCGAGTAAATAGATACCCAACATGTCACGCTTCAAAATTGCACGCGCTCGTGGAATGGCGCCAAACTTTGGTATTTAAAAATCCCCATAGGCGACGCTTTAAAATTTTTTACTGGTTACATTTTTTGAGTTACAGAGGAGGTCTAGGGCTAGAATTATTGCTCTCGCTCTAACGTTCGCGGCGATACCTCACATGTGTGGTTTGAACACCGTTTTCATATGTGGGCGGGGCTTACGTATGCGTTCACTTCTGCGTACGAGCTCACGGGGACAGGGGCGCTTTAAAAAAAAATAAAAAATTTATTATTGTTAATTTGACTTTTATTTTTTGAGTTTGACACTTTAAAAAAAAAAAAAAAAAATTGATTACTTTTATTCCTATTACAAGGAATGTAAACATCCCTTGTAATAGGAATATTACATGATCGGACCTATTTACAGTGAGATATGGGGTCAATAAGACTCCACATCTCACCTCTAGGCTGGGAAGCCTAAAAATAAAAAAGATAAAAAAACTATCACCGCTTCCCAGCCGAGGCGGCGCCGTTATTTGAATGCAGAGGTCGGGCGTGACATCATAACATCGCGCCCGGCCTCCGAACGATCATAGAGACTCGGGCGACCATCTGGTCCGCCGGAAATCTCTATGGTCATCATCCGGGGGGCGGCGGATCCTGTGTCCGACTCACCGATGGAAGCGGTGAGTCGGTAGAAGCACCGGAGGGCGGCGGGAGGGGACGCTATGATCGTTCTTATGGTGCAGGGAATCGCCGGCTGAAAACGGCAATATCTGAATGATGTCTGTAGCTACAGGCATCATTCAGATATACCCCCGGAAAGTAGAGGCCGTCATATGATGGCCTACGGATGGGAAGTGGTTAAGGGGTCCAATTAGGGGAGGCTGCATACCTTTGTTTTTTTCTCCTAAGCGCAGATATTTATTGTTTTATATCCCATCAGTAAGTTGCCTCCGCCTTGTGGATTACTTCAAGAAGGGGGTGCATTAGCACCCGTAGGGCCTGAGTTTGCCTAGACACGTCGGGGATAGATCCAGATAGATGCACCATTAAAGTCAATGGGACCCTTGGACCAGGCCTAGTGTATGATTTCCTCTTTTATGGTGTAAAAATTTACCCTACAAGGGACATCCCTAGGCATACCTGAGGGAAGAGGGGCCCATGGAGAAAAGAGAGGAGCCCTGGGGCCAAGTATCCGGTGAACTCTGTCAAGCTCCAGTTCGACTGTGGGTGGTTTGTCCAGAATCTGATTAGGAATAGCCACCACCATAGTGCGGAGGTATGAGCCCCTAGTGGCTTCAGGAATGCCATGGAGGCCAAGATTGTTCCGCCTGCTACAATTTTCCCCATCATCCAGCCGCAGATGAAGATCGATGAGATGGCAGCAGAAGGCCTGGTGCTCAGTCTCCTGAGTAGTAAGGCGGGCATCTGTAGAGGTGGTGGAGGACTCTAACTCTGTTACCCGCTCCTCCACTGTGTCAACTTGCTGGTGGAGTTCATGCAGCTCTCGTGTGAGAACGTTGACAATGGAAGTGGCCATAGCCTGGAGATCTTCTTTAGTAGGCAGAGCAGCCACAATCTCCCTGAGGGCACCCTCTGCACAGTTATCTCCCCCCAGGGAAAGCCCGGGATCAAACTGTGAGTCTGCTGGAGGGAGAGCTGGCGATCTGCCAGCACAGTTGAATCCCCTGCACCTGAAGCCCCCATTTGTGCAGCCTTCTTACTTGTGTTGGTGGCGGAGCCTGTTGCATTGACTAGTGGTGGCGCCATCTTGGCTGCGGCCGCAGGAGAGGAGGCTGTGTGCTGCCAAAGGAAGTAGTGTGATATTTCAGGTCCCCTTGGTTCCCCAGTAGTCAGCGCGTGTTTGCAGTCGCCAGGCATGTAAAAGCAGCTTGTCTGTGCAGCCCGACTAAGGGTTCTTGGCTCCGGTCTATGCAGAGCTCCTGAAGAAAAGTCTTCACGCTGAATCATTATTTTAAAAAAGGGGCCTTGTTGATCACCAGAGAATCCACCCAGGTCAGCGTACTTTTTCATGTTCAGAGTGCAGGAAAACATTCTGAAAGGAAACCTTGTGAAACACCAGAGAATCCACAAGGGTGAGCATCTCTATTCCGACTTAAGAATCTGAGTAAGAGGGACACACAAAGAGAAGAGTGCCTGTGGCCAAAGGTGGGGTGTTTAACCCCTTCCCCCAAAAAGATGTACCCATATGTTCTCTGGTTGAAGGGGTTATACTAAGGCAATGGCTGCAGCTGCAGAAATGTCCCCGACATCGTATCTTTCAGCTAGCAATGCTAAAAAGCTGCTGGATTGCTTTTACAGGCGACGGAAGGGGCCTCCTGCCGCCCTCCTGGGCTCTCCCACAAGGGAGCCCGACACTGAAGCTGGCGGGTGACCATAGAGATGACCAAAGACTGGAGTGTCCGCGATCCTCTCTTTGGTCTATGGAAGTGGACACGATGAGTATTTGTCACATTTAGCTAAAGAAACCTGGCCATTACCAGCCTGTTACCGCTTCAGATCATACTGATCTTGGTTTGATCTGATGCTTTGAAGGGTAGAGGAGAGATCTGGGGTCTAATAAACCCCAGATCTCTCAGTAAAAAGTACCTGTCACTGCCCATGCTATCCCAACAGATGTTGTTCATCCTTTGTGATAGCAATAAAGTTAATAAAAAAAACATTTAGGGACAGTGTATAAATTTAAAAATTTAAATAAAACAAATGTAGCGATACCCCCAGTTAAGAGGGCCGTTGGTTTGTTTTGGGTCCCTGAGTACAGCTCCACCAACCCCCGGCAATTTGCTCTACCCGCTCTGGCACAGTTAGTAAAGGGGTATGTATCTATGCACATATAAATATCACTTATACTCTAAGTGTAATGGGTATGAACTCACAAGCAGACTGCTGAGATAAGAATAACTGGCTTTACTTTGGCAGTAAGGAAAATAGTAACATGCATTTAAACATATGACTTACAATACTTTTAGCAGGTCCCTGCAACATGCACTTAAACATGTACACATATATGTATCAGACTAGCAATGGGGAAACGGAGCGCCAAGTGTAGCGACCGTCTGCTATGCACCCCTGAGGTGCAATAAATCTATCTGCGCCTACCTAACGGACCAGGCCTGATCCCTAGTAATAGAGCTCAGTCCTTGTGTAAGTACAGTATTCTTCACCGGCAATAGATCTGTAGAGGTGGTGCACATGTAGCTTTAAATGGTGTATTTGTAATCCACAGAAAGTAACATTTGCTGCTCTGAGGTAAATTGTGCCTTGGCAGTTCAATAGGCATGAAGGTGTATGTAGCAATGTAGGATGAGCCTTTCAGCTCGCTCACCAAATCTGGGGTACCGCCCTCAGCTCCGGTCCCTCCAATGGCGGCGTCCGGTCTCCTCCGTCACAGCCCCTGCGTTCCGGTCCTCTCTCCGACCGACCGACTGTAGGGAAGAGTCTCCGCTCCGCTGCTGCTGACTCTGAGGGATGAGAGTCTCTCTCCAGCTGCTGCAAGGCCCAGGCTTCAGGCCTTCAGCAGTCCCGGTCCGCACAGGTGTCTCCTCAGGAACAAGTCTCCGCGTCACCAGCTCAGTCAGAAGAGGCAGCCCAGTCACACGAGGAATCAGAAGAGGAAGAGGCGGTCTCTCCTCTTCCCTTTTATCCCCTCCCCCAGAAGCCTCTCGGGCGGAAACCAACAGCCCAGGAGCCTGGGGAATTATGGGGAATGTAGTCTTTTCCACTAAAAGGGGTACGACCCCGCTACACAAATAATTAAAAAAACTATTTAAAGTGATTGTAAACCTTCCTGTTTTATTTTTTTTTTAAATAGCAACCATATCATACTTACCTCTACTGTGCAGCTCGTTTTGCACAGAGTGGCCCCGATCCTCCTCTTCTGGGGTCCCTCAGGGGCTCTTGAGGCTCCTCCTTGCATCAGATAACCACCTAGGAAAAGCGCTTTCCCAGGGGGTTACCTTGCAGGTGCGTTCCAGAGTCCAGCATTTGCGTCCATAGACACGAATGCTAGGATGCATTAAGGTGAAAAAACACGAGGGTTTAAGCACTCCTGTCCCCCCCCCCGGGCAAAGGCAAATTATTTTCAAGGTATCCCCACGAATGTTATAGTGAGAGCAAAAATTCTAGCACCAGACCTCTTCTGTAACTGGTAACAGGCAAAGATTTATAAAGCGGTGACTATGGAGATTTTTAAGTACAGTACCGTAGTTTGGGGCACCTGATGTAAGAAGGAATTATGCTGGGGGTACCTGATGTAAGGAGGGACTCCGCTGGGGACACCTGATGTAGGGAGGGACTCCGCTGGGGGCACCTGATGTAAGGAGGGACTCCGCTGGGGCACCTGATGTAAGGAGGGACTCTGCTGGGGGCACCTGTGATGTAAGGAGGGACTCTGCTGTGGCCAACTGGTGTAAGAAGGGACTTTGCTGGGGACACCTGGTGTAGGAGGGACTCTGCTGGGGCACCTGATGTAAGGAGGGACTCTGCTGGGGACACCTGATGTAAGGAGGGACTCTGCTGGGGACACCTGATGTAAGGAGGGACTCTGCTGGGGACACCTGATGTAAGGAGGGGACTATGCTGGGGGCACCTGATGTAAGGAGGGACTCCACTGGGGACACCTGATGTAAGGAGGGACTCTGCTGGGGACACCTGATGTAAGGAGGGACTCCGCTGGGGACACCTGATGTAAGGAGGGACTCTGCTGGGGACACCTGATGTAAGGAGGGACTCCGCTGGGGCACCTATTGTGGGAAAGGCTGTGGGGCAGGGGGTTGGCGGCAGCTACATTTCTATTGGCAGCCACCCAGGCTCAGCCTCTTGTTTCCTCCCCTTTGCGAGTGACCTGATGTAAGGAGGGACTCTACTGGGGGACACCTGATGTAAGGAGGGACTTACTGGGGACACTGATGTAAGGAGGGACTCTGCTGGGGACACCTGATGTAACGAGGGACACCGCTGCCTGTGGCACCTGATGTAAGGAGGGACTCCGCTGGGGCACCTGATGTAAAGAAGGACTCCGCTGGGGCCACCTGATGTAAGGAGAGACTCCGCTGGGGGCACCTCATGTAAGGAAGGACTCCGCTGGGGGCACCTGATGTAAGGAGGGACTCTGCTGGGGACACCTGATGTAAGGTGGGACTCCGCTGGGGACACCTGATGTAAGGTTGGACTCCGCTGGGGATACCTGATGTAAGGAGGGACTCTGCTGGGGACACCTGATGTAAGGAGGGACTCTGCTGGGGACACCTGATGTAAGGAGGGACTCTGCTGGGGACACCTGATGTAAGGAGGGACTCTGCTGGGGACACCTGTTGTAAGGAGGGACTCTGCTGGGGACACCTGATGTAAGGAGGGACTCTGCTGGGGGCACCTGATGTAAGGAGGGACTCTGCTGGGGGCACCTGAGGTAAGGAGGGACTCTGCTGGGGGCACATGATGTAAGACGGGACTCCGCTGGGGGCACCTGATCTAAGGAGGGACTCTGCTGGGGGGGCACCTGATGTAAAGGAGGGACTCTGCTGTGGACACCTGCTGTAAGGAGGGACTATGCTGGGGGCACCTGATGTAAGGAGGGGACTCTGCTGGGGGCACCTATGATGCAAGGTGGGACTCTGCTGGGGCACCTGGTGTAAGGAGGACTCTGCTGGGGGCACCAGTGATGTAAGGAGGGACTCTGCTGGGGCACCTGATGTGAGGAGGGACTCTGCTGGGGGAACCTGATGCAAGGAGGGACTCTGCTGGGGGCACCTGATGTAAGGAGGGACTCTGCTGGGGGAACCTGATGCAAGGAGGGGACTCTGCTGGGGGCACCGAAAGTAAGGAGGGACTCTGCTGGGGGCACCTGATGTAAGGAGGGACTCTGCTGGGGGCACCTGATGTAAGTAGGGAGTTTGCTGGAGGCACTTGGTGTAAGGAGGGACTCTTCTGGGGGCACCTGATGTAAGGGGGACTCTGCTGGGGGCACCTGATGTAAGGAGGGACTCTGCTGGGGGCACCTGATGTAAGGAGGGGACTCTGCTGGGGACACCTGATGTAAGGAGGGACTTTGCTGGGGGCACCTGATCTAAAGAGAGGCTCTGCTGGGAACACCTGATGTAAGGAGGGACTCTGCTGTGGACACTTGGTGTAAGGAGGGACTCTGCTGGGGCAACCTGATGTAAGGAGGGACTCTGCTGGGGGACACCTGATGTAAGGAGGGACTATGCTGGGGGCACATGATCTAAAGAGGGACTCTGCTGGGGACACCTGATGTTAGGAGGGACTCTGCTGGGACACCTGGTGTAAGGAAGGACTATGCTGGGGCACCTGATGTAAGGAGGGACTCTGCTGGGGGCACCAGATGTAAGGAGAACTCTGCTGGGGGCACTGATGTAAGGGGGACTCTGCTGGGGCACCTGATGTAAGGAGGGACTCTGCTGGGGGCACCTGAAGTAAGGAGGGACTCTGCTGGGGGCACCTGATGTAAGGAGGGACTCTGCTGTGGCACCTAATGTAAGGAAGGAGTCTGCTGGAGGCACTTGGTGTTAGGAGGGACTCTGCTGGGGGCACCTGATGTAAGGAGGGGACTCTGCTGGGGGCACCTGATGTAAGGAGGGACTCTGCTGGGGCACCTGATGTAAGGAGGGACTCTGCTGGGGGCACCTGATGTAAGGAGGGACTCTGCTGGGGGCACCTGATGTAAGGAGGGACTCTGCTGGGGGCACCTGATGTAAGGAGGGACTCTGCTGGGGGCACATGATGTAAGGAGGGACTCTGCCGGGGGCACCTGGTGTAAGGAGGGACTCTGCCGGGGGCACCTGGTGTAAGGAGGGACTCTGCCGGGGGCACCTGGTATAAAGAGGGACTCTGCTGGGGGCACCTGATGTATGCAGGGACTCTGCTGGGGGCACCTGATGTAAGGGGGACACCTGATGTAAGGAGGGGGGGCACCTGATGTAAAGGAGGGACTCTGCTGGG
Source organism: Lithobates sylvaticus (assembly GCA_028564925.1). Classification (NCBI taxonomy): domain Eukaryota; kingdom Metazoa; phylum Chordata; class Amphibia; order Anura; family Ranidae; genus Lithobates; species Lithobates sylvaticus. The sequence continues at coordinate 606,740,830 of CM053028.1, forward strand.
GGCACCTGAGGATTGAAACTTTCTAGAATACATATATTTCTATTGTGGTGTAGGATCTGGGCTGCTGTCCCTCTCCCTCTTTCTTTCCTTCAATCTAATAATATAAATAATGCTCTTCAATCATCCTGACACCATACCCACCCTGGTGCTGTGATGATTGAAGCGCTAACACCAGGTGTTTGGAGTATCTTTATCTGCTGATTGTTAAACTTTCTAGAATACACATATTTCTATTGTGGTGTAGGATCTGGGCCTGCTGTCCCTCCATCCCTCTTTCTTTCCTTCCTTCTCTCTACTTCCCTCCCTATCTCTTTCTTTTCTCTCTCTTTCTCTTCCTTCCCTCATTCATCTCAGACTCTAACCACACCCCTTTGAGCCACGCCCTTTAAGCCACGCCCAATATTACGTTTAAACCACACCCAATTTTTCTGCCACATTTTTTTTTAATGTAGAGACAGGAAAAGCCTGATTGTAGGGGAGGAAGTGATGTCAGGTGCAGACAGGAAGTGATATAAAGACAGGAAGTGAGGTAACCAATGAACAGGAAGTGCTGTAGGGGTCCAAACTTCCCTTAATTATTATAATAAGACTCCACCTACAGGCAAAAAAGTGTCCCTATATTGTTTATTTTTACAATGTTGGCACCTGGAACACAAATTGCTAATTAGCCAATCACATGGCAGCAACTTTTAGGTATCTACACATGGTGAAGACGACTCTTTTTGAAGTTCACTGAGCATCAGAATGGGGAAGAAAGGGGATCTTAGTGACTTTGAACGTAGCATGGTTGTTGGTGCCAGACGGGCTTGTCTGAGTATTTCAAAAACTGCTGATCTACTGGGATTGTCACACACAACCATCTCTCAGGTTTGCAGAGACTGGTTTAAAAAAAAGAAAATATCCAGTGAGCGGCAGTTTTGTGGAGGAAAAAAACCTTGTTGGTGTCAGAGGAGAATGGGCAGACTGGTTCCAGACGATAGGCAACAGTAACTCAAATATCCACTTGTTACATCCAAGGTATGCAGAATTCCATCTCTGAACGCACATCACATCGAACCTTGAAGAATATAGCCTACAGCAGCAGAAGACCACAACGGGTGCCACTCCTGTCAGCTAAGAACAGGAAACTGAGGCTGCAATTCGCACAGGATCACCAAAATTGGACAATAGAAGATTGGAAAACCGTTGCCTGGTCTGATGAGTCTCAATTTCAGCTGCGACATTCAGATGGTAGAGTCAGAATTTGGCGTATACAACATGAAAGCATGGATCCTGCCTTGTATCAACGGTTCAGGCTGGTGGTGGTGGTGTATTGGTGTGGGGATATAGTACCAATTGAGCATCGTTTAAACGCCACGGCTTACCTGAGTATTGTTGTTGACCATGTCCATCCCTTGACTATGACTACAGTGTCCCCATCTTCTGATGGCTACTTCCAGCAGGATAATGCACCATGTCACAAAGCTCCAATCATCTCTCCACTGGTTTCTTGAACATGACAATGAGGTCACTGTACTCCAATGGCCTCCACAGTCACCAGATCTCATCCAATAGAGCACCTTTGGCACGCGGTGAAATGGGAGATCATGGCATCATGGATGTGCAGCCGACAAATCTGCAGCAACTGTGTGATGCTATCATGTCACTATGGACCAAAATCTCTGAGAAACCTTTCCAACACCTTGAATTTTTGCCACAAAGACCTAAGACAGTTCCCAAGGCAAAAGGGGGACAAACACCTTACAGGGAGTCCCTGAGTTACGAACCTCCGACTTGCGAACGACTCCTACTTACGAACGGCGGCAGTTAAATTGGAAAACAGCGGAAAACATTGTAAAACGTCATTTGCGCATGCGCGGCTACTTGACAGAACATCGGAAAACATTGTCTCTGCCGTAATGCGCTCCCGACTTACAAACAATACGGCTTAAGAATGAACCGGCAGTCCCTAACCCGTTTGCAACTCGGGGACTGCCTGTACTAGCAAGGTGTACCTAATAAAGTGGCTGGTGAGTGTATATAATCAACACATGGTTTTCATGTTGAATATATTTGGTATTTATTGACACAACACAAACACGGTTGTATACCTCCCTCACCTTCGGTCCGAGGGTTTACAATTAATCTTTACTTGTCTAATGACCAGCAAGGCCACTATATTTGTCTACAGAGATCAGAGTCTTGTATGGATCACATTATCACATCAATGAGGATGGAGGAGGAACCGAGTCACATGACTGAGAGGATATTGGACCTCACCCTGGAGATCATCTACCTGGTGACCGGAGAGGTGAGGAGGATTCTGGGAGGTCACATGACATCACTCTTATCTCTATTAATAAAACACAGACCTGACCGGAGAGAGTGAGGAGGATTCTCGAGGTCATATGACATCACTCTTATCTCTTATTTCACTCTTATCTCTATTAGTCCCCTTTCACACTTATACGACTTGTCCCACGATTTGGGACTGCAAAGTAGCATGACAAGTTGTTCCCCATGATTTCCAATGTCAGCCATTCATATTAGTACGACTTCAAGTCGTTCCAACTTCAAAGTAGTTCCTGCACTACTATTTTGATGCCACTTACACAGGCATTCCTTGAAATTTGGGCAAAAAAAAAAATGCACAAGTGTGAAAGGGGCCTTAATAAAACACAGACCTGACCAGAGAGGTGAGGAGGATTCTGGGAGGTCACATGACATTACTCTTATCTATGTTGATAAAATGCAGACCTGACCGGAGAGGTGAAGAGGATTCTGGGAGGTCACATGACCTCACTCCTTGTATTCTGCTCTTCCCCTTTTATAGAAATATGCTGCAGTGAAGATAACGTGTATTGAAGGTCTTTTACAAGGGATGTATCCAGCGATGTCAGAACGATGGGGTCTAAGCCAGAATTACATTGCAGTGCCTCCAACTCACTCCCCAATTCTTGAGAGAAACAACATGCAGAAAATTCAAGAAATCACTAACAAGATCATTGATCTGCTGACAGGAGAGGTGAGCGGTGCCGGGAATTCTGGGACATTATCCAGTAACAGACAAGGGATGTGTCTGGATGGTGACTGTATCATTGTGTGTGTCAGGTTCCAATAAGGTGTCAGGATGTCACTGATATTATCTTCAAGGAGAACAAATACGTAGAAGTGCAGAAAGATCTCTACAAGGACGTCATGATGGAGAATCAGCCGCCCCTCACATCACCGGGTAAGAGGAGACTTTATTGTAAAGGAGAGAGCAGTACAGAGGGTCCACCTAGATCCCCCATCATCTGATAAACACATAGAAACAATGTATTCAGTCAGTGTGTGTGTTTCCTACAGATAGATCCAGTAATGGGAACCCACCAGAGAGAAGTCCCCGTCCTCTGTATTCCTGGGATTCCACACAGGAAGGTCACTCCATCCCCCACCATCATCAGGTTGGTCGGACTGAGCATGTAAATACAACAATGTATTCTAAGCTATGAGGGGACATTCTATGTATTCTCTTGTTTTAATATTTACTTTTACATCTGAATTGCAGTTTTTTTTTTGCCCCTCTACATCTCTATTTACAGCTCCTCTATCGGTATCCCCCATTTTTTTGCTTGCTTTTTTTTTTTTAATCAGTATATGTACCTGTTTTCTTTGGGTCTCGGCTCCAGTCACATGAGATCCTGGGTATTCTCCCTCCATGTGTTCCCCCAATGGGGGTTACATTCTGAACCCCCATTGGGTGCTGGTCTTTGCTCCTGTGATTCCAAGCCAGTGTGATGATGCGCCCCCCAGGGGTTGGATCCCTGGCCCCCTGGATACACAAGAAACACAGTAGAACTGATTTTCTTTGCTGCAGGTCAGTAGCACTTACAGGTGTTGTCCCTCCCCCAATCTATGATTGGACAGTTAATGCCTAACTTCAGGAAACTTAAAAAAATGTCCCTTGAAGGAGGATTACACCCGCACTGCAAAGGTCAAGTGGACAGAGTAATAAAGATTTACTAACCCAATACCCAGTCCATAAATCTGCACTGAATGTTATGACCCTAAGGGACAGTCCATCGCTGAAGTGTGGGGGATCGCCATCTGCTGGGGAGAGCGGAGGAAGGCAAGTAAAAGTGCTTCTCTTCTTCCCTAGGGTGAAGAATGGATTAATATAAAAGTTGAGGTTAAAGAGGAAGAAGTAGAGACGTATGTTGGGGGTGATCAGCCGTCCACAGAGGAGGTTGGGATGATTATGAAAAGTGAACAGGATGGAAATTCTCAACATATCGACACAAGTAAGTATAGGCACTGTGGAAGAATCAGGTCACAGACTCATTTTACTTCTGAGTATAATGATAGTAGTTTAAGAAAAATTGTTAGCTAATTCTCAGATCACCACATCATCTGATCGCACATACTCACAGTATAGCACGGCCCTGGTCCTACATACAACAAGGGATACATTATTGATCTTAATCCCCTCTATCTGTTTACAGACATCTCCAGACTGGGGCAGGAATCCTTCAATTGTTTATCCATACAATAAAGATTTGAAACTGTGTATGAGGACCAACAAAAACATTTTACCTTTTTACTGCCACCCCTCTTTTTTAGTGGAACTGCTATCCATCTTTGCCCAACATCATTCCCTTCCTCTTTACGGGTAGGAAAAGGCTGGGGTACCACTCCCTTTTCAGTGCCTGGGGATTCTCAGTACTGGATAGGGAATTACCCCCTTGGTGGACCATCTTGGGCAAGCGTGGCTCCCTTTCTAGTAGCAGTAAGGGACCATTCCTGCTGGGAATGGAGTAATGTCACAGCAGATCCTGGTTCAGGGGCAACTGTGAGTGATTTGCAATATAATTAGTACCCACATCCATTCCCCTCATTTTTTTTTGATACAAAAAGAAATCCTCAGACAACACTGGCCTTAAGCACATGGGTGGCCGGGGGGTGGCAAAAAAAGGCGGCCTTACCTCTTTTGCTTGCGTCTGTCTAGCAAGGTTAGTTTGTGGTGTAAGCAAGGAAGCTGAGACCTCTGCAGTGTGTAAATGTGCCTTTACTAAACAAAAATGCTGTACATACAAAACTATTACAATACTAGGAATACAGTACAAAACTGCCTAGCAAATAAACAGCCTATGGTCTGTAACAGTAGAAATACACTTAAAAGTTACTTAAATTTGGGTTACTGTGTTCGTGATCTCCAGTGACAACGAGGACTCAGTTGGTAGTTATTGGAGAATCAGGCGAAAGCATCTTTTTTTCTTCAATGGCTGGTTACAGATTAGTCTTTTGGAGTTAAAGCATGATGAGCTCTTCTAGCTTATGCCTGACAACCCCTTTTATGTGTCAGGCTGTTTACCATAGTTACCAAACAACAGAAAACATACCTGTTTACTGTAGCTGTAGAGACAATGGACTGCTGAAACTGTCAACAGTTCCTACTGTTTGAGGACAGCCTATGTATTTGTTACCAAAACATTAGTTTGAGAAACGGCCTCTAACATACTCAAACAAAACCTGATTTCTGTTCCTATGAAAACTAGTCTGATGGAGAAAATAATACTTTTAATTGTGTGTGTGTGTATATATATATATATATAATACAAACACACACTCATATCAAACGCAACACAGTTGGACACTAGGTAAAATCAAGGTCAGCTCTTTACTTGGTGTCTATACCTCTGTTACACACTGACCTGCTAAGCTTTGGGGATGATTTATAAAAACAGGAACATTTTGTACCTAACAAGTACGATGAAAATACTGTACTCCATATAAAGTGTTCATCTCTGTTTCTTGATTTAACGTCATGTTCCCAACAAATGAGGAGATAATGTACACCATATGAAAGGTCCATCTCTATTCCTCAATATAACGTCATGTTCCCAACGAATGAGGAGGAGATACTGTACACCATATGAAAGGTCCATCTCCATTCCTCAATATAACGCCATGTTCCCAACAAATGAGGAGGAGATACTGTACACCATATGAAAGGTCCATCTCCATTCCTCAATATAACGTCATGTTCCCAACAAATGAGGAGGAGATACTGTACACCATATGGAAGGTCCATCTCCATTCCTCAATATAACGTCATGTTCCCAACAAATGAGGAGGAGATACTGTACACCATATGAAAGGTCCATCTCCATTCCTCAATATAACGTCATGTTCCCAACAAATGAGGAGAAGATACTGTACACCATATGGAAGGTCCATCTCCATTCCTCAATATAACGTCATGTTCCCAACAAATGAGGAGGAGATACTGTACACCATATGAGAGGTCCATCTCCATTCCTCAATATAATGTCATGTTCCTAACAAATGAGGAGATACTGTACACCATATGAAAGGTCCATCTCCTTTCCTCAATATAACGTCATGTTCCCAACAATTGAGGAGAAGATACTGTACACCATATGGAAGGTCCATCTCCATTCCTCAATATAACGTCATGTTCCCAACAAATGAGGAGGAGATACTGTACACCATATGAGAGGTCCATCTCCATTCCTCAATATAATGTCATGTTCCTAACAAATGAGGTGGAGATACTGTACACCATATGAAAGGTCCATCTCTGTTCCTCAATATAATGTCATGTTCTCAACAAATGAGAAGGAGATACTGTACACCATATGAAAGGTCCATCTCCATTCCTCAATATAACGTCAAGTCAACAAATGATGTGGCATCTCTGTTATTTCCTATAGCTGTATTTTATGCACAGAGCAATGTTACCCAGTGTGTCATTTGGTATTTTGTATCTGTTACTGGGTCTTCATAGTTTGATGTTACGATTTTATACCCAATTCCATGTCAGAGCTCTGTGAATCTGTTGACTGCTGGACCAACATACTTGACTCTTCTATTACTGACATTTTTAGAAAGGTGTTCACGTTGGAGTCCATATATGATCCGCAAATTCGTTATTTAAAATCTAGGCAAATACAGGCAATCCAATATTATTTCAAATCACTAACGCGTTTTGGCTACGAAGCTGTAGTTGTATCCGGCTATTAAACATTAAACAATTTGCAGATCCTATACGGACTCCGTTATAAACACTTTCTGATTTTTGAGGTTGATTTTCTGATTGGTTTTGGAGATTGAATAGGAGCTCAGCTGTGAGATCAGCATTTCCACTTTTTCACTCGTACGGAGATGGAGCTAAAACTCCAGTCATTTGTGAACTACTGAAATGTTTTACTTTTTTTTTTTTTTTTTACATTTTCTTTCCCAACAGATGGATGTGATGTCAGGAATTCCTCGGAGAGACGTCTTCTATTATCTGCTGATTGTAAGTCAGAAGATAATGTCATCACACAGGATCCTCCAGGAGGAAATCCAAATACACAAAATATACATCACAGACCTTCCTGTCCGGAGACATCGATGGATCCCTCTGATCAGGGGGAATCTTCTCATCAATCACATACTATGATTGGAAATATCCATGTAAGATCTCACACTGCAGATCGATCAACAGATCCTTCTAATCCCGAGGAAACTTGCTCACCCCATGAAGGAGATCACCAAGGTGACAATCTAGTCTCATGTTCAGTGTGTGGGAAATGTTTCACTCAAAAAGGAGCACTTACTAGACACCAGAGAATTCACACGGGTGAGCTCCCTTATTCATGTTCAGAGTGCGGGAAATCTTTCACTCAAAAAGGAGCCCTTGTTGACCACCAGATAAGTCACACGGGTGAGCGTCCTTATGTATGTGTAGAGTGTGGAATATCTTTCACTCTGAAAGGAAACCTTATGAAACACCAGAGAATTCACACGAATGAGCGTCCTTATTCATGTTCAGTGTGCGGGAAATCTTTCACTCAAAAAGTAGCTCTTGTTAGACACCAGAGAATTCACACAGGTGAGCGCCCTTATTCATGTTCAGAGTGTGGGAAAACTTTCACTCGTCAGGCAGTCCTTGTTGAACACCAGACAGGTCACACAGATGAGCGTCCTTATTCATGTTCAGAGTGCGGGAAATCTTTTACTCAAAACGTAGCTCTTGTTAGACACCAGAGAATTCACACGGGTGAGCGCCCTTATTTGTGTTCAGAGTGTGGGAAATCTTTCACTTGTCAGGAAGTCCTTGTTGAACACCAGACAAGTCACACAGGTGAGCGCCCTTATTCATGTTCAGAGTGTGGGAAATCCTTCAACAAGAAAGATCATCTTATTAAACATCAGAGAAGTCACACAAGTGACCGCTCCTATTCATGTTCAGAGTGCGGGAAATCTTTCACTCTTCAGGGAACCCTTGTTAGACACCAGAGAATTCACACAGGTGAGCGCCCTTATTCATGTTCAGAGTGCGGGAAATCTTTCAATCAGGCAGGAGATCTTGTTAGACACCAGATAAGTCACACGGGTAAGCATCCTTATTTATGTGTAGAGTGTGGAAAATCTTTCACTCTGAAAGGAAACCTTGTGAGACACCAAAGAAGTCACACGGGTGAGCGTCCTTATTCAAGTTCATAGTGTGGAAAATCTTTCAATAAGAAAGATCATCTTGTTAAACACCAGAGAAGTCACACTAGTGACTGTCCCTATTCATGTTCAGAGTGTGGGAAATCTTACGTTTGTAAAGAAGACCTTATTGGACACCAGATAATTCACACTGGTGAGTGTCCCTTTTCATATTCAGAGTGCGGGAAATCTTTCACTCGGGAAGGACAACTTGTGAAACACCAGAGAAGTCACACCATGCTTTAAGTGCGGGAATGAGTCCTCCTCATTTCTCCAGATTGTCAGTGTCCTTCCCCCTGTGGTCATATGGCTGGGTACAAGGTCCCTCTTCTTTCTAATGCCACATGTGAATGAAAATGTTATGAATTTGTTTATATGTATTAAAGTGTTTATATCCATTAGATTGTGCTCTTCCTTGTCTTCTTTTCTTTAAGTCATATGGCTAAGCATCCCCATTAATGTTTAAAGCACAGAAAATCTTTAACTCTGAAAAGAAACCATGTGAAACAGCAGAGAAGTCACACAATTGAACATTCATATTCATGTTTAGAGTGCGGAAAATCTTTCTCTAAGAAAGAGAACCTAGATGATCACCAGAGAAATCACATGGGTGAGCACCCCTATTATTGCTCAGAAGACAGGAAATCTTTCATTTAAAAAAGGAGGCCTTGACCACCAGAGATTTCATCCGGGTCAGCATTCTTATTCGTGTGGCAAAAGAAGGTGAGTTGCGCTGAAAAATACAAAACATAAAATGTTCATAAGGGTGAAAAAAAATATTTCTATGAAGTCCAAAAGCACAAGAGGCTATAATCACAAAGTCAAATGGCTGTGGAACAAACGGAAGAAACTCCTCATAAAGTGTTAAGAAAAGTGAACTTGAAAGGGGAATCCTCCACTTTAAGAGAGCCACCGACACACAGGCAGGGCCGCTTCTACCACTAGGCAAACTAGGCAGCTGCCTAGGGCGCACTGTTGCCTAGGGTGCCTGGCCACTGATGAACTACTTTCTTCTGTCTGCAGCAAGCAACTAAGTCTCAGTATCAGCAGGCAGCCGTCACTTAGTTCGCACATAGTGTCTGTGCCCCGACTCCCAAATGAATGGAAGCAATCAAACATTCATTGATGGGTAGGATGCATTGATGGGCGCTGGTAGGCTGCATTTTATAGGCGCTGGTGAGGCTGCATTGATGGACGCTGGTGAGGCTGCATTTTATGGGCACTGGTGAGGCTGCATTGATGGGCGTGGTGAGGCTGCATTGATGGGCGCTGGTGAGGCTGTATTTGATGGGTGCTGGTGAGGCTGCATTTTATGGGTGCTAGTGATTCTGCATTGATGGGCGCTGGTGAGGCTGCATTGATGGGCGCTGGTGAGGCTGCATTTTATGGGCGCTGGTGAGGCTGCATTTTATGGGCGTTGGTGAGGCTGCATTGATGGGCTGCATTTTATGGGCGCTGGTGAGGCTGCATTGATGGGCGCTGGTGAGGCTGCATTGATGGGCGCTGGTGAGGCTGCATTTTATGGGCGCGGGTGGGGCTGCATTGATGGGCGCTGGTGAGGCTGCATTGATGGGTGCTGGTGAGGCAGCATTTGATGGGCGCTTCATTAAAGAGGTGGGGTATACATGGGCAGGGCAAAGGGGGTGGAGTCAGGGATGGAGCCGGGGGGGGGGGCGGCAAAATTAGGTTTTGCCTAGGGTGTCAAAAATCCATGCACCAGCCCTGCACACAGGTTAAGATGTACTCCTACTGCAAAACAGGGACCCTCTAATTTACAGAAGATCACATAAGCCTTAACGGTGATGGTGTGTGTCCCATGTGCGGTTCCTTCTGATTTAGACTCTGGTCATCTGGAAAAAACTGCAGTGAACTAAATGAAAACAAAAAGAAGCTCCAATAGTGTAAAACCTTACAGGAGCTTTTATTGGGCTAAATAATTGCACTTGCACATTCCCATAGAAGTACAGGCAAGATAAAAACAGCAACAGAAATCTGCAGCAGATACAGGAACGCAATGACAGTTAGTTTATGTGTTCTTCTGTCAGACCTGTTTCATCACCAACAGACTTCTTCTGGGCCATAGGAAACACTTCCTTTCATCGCTATTTAAGCAAGTAGATCCAGCCAAGCCTCGCTTTCACTAAAGTAACCATGCGGCTGAAAACACAAATCCAAGCCTCGATCTGGGTTCAACACTAAACTCAAGCCTCACTTGCAATAGTGGGACCCAAGGAGGGCATAATATATCCCTATGCACACCGGGCATTTTGTCTGTGTGTCCCCATACCTAGAATAAACTACAACTAAAGGAATAGAATGAGGTGTGAGCTCAGACTTAGTGAAGCTTAACGCAGCTGGAAACTTGTCACATTATTAACACTAAAAACGGGACTAAACACGTGCTTTAAAATAAACCAAAAGACAAAATATAGATGACTAAATCTAAACAAAAAATCTAGGATTGATTAGTGAAGCAGTTGACATCCCAATCTACGTTGAGGCCATTAGGAGTATAACTTTTGAGTGTATATCCACCTGGTCTCCATTCTGGATAATTCCCTTACTTTAAGACTACCCCTCTAGTGGGGAACAAAATCATCTATACCCACATACAGGGTCCCACACAGGTCCCTATTGTGTACAAGATCATAGTGCTGTGAGACACTGTGATTCTTATATCCTTTTTTGTTAGCAATATGTTCATTAAGCCTAATACTAAACGCCCAGCTAGTTTGGCCCACATATTGAAGCCCACAAGGGCACTGAAGAAGCTATACTACATGGGTGGTGCTACATGTAATACAAAGTTTGATTGTATATATCCTAGGGGTAATAGAAGATAAATAAATAACTTTACTTGTTTTTAATCTGTTTAAATGACAGACCTGACATCTCCCACACTTATGTTATCCAATTAGGTTATGGAAGAAGGAAGGTCTGGAGGGGGGATCAAGGATACTTTGCACTATTCTATCTTTCACAGAGGACACACCCCTGTATATAACTTGTGGTTTAGATGGAAGTAGAGGCGTAAGCACACTGTCGTTAAGTAAAATGTGCCAGTGTTTCTGTATTATACGCTTGATAGCATAATGTTATGAGGAATAAGATGTCAGAAATGACATGCCAAAGTTGGCTGTATTAATGATAGTCTCAGGTTTGTCACACAATAGTGTACCGCTATCAATATTTTTGACCTGCTCCATGGCCTCTCTCAACAAATCTTTGAGCAAGGAGTGAAGACTGCTTATTGAAGTCCTCCAAGTTGGTACAGTTCCTCCTTATCCGAAGAAACTGTCCCTTGGGGACCCCATCCAACCATGCCTTATGATGAGAGCTATTTCTGGAAATATATGCATTTCTATCAGTGGTTTTGAAGAAGGTGGTGGTGGTCAGTATGCCCTCCTCCACTCTAATATTCAAAAAATGGACCTGGGTCTGGCTCATTCCATAGTTGAGTACAATCCCTCTAACGTTATAATTTAAGGAATCCAAAAAATCAACTAAAGAGGTGGAGTCACCTCTCCATAGGAGGAGGATGTCATCTATATATCGAGCCCACAAGGCCAAATTAGGCCTCCGTTGTGCATAGATGACATCCTCCCCACTGAGCCATGAACATATTAGCCACACTAGGGGCGTATTTTGCCCCCATCGCGCCACCTCTTTTCTGTAAAAAGTAATTTCCCCCGAACCAAAAATAGTTATGCGTTGCCGCAAATTTGAAAAGATCTATTAAAAAATCTTTCTAAATAGGTAGCAAACCAGACTCAGAATTAAGATAGTGTGATACTGCCGAGATGCCCATGTCATGAGGAATAACGGTGTACAGGGACGTGACGTCTGCTGTTACCATCCACCAACCCTCCTGAAAAGGACACTCACTGATTCATGTTCAGCGTGTTGGAAAACGTTCATTCTGAAAGGAAACCTTGCCAGAGAATTCACAAGGGTGAGCATTTGTATTCATATCCAGAGTGCCGGAAATCTTTCACTCGTTAAGAAGACCTTGTTAGACACCTAAGAATTCACAAGGATGAGTGTTTTTATACATGTTCAGAGTGTGGAAAATCTTTTGCAGAGAAATGAAACCTAGTTGAACACTAGGGATGAGCCAGCAGATCGAGTCGAATGTAAGTTTCACTCGAACATCAAGTGTTCGTTCTAAAATTAACCTGAACGTATGGGGCGTTCGTGGAAAATTTGAGTGCCACGGAACGCCACATAATGCACTGCGAGTCGCACCTGACCTGCATGCTTTGGCCAATCTGCACGCTCTTCTGAGAGAGCCATAATTGGCCAAAGGTAGGGTGCCTTTGGCCAATCAAGGCTCAGGGGGCAGGATTTCCGTCAGATGAAGCGGCTGTGGTAATTACTAAGGCAGTGAAACTGATCAAATCCCCTGTACAAAATAATGGCAAGTCTGAAACATGACCTGTTGGGGCACCTTGAGGACTGGAGTTGAAAAACACTGATCTAGAACATGGAGCAATACTTGTCCCATCCGGGCTAATTGTATGCTACATGTGTCATTGATTCCCAATGGGGATACCGACCAATTGATGGACCAATCGTCCTAGGCTATAGCAATAAAAAGGGGAATAATACACCATTAAGTACCACAGTTGCTTGAAGCTTATTTAGTATAACAGACTTATTAAATATATAGCAGCTAAATAAAGTCCTTGGAAAATCTCACATATAGCGCCGCAGTTGTGTTACACTATATTGGTATCCCAGTTTAGATGATTCTAGTGGAAATGGAGCATAGTAGCAGTCAAAGCAGTTGTAAGTAAAGTCCTCCATAGATCTGTTCGGAGTAGTCAGAAAATAGATGAAGGGTATATTTTCCCAATGACCCCAACTCATTAAATCCAGACCACACAGGGAGAGTCTATCTGGCGCTTTTTGGGTCCTATTGTGTCAGATTCCAGACATGACAGCTGATTTTAGGTTGAGTCATTAGTTGTTGTTACACCCAGGGAAAACTGGCATCA
>CM053028.1:607954740-608352365 GCA_028564925.1 Lithobates sylvaticus
ATGTACGAATCGTTACGAATCAACGGAAACGAAAAAAACGAAACGAAAATAAACGATTTTTTTCAGAAACGAAAATAAACAAATTTTTTTGTTGTGCACATGTCTAATAGTAGCAAAGTGTAATTTCTTCAGTGTTGTCACATGAAAAGATAGAATAAAATATTTACAAAAAAAGGGAGGGGTGTACTCACTTTTGTGAGATACTGTACATGCAACATGTGAACCTTAAGGTGAAAAATCCTGAGACTTTACAACCCCTTTACGTTGTAGGGAATACAAGAACAAGTGTTGTTAATGTTGCTATACATCCCTCTGTTGACTCCAATACGGATCCTTGAGGTGAAGAGGTACTTGAGGTGAAAAGTTGACAATTACAAAATACAACTAAAATGAAATAAAATAAATAAAACTAAAAAGGTACAATAAAGGAACGACATGTGATCTACTAAACAGACCGAGTATTCAATATTGAATCTACTACATACAGCTTTACAATATCATTATTATGGTTTACTTACGTTTTTTTAAGGTCGTAGAAGAAGCTTCGGGATGAGATAGCCATGCCCTCCATTTTCTTTTACATTTAGTTATACAGTAAGTCACCTCTTTTGTGAATTCTTCTAACATTTATGCATTGATTTCCAACAGGTGGACATTGTGTCTCGAATAACGTATCTTCAGAATATAAAGAAGATGAAAATCCCACCACACAACGTTCTCCAGGAGAAAATCCCACCACACAACGTTCTCCAGGAGAAAATCCCACCACACAACGTTCTCCAGGAGAAAATCCCACCACACAATGTTCTCCAGGAGAAAATCCCACCACACAACGTTCTCCAGGAGAAAATCCCACCACACAACGTTCTCCAGGAGAAGACCCCAATCCACAAATATTTCATAGACCTTGTCTTTCAGAAAGACCAATGGATCCCTCAAATCCTGAGGAATCTTCTGATGATCCACATACTATTACTGCTGAAACAAATCTGGGATCTCACCGTACAGATCCATCAACAGATCCATCTCATCTTGAGGGATCTTCTTTAAACCACGAAGGATCTCACACAGGAGAACGTTCCTTGTCATCTACAGTGTGTGGGAATACTTCCAAAAAAAACAAAAAGCCTTCTAAACATCAGAAAAGTAACAAGCGTAAACGTCCTTTCTCATGTCCAGAGTGCGGGAAATGTTTCAGTCAAAAAGGAAACTTTCTTTATCACCAGAGAATTCACACAGGTGAACGTCCGTTCTCATGTTCGGAGTGCGGGAAAGGTTTCAATCAGAAAGCACATCTTGTTAAGCACCAGAGAACTCACAAGAGTGAGAGCCTTTACTCATGTCCAGAGTGCGGCAAATCTTTCCGTCGTGAAGTATTCCTTCTTCAACACCAGAGGGCTCACAAAGTGCGTCCTTTTTCATGTTCAGAGTGCGGGAAATGTTTCATTCGGAGAGAACACTTTCGTCAACACCAAAAAATTCACACGGGTGAGCGTCCTTTCTCATGTTCAGAGTGCGGGAAATGTTTCAAGGACAGAGGAAACCTCCGTCGACATCAGAAAATTCACGCAGAGCGTCCTTATTCATGTTTAAAATGTGGGAAATTGTTCCATCAGACAGAAAATCTTCTTATACACCAGAGAAGTCACATAGTCGTGCGTCCTTATTCGTGTTCAGAGTGCGGGAAATGTTTCATTCAGAAAAGAGATCTTGTTAATCACCAGAGAGTTCACACAGGTGAGCGGCCTTATAAATGTTCAGAGTGCGGGAAATCTTTCACTCAAAAAAGTACCCTTGATCGACACCACAAAGTTCACATGGACTAACACTTTTTTTTATGTTTCATACGGACAAATAAAGAATGTGGCAAGAATAACCACCAGAGAACATCATGGGTGTCCTTCCTTATATTCAGGATGTGTAAAATGTTTGGGTTAAACATACTTCTTATTGGTTGTTATTGGCTGATATCCATATAATATTCTGTTCTACC
The DNA here is from genome assembly GCA_028564925.1 of Lithobates sylvaticus. Classification (NCBI taxonomy): domain Eukaryota; kingdom Metazoa; phylum Chordata; class Amphibia; order Anura; family Ranidae; genus Lithobates; species Lithobates sylvaticus. The sequence goes on from CM053028.1 coordinate 607,956,734, forward strand.
TGTAGGTCCCTTTTTACGAATGAGCATCATTTTTGGTGATTAGAATAAGACCAACTCATAGAGAACTCATAGAGAACCAATCATTGGTGTTTTATTAGTGAGACGAGGGGGGGGGGGTACAGAAGGTCTAGCTCAGGGGTGCCCAACCCCTGATGATCTCTAACTCGCGACGAAGAACCGGCCAACTTCACACCACACTAGACATGTGCAATTCGTTTAGTTACGAATTAGTTTTCCATTCAAATTAGTTATATTCGTTCATTCGTAATCGTACGAATGAACGAATGGTTTACAAAAAATTCTAACGAAAAACTAACTATCGAAAAGAACGAATATGAAAAACAACGAAAATACGAAATAATTAAATTAGAAACAACGAAACTACGAAAGAATGAAAATCCGAAAAACGAAAACAGAAACAATGAAAATACAGAACAAAGATTCAAAAATAACGAAAATCAAAATGAATGAAAAATCTAAATTACGAATATTCGGAAAAAAGGAAATCAAAACAACGAAAATAACAAAAATTCTGCTGATCGAGAATTCGAAAGAACGATTGTTCGTTCTGATTCTGAAATATTCCATCCAGAGTCCAGATAGGGTGTGGTTGGGTCGGAGGCTCTGTGTTTTGGTGGATTTGTGAGTTAAGTTCTGACTTGTGAGAGAGAAATTATTTGTTTCTTAAACATATAAATAGCATACACATTACATAAAATTATGAATTATGCTCCGATTACGAATCTACGAAAACAATGTTACGAAAGTACGAATAAATCAATCTCACGAAAGTACGAATGTAATTAAATCTACGAAAATACGAATTTCGAATCAACGAAAATTAGATTAACGGAAATACGAATCATTTCAAATCAACGAAAATCTAGCTCTTCCGAAAATACGAATGCGTCCAAATACGAAATATAACGAAAATACGAAATAACGAAAATTCTGCTGATCGAGAATTCGAAAGAACGAATGTTCGTTCTGATTCTGAAATATTCCATCCAGTCCAGATAGGGTGTGGTTGTGTCGGAGGCTCTGTGTTTTGGTGGATTTTTGAGTTAAGTTCTGACTTGTGAGAGAGAAATTCTTTGTTTCTTAAACATGTAAATAGCATACACATTACGTAAAATTATGAATTATGCTCTGATTACGAATCTACGAAAACAATGTTACGAAAGTACGAATAAATCAATCTCACGAAAGTACGAATGTAATTAAATCTACGAAAATACGAATTTCGAATCAACGAAAATTAGATTAACGGAAATACGAATCATTTCAAATCAACGAAAATATAGCTCTTCAGAAAATACGAATGCGTCCGAATACGAAATATAACGAAAATACGAATTTCGAATAAACGAAAATTAGACTAACGGAAATACGAATCAACGAAAAAATAACTCTTACGAAAATACGAACGAGTCCGAATATGAACACCGACTCCTTTACGAAATTACGAATCGTTACAAATCAACGGAAACGAACAGAAACGAAACGAAACTAAACTAATTTTTCTATTGTGCACATGTCTACACCACACTGTCACGTAACGATGCCACTCTCAGCTGTGCCCGGCACAAAGATTTTCCAGCTTGCGGGACCACAATCTAGGTGCCAGCAGCCTGAGAGAGATTGTCACTGGGCCAATTACACAATTAACCCTTCAACTTCCACCACTGACATTTGTTTAGGAAGGGTCAGGACTTCCATCAATTTAGCAATACCGATTATGATTTCAGAATAAGCGTCTGGAACACACACACTGCCACGACAGACAGGTCTGCTCAGAGGCCTTACTCTACAACAGTAGCGCTCCTTAAAGCGGTTCTGCACTGAAAAAATTTTTTTTTTTTAAGGATGTAATATAAAGTGTGCTTACCTTTATTAGGGGACTCACCTGTTCCATCTTCCATCTCGCGCGTGCGCAGTAACGGCTCATCTGCCGAGATCTCACGAGATTTCGGCAGATGCGGCCGAAATCTCGGGAGATTTCGGAAGATGTGGCCGAAATCTCGCGAGATTTCGGAAGATGCCCGCACTGACTCCTGGGATCTATGACACCAGATCCCAGGAGACAGTGCGGCGTGACGACGATCGACGCAAGACCCCGCCCGCCGCCGCAGAGGGAGAAGACCGGAAGTCTTCAATTACAAGGTAAGTAAAAAAAAAAAAAAAAAAAACATTTCATTTAGTACTCTTTGCCTGATTTGGAAGGCAAAGAGATTTACTAAATGAAATGGGTGTAGAACCGCTTTAAGAGGCAGGTTCATTTATACCACTTCATTATACCTTCATTTATAGATTGCATTAAAGGGGTTGTAAAGGAGATTTTTTTATTTTTTTTTAAAATAACAAACATGTTATAATTACCACTGTGCAGCTCGTTTTGCACAGAGTGGCCCCGAACCCGGTCTTCTGGGGTCCCTCGGCGGCTGTCTCGGCTCCCCCCCCCCCCCCCCCCGCAAGTACTGCTAACCTTAATGCAAGCTCCCTCGCATGGTGTGGAGTACTTGCGGGCACGCTCCCGTGATACAGCCGGCGGCTATAGCCGCTCGCTGTATCACTTGGCCCCGCCCCCCGGCGTGCCACGTCATTGGATGTGATTGACTTTCAATCCATCCACTCTAGCCAATCAATGACCAAGGTGAGCGGCGAAGAGGACGTCGGGGGCAAGGGCGGGACTTTCGAGGGGTCAGGTAAGTAAAACGGGGGTGCTGGGGGGCCGGCATTGTCAGATGTTTTTTCACCTTAATGCATAGAATGCATTAAGGTGAAAAAACTTTTACATTTACAACCCCTTTAAGAGCTTTAGAGACAAGGTTAACACTTTCCAACATAAGGGTTTAATAATGAAAAGGTCAAAGTTGATGCAAATAAAATATTTAGGCCTCATGTTCACTGCTGCTGGTAAACGGACATTTAGAGGCAGCTGGCCCCTAAGCTCATCCAATGTTATCTTATGTGTACATGTACACAGGGTCTTTTATTGTCGTTTTTAGGCAGTTGCGTTTATAGGTTTTTCTTTGAAGGCAAAAAAATTAGTTCAGACGCTAAACGCGGTAACTCGAATTTAGCCGTGTATCGTTCACAGGCGTTTTTCATTTTTGGCTATTTTTGTAAAAAAAAAATGTTTTCAAACGCTTTTAAATGCAAACCCGGCTAAACGCGGCAAAACTGACGTTTTAAACGTGGGTTACTATCTGTCAAGTTAAATCGTTCAGGAGAGGTTGTAAAAACATCCCGTGTACATTAAGCCTTATTCCGCGTACACACGATCGGACTTTCCGACAACAAAACCGTGGAATTTTGTTCAAAGGTTGTTGTTATGAAACATGCTGAAATTTCATACTTATTCCACTATTTAAGCTTTATGTGCACTAAGGTATTTTCGACCGGTGTCTGCTGGTTCTCTGAATTGAGAGGGTGACAGTTTTACGATAGGCCTGGACATCCTGCCAGGCCGACATTCGCTGTTTTTACAGACCTCTCCTGGGTCGGCTTCTCTATGTTGAGATAACATCTCTTGAAGTATAAGCCTATGAATTCCTGAAAATAAGGGAGGAGTGAGTTCCGATTTTTACTGCACTGGATAAGGTCCTGCCCTCAGTTACCAGTTTGTGTCTTGGATAACTGAAAGGAAAAAAAAGGTGGGGGCCCTTCACTGGACAACATGGCTGGGATGAGCCGCACCATAACAAAATGGCTACTACCCACATAGCTATGCGTTAGCCCAGTATGCATGACCATTACACCATCCACCCGGGATGCCCACCAGCAGTACCATCCACCAGGGATGCCCACCAGCAGTGCCATCCACCAGGGACATACCCACCAGCTGTACCATCCACCAGGGATACCCACCAGACATACCATTCACCAGCAGTGCCAGCAGTATCATCCACCAGGGATGCCCACCATCCACACCATCCACCAGCAGTACCCACAAGCAGTACCATTATCCAGGGATACCCACCAGCAGTACCATCCACCAGGGTTACCCACCAGCAGTACAATCCACCAGGGATACCCACCATCAGTGCCATCCACCAGGGATATCCACCAGCTGTACCATAAACCATTGATACCCACCATCTGTACTATCCGCCAGCATTACCGTCAACCAGGGATACCCACCAGCAGCACCATCCACCAGGGATGGAGCTTGGTTGGCAACAGGCCGTGGATATGAAGCAGGAGCCAGATGTAAGCTCGCTGCTGGACTGAAGGAGCTGAAGCAGGCTGGATGAGAAGGGTACATGGTCAGACAAGCAGATCAGGCATAAACGGCAGGCAGAAGAGTATTCAGGTCACAGGCCAATGTCAGCAACGGTGAGGCAGATCAGGCAGGAACAGGAGGCAGAATCCAGGAACAAAGCTGAGGTCAGGGCAGGTAGCAGGCAAACGTAGTCTGGAGCAAGCTGGGCCAAGATCAGAGGTCAGGCACAGGAGTTAGGGATAAACACACAGAACGCTGTAGACCAAACTGCAATGAGCCAATGCTGCAGCCTTGTTTAAATCGCATGCTTGGTGACAGGCACACTCCTGGCCGTGTGCACGTGCATGCGCCTATGTCCATGCACATCTGCTTGGCCAGCTGCTCGCCTGCACATACATATGTGCCTGGAAACTTAATCTGTGCTATGGACAAGCCTTCCCTGACACCTACATCGTAATGATCACTCTCAGTCTGCAAGTGCTCAGATTGTTGTTCCACATGCTGGAAAATCTCTGCACAGGGTGAAGTTGAGAGTGAATACCCCACTGTCACTTATCTGTATGCGGATCCTGAGATGATGAGGGTGGGCTCTTGCACATTTCCCATTTGAGCAGCCCTTGATAGCGAAACAGAGACTGCAGGGATGAATGAATGGCACAAGTGCCAAGGTGTATCCACTGTGAGCAGGAAATTGAGAACGCTGGTATCTGACAGAAAGAGGTACAGCTGTTGATGCACTGTGGTTGTGCCAAGTTCAGGTGATGGCAGACACCAGAACGTACATGGAATCGGAGTCAGGAAAAGGCAGAGGTCAGCAACAATCAGGCAGTGAGGTACAGAGTCACTATGCAGAAGTTTGGTCAGTAGTCCAGGCCTGGGTCGGTAGCAAAGGCAGACATCAAACATAGACAGGCAAGGATCAGTAGAGTCAGACTGGACAGCAGGTGATGGATCAGTGGTATCACACTGGAAACTAGGTGATGGATCAGTGGTATCAGACTGGAGAGCAGGTGGTGGATCAGTGGTATCAGACTGGAGAGCAGGCGGTGGATCAGTCGTATCAGACTGGGCAGCAGGTGATCGATCAGTGGTAAAGACTGAACAGCAGGCAATGGATCAGTGGTATCAGACTGGAGAGTGGGTAGCATACCAGCAGAGTCAGGCTGGAAAGCAAACAATGGCTAATGGATCATCCAAGTCTGACTGGACAGCAAGCAATGGACTGGCGGATTTAGGCTGGACAGTAGATGATGTATCAGTGGTATCAGGCTGGAAAGTCATGATAATGACATGGCCAATAAAAAATGTATATCTGGGTCACAGTGGAGCTGGTTCTCGACCCCATGTGACCCGTGTTCTCTTTCATTATTGGTCCCGATATTGAGGCTTGGAGCCCATATGGTCAGGTGACGTTTTTTTCTCCAATCACTGAACTCGTAACTGTCAAGGTCCAATTGGCTCTCAATTATTGGTCTCTTATTCCTATGTAGGTTATAAATATGAGCAATGTGGGGGAGCTGTTGTATGCCCCAGTTGAAGTCTTTTGGGATGAAATGCATCAGTCTTGGCTTTCTGCTCCTCACATTGCCCTCTTTTTATCCTGTGATCACAGTTTTCATTCCTATTGATGTAGGCTGGTTTTTAAAAATAAAATACCCACATTTTTTTATCTACACCATATGGAGGCATTTTTTCTTTGCATAACTTTCCGGACGAGAGCTTCTTTGTGGTCCAGTTGGTCCATCCACGTCTAAGGTCCAGCCCTTGTGTCCTCTCTGCATCTGAGGTTCAGGTGGGTGGTTGTCCACAACACCCTTGGAGTCGTGTTTGGAGGCCCTGGGTTCGTTGGAGTTCCCTTGATCCCCCGATCCCAGTACTCATGCCTTTATGACTCGTTGTCGCTGACACTCAAGTCCACCTGTTCCGGTATGAGTAGATATACTTCCCCTTTTTTGGTTGAAGATGTACCATCTTTGATGCTTCTCATGCCAGACAGTGCCTGTGCTTCACATCCTTGATTAATCATCATTTGGTGTTTGATGCATACGGCCCTTCTCAGGACTTCTGATCAGTGATATTAGACTGGACAGCAGGCAATGGATCAGTGGTCTCAGACTGGACAGCAGGCAGTGGATCAGTGGTATCAGACTGGAGAGCAAGCGATGGATCAGTGGTATCAGACTGGAGAGATTGCGGTGGATCAGTGGTATCAGACTGGACAGTAGACGATGGATCAGTGGTATCAGACTGGACAGCAGGCGATGGATCAGTGGTATCAGACTTGAGAGCAGGCGGTAGATCAGTGGTATCAGACTGGAGAGCAGGCGGTGGATCAGTGGTATCAGACTGGACAGCAGGCGATGGATCAGTGGTATCAGACTGGACAGCAGGTGATGGATCAGCAGTATCAGACTGGAGAGCAGGCAGTGGATCAGTGGTATCAGACTGGACAGCAGGCAATGGATCAGTGGTAAAGACTGAACAGCAGGCAATAGGTCAGTGGTATCCGACTGGACAGAGGGTAGCATACCAGCAGAGTCAGGCTAGAAAGAAAACAATGGCTAATGGATCATCCAAGTCTGACTGGACAGCAAGCAATGGACTGGCGGAATCAGGCTGGATAGCAGATGATGTATAAGTGGTATCGGTCTTATCAGACGACAGCAGGAGAGGTATCAGCTGGGGGGGCTAGAACATGGCAATGGTGCACAGTGGCTTTAAACAGTGGTGGAGGACCCCACTTGACTAAGTGGGTCAGTCTATCTCAAGATTGGATAGAACTTTTTAGCAAACCAAGAGCAGGTAGTAATTCCATAGAGAGAGAGACCGGAGTACTGAGTGTCCAAAATATGAAATGGCAACAGTCAGAGCTGAAGGTGGGTCAGGAGCAGACTGACCTACCATTGATACTGCCACTGGCCAAACTGAGAACTGAATGATTGACACTGGCAGGACTGCAACAGCTGGCATTTAAACAGGCTGAAGTGGTTGCAGGGTGCCATCCAGATCGAGCTGCTGGTGAAGAGAAGACGTAGTGACAGCACTTAGAAGTGGAGAGGAAAAGGTAGCAGAGGAAGATTTCCGAGGGCTTGTCATAGGTAAGGAAACTGTAGAGGGTGCGCTCACTGGGCTAAATGCTGGGAAGGTGTAGCTAGTTGGAGCAGGGTAAGATACTGATATACAATTGGGCGTAAGGAGTACTTAGTAGCAGCTGTGGTTGCCAAGGGTAACAGAGGAAGGAGCACAGAGCATTGCTGGACATCCTCCAGTTTGGAAGGTAAGAAAGCTGGATGTATTTCTTGTCGGCTGACCTCTACTTCTGGTCCTCAACCTTGCTGGTTTGTGCTTCCATAGAGGAGAATGGACATCACATCTAGAAACATCTGTCTACCGCAAAATATCTGCCATTTGAGATACGTTGACGATACAAGATGACCACCTTGAGACTTGACACTATGCGCTCTTTTTATATGGAGAAAGAATTACCATGTTCACTACAACCTCTTCTTAGTATGGTTGTCCCTTGATGGGATTTATTCCCTCTACACAAATGCTTCTACTCAACTACATTGGTCCACCGCATTATATCAATGAACATTAGTGCATGTTTGTCGTATTTTCTCAGTCAAGAACCGGCAGGGCTGGTGCAAGAATTTTGGACACCCTAGGCAAAACCTCATTTTGCCGCCCCCATTGGCTCCACTCATGACTCCACCCCCTTTGCCCTGCCCATGTGACAAAAGGCGTCCCGCTATACAGGAAGCATCGGCTCTGCTTCCTCTAGGGCTGGCTCCAGTGCTGCGCTGCACCTCTAATTACACTACCGGTCGGACTGAGTTAGTTACATACTGCAGCCTGCATAGCATGCAGACGGGGAGGAAAACCAGCAGCTGGGCGTCCCTAGGCAGCAGTGCGCCTTAGGCGGCTGCCTAGTTTGCCTAGTGGTAAGCCCGGCCCTGAGAACCAGGCTATTGAACTACAAAGAGCTCACATTTTTATCTGGAAAGTGTTCTATCGCTATGCTAGCAATATATCACACAGAACTGTCAGGTAGTGTGTGAGTCAGCACTCACTGGCAGCTATAAGGTGGACAATAAGGGATCAATAACAGGAATGGGAACAACAAGATATACCCAAAATGAAATAAGAATTAGTCCATAGTAGTAAGGGATACCAAGGAGAAGTCCACAGGATGGATGGATCCACAGGTGGATGGGGACTGCACACACAGTCACCGGTAGCTCCTCAGCAGGATATAATAAAGCAAATTTATCTTTGGAAATGTGAAAAAAGGGTGAACCAAATATCTGCGCTAATTACAATAGTGAAAGGTGGTAGCGGCCAACACAGTTTGTTGATAAGCAAACCAATAAAACATAAAATCCAAAGTGTAGCCCTTGAGGTGTGTGATGTAGAAAAGATTGGAAAATTATCCAAAAATGTGATAGTCCATCTTCAAAACTGATCAAACAAAACAACGACATAATTGATAATATGAAACAAAATGTTCCACCCAAGTTCAGTGCAAAAAAACAGGAACAAAAAAAGGTGAACAATCCAAAAACTTGTGATCTCGATCTGCTTACCAGAACCAAGTTGTAAATGAGCGATGTTGTCATATAATGCCGGAGGTTGATGCGATTTGGTGAATGCGATAAATGAAGACTAGATCCAAAATCCTTTGATAAGTTGTTAATAGCAGGATTCACAGAACCAGATGGATGAAAAGGTGCGTTCTCTCGGACGGGGCCCCAGTCACCGCACACCGGATGATCTCCTCTCACTCACCACATCGCCTGCTGACCTGGTCATTTTCAGATTTTGGATCTGGTCTTCATTTATCGCATTCACCAAATCGCATCAACCTCCGGCATTATATGACAACATCGCTCATTTACAACTTGGTTCTGGTAAGCAGATCGAGATCACAAGTTTTTGGATTGTTCACCTTTTTTTGTTCCTGTTTTTTTGCACTGAACTTGGGTGGAACATTTTGTTTCATATTATCAATTATGTCGTTGTTTTGTTTGATTGATCAGTTTTGAAGATGCACTATCACATTTTTGGATAATTTTCCAATCTTTTCTACATCACACACCTCAAGCGCTACACTTTGGATTTTATCTTTGTAAATACTGATTGTTCCTTTTTGAAGAATTATTTTGGGGAATTTTATTTTTCTTGTATGTTTAATTAAATTCAGAGGAACGCACCTAGGTGGTTGATTATACTTAATTCCTAGGTGACGGTAACCTATGACTACTATATGGAACTATCTATTGGTTTAAGTTCCCACTTTAGTCTTATTTGTAGGGATGGAGCTGGCCTTGTCTTTTTTTTTTTTTATTCATTTTTGTTCTGTTGGTTACAGAATATAGGCTGCAGTACTTACATTCTCCACAAGATGGAGATCTCACTTATAGGCATGGAACGCAAAGAAGAAAGTGATGTACAGACAGGAAGTGATGTAGGGTTACGACAGAAAGTTCCAGGTGAAAAGTGATTTAGTAGTAAAATTATGAGGCACTACTGGATCTTGAGGTAGATCAGGTAATATTATGATATTTTAGTTGATAGCCATAATCATAGAGCCCTTTACGCAACTGTCCATCCAGAGCCTCTGGTTTATAGACCAGATACATCCTAAATATAGAACCATTTATCCAACTGTCCATCCAGAGCCTCTGGTTTATAGACCGGATACATCATAAATATAGAGCCATTTATCCAACTGTCCACCCAGAGCCTCTGGTTTATAGACCGGATACATCCTAAATATAGAACCGTTTATCCAACTGTCCACCCAGAGCCTCTGGTTTATAGACCGGATACATCCTAAATATAGAGCCATTTATCCAACTGTCCACCCAGAGCCTCTGGTTTATAGACCGGATACATCCTAAATATAGAACCATTTATCCAACTGTCCATCCAAAGTGAGGGAATTATTTCCCAATCGTGACGCTGACAGAATAAATTCTCGTTAAGGTTCAGTGTGTGGAACGAAACTTAAGCTCATCCCAGTACAGGCCAGGTACACAGAGCTGACCGAAGAGGTGAGGAGTATTCTGGGAAGTCTGTAATGACTGTTATTGCTTTCTCTCTCTACACAGGAGAGTAAAGAAAACATCTGGTGAGCCATGACTACATGCGTCGGTTTTCTGTCTTTTCAGGTTATATACCTTTCCAGAAGCTGGTTACTGAGATACACCCGTTGGACACCAGAAGTACACTCTTCAGCTATAGGCACAATAGTGCCACCAGCAGGTGATCCAGGAGTCGCCTATGGATGCTCCACCAAGCCTTGATCATAAAATTCCATATGAGAGACCCTTGTGTTGGATAAATCCAAACAGGAGAAGGTCTCCCAACATCAGTGTCTGAAGACTGTTGGATTTCTTTAGGTCAAAGTCCGCCAACCTGCAGGATACCCTGCCAACAGTGTCTGGCAACTAGCTTGGTGCCCCTCTGGAACCTGGCTATGTGCTTTCCCCCAGATCAGATTCTCAAGGAGGTGTAACACTCAAAGCTTGCAGTATCTCAAGGCAGAATATATCCCAATGTTAGGATCCCATGGGCAATCTGAAGGCTTCACACCGGGGCCATTAAACCATACAGGTACCCCGGTGGGTGTCTGGACCAACTATCGCTATGCTAGTTTCTTTCATAAAGACATTTTAATATATTCATTAAATGTACTTGAGGATTGGGATAAGCAGTTTTGATGCACAGAATATAGGCTGCAGTACTTTCATTCTCCACAAGATGGAGATCTCACTTATAAGCGTGGAACGCAAAGTAGGAAGTGATGTCATGTACAGACAGGAAGTGATGTAGGGTTACGACAGGAAGTTCTAGATGAAAGGTGATTTAGTAGGAAATTAAGAGGAGACACTACTGGATCTTGAGGTAGATCAGGTAATATCATGATATTTTGGTTGATAGCTATAAATATAGAGCCATTTATCCAACTGTCCATCCAGAGCCTCTGGTTTATAGACCGGCTACATCCTAAATATAGAGCCATTTATCAAACTGTCCATCCAGAGCCTCTGGTTTATAGACCGGCTACATCCTAAAAATAGAGCCATTTATCCAACTGTCCATCCAGAGCCTCTGGTTTATAGACCAGATACATCCTAAAAATAGAGCCATTTATCCAACTGTCCATCCAGAGCCTCTAGTTTATAGACCGGATACATCCTAAATATAGAGCCATTTATCCAACTGTCTATCCAGAGCCTCTGGTTTATAGACCAGATACATCCTAAAAATAGAGCCATTTATCCAACTGTCCATCCAGAGCCTCTAGTTTATAGACCGGATACATCCTAAATATAGAAACATTTATCCAACTATCCATCCAGAGCCTCCGGTTTATAGACTGTATATATCCTAAATATAGAAACATTTATCCAACTATCCATCTAGAGCCTCTGGTTTATAGTCCAGATACATCCTAAATATAGAACCATTTATCCAACTGTCCATCCAGAGCCTCTGGTTTATAGACCGGATACATCCTAAATATAGAGCCATTTATCCAACTGTCCATCCAGAGCCTCTGGTTTATAGACCGGATACATCCTAAATATAGGACCATTTATCCATCCTTCATAAATCTGTCCTGGGGCTGTGGCCTCTCATTACTGTGAGTTAATGGACACTATGGGGTGGATATACTAAAACTGGAGAGTGCAAGGTAATGCCCCATGTTGAGGGCATGTGGTCTGCTATGGTTCAAAAAGGAGAGTGGGGTGCCCGCTGGCCCCTCTTCCTTTCCTAGCCAGCCAGGCTGCATGCTGGGAAAAGGGTCAGGTATGGGTTTTAAGGAAGGGCTTCACACTTTTCTACTTGATTGTCGTGTGGACTTTTCCCTTAAAATCCATACCAGACCTAAAGAGCCAGGTATGAATTGGGGGGGTAAGCTCAATGTTGTTGTTTTTTTAAACTATCCCTAACCTTGATGTCACTGGTTATCAAGGACATGGAGGTGCCTGTACCCACTGGCATTCTTAACAAGCATTCACAGCAGAAGCACTCATGTATAATAGTGGAAGTAATCCTTTTGGCTAAGATCAAGTGTAGTATCTGTTCTTATCAGTTGCCAGAGGAGGTGCTTTGCTGCTCCTTTTCGGGGGGGCTATGCAAATCTTCTGGCGTGATTGTATCTAGATGGCTCGTATCGGCAGGGACCGAGTTCTCCTAGGTATTGGAGGCTAGTACTCGGTCGAGTCTGAGTGGGCCGGAAGGGTATTCCTGGTAAGGATGGGTGCTGCACTGGTCTGGCCGAAGGCTGGGTCATCCCATCCTTCTGGCTAGGATTGGTGTGGTCTCTGTTTCTGTCAGCGTCTGGTGAAGGAGCTGTCACCCTGACCTTTGGGTGGGTCAGGGTGCTGCCATGCAAATCCACTGGAATGATGGGGGCCTGGAATAGCTAGTATCGGTGGAGGCTGTATTTGGCGTCTAAGGCTCTCCCAGAGAAAACCTAAAAGGGTTCACTATCTGGTAGGAATGGAGGTTGCACTAGTCCGGCTGAGGGCCGGGCCCAAAAGAAGCCCTTGGTGTATGTGCTCCTGGAGTGGCAGTCAAGGGGGGCCATATCTTCACTTTGAGTGAGGGTCACTTTGAATTATGGCAGCCTCTTGGGCTGGGCCTTTTGACTGGGCTCAGAGGATTTTTTTTATTCCTGGCCGAAGGGCTGGCCGTTATATTGCACAATGGTCACTTTCACTTCCCCTCTCCACTTCCTTCCCCCACTTCTTTTATTTAAGCCCCTTTGTCAATTTTTCTTTATTTTTTTTGTTTGTACACGGTTTTGCACATGTGACTGGTAGGGTGTAGGTCCTCAGGCCTGCCCTGAAAGTCTTGAGCGGGGGTGGACGTGGCCTTCTGGCTTAGTTCGCCCTCTCTAATGGGGTCTCCCTTTGAGGGAGCCCCACCTAGTACTTGGGTGGGTCTGTTCGGCAGACCCTACAAAGAATGGGGTCCGTCTGGTTTCGGCCAGATGGACCAAGTGTAAGTACCCCAGTCGCCGTCTGGAGCCCAACGCCTGGGGAATCAGGGCAAGGTCCTTCGATTTCGGTGGACTATGTGTACACCCGTTGCACGTGTTGTGTATCACTCTGTGTGTGAACTTTTTTTGGCAACGGGTGTAGTTTTTGGGAGTGTGTTCACACATCACCGGCTTTAAAAAAAAAAAAGTGGAAGTAATACCACAATTATACTTGACATTTGTCTCCCACCAAACAGGTAAATGTTTGGGCATTCGACTTGTGTTCGGACCAAACCTTAACTTCATCCCACTACAGCCCAGATAATTCTCAGTTTATTATCCGTCTACAGAGAGGGGATTCCTATATAGGTCAGGAGATGGTGAGGGGGTTTCTGGGAGGTCATATGACATTATTTTTATCTATTTATTTAAGGTCTGTAGTGATAATTGTTACTTTCTGTCTTTACACAGGATTATAAAGTATTGAAGAAAACATCTGGTGATCCATTTACACCCAGCAGTCGTCTTTACAGGACATCACCCATCACAGTGCCTCCACCTCACTGCCTGACAGCAGAGGTAACCAGTGCCAAGAAGATTCTAGAAGTCAGCAACAAGATCATTGATCTGCTGACAGGAGAGGTGAGCGGTGCCGGGAATTCTGGGACATTATCCAGTAACAGACAAGGGATGTGTCTGGATGGTGACTGTATCATTGTGTGTGTCAGGTTCCTATAAGGTGTCAGGATGTCACTGTCTATTTCTCCATGGAGGAGTGGGAGTATTTAGAAGGACACAAGGATCTCTACAAGGACGTCATGATGGAGGATCAGCCGCCCCTCACATCACCGGGTAAGAGGAGACTTTATTGTGAAGGAGAGAGCAGTACGGAGGGTTCACCTAGATCCCCCATCATCTGATAAACACATAGAAACAATGTATTCAGTCAGTGTGTGTGTTTCCTACAGATGGATCCAGTAATGGGAACCCACCAGAGAGATGTCCCCACCCTCTGTATTTCCGGGATTCCAATCAGGAAGATCACACCATCCCTCACCATGACCAGGTAGGTATTCTAAACTATGAGATGACAAAGTGGACTGGGCAATATAACGCAAATATAATTCTAAACTATGAGACAGCATTCCTATTTATTATTTTGTTATTGGCATTTTTATTAATGTTGTCATTTTGGGGTTTAGTGTGAAGACCTAAAAGACATCAAAGTTGAGATTAAAGAGGAAGAAGAAGAGACGTTGGTGAGTGGAGATCAGCAGTCTATGGAGGAGGGAGAGATGATTATGAAATGTGAAGAGGAGGAATCGTCTCTATATATGGACACAAGTAAGTAATAAACATTAAGTTCAAAAAAAGTTAACATAATTTTTCTTGGATGAATATGAAAGGTCCATCTCCATTCCTCAATATACAGTGCCTTGAAAAAGTATTCATACCCCTTGAAATTTTCCACATTTTGTCATGTTACAACCAAATACGTAAATGTATTTTATTGGGATTTTATTTGATAGACCAACACGAAGTGGAAGGAAAATGATAAATGGTTTTTAAAACTTTTTACAAATAAATATGTGAAAAGTGTGGGGTACATTTGTATGGCGCCCACCTGAGTCGATACTTTGTAGAACCGCCTTTCTCTGCAATTACAGCTGCAAGTCTTTTTGGGGATGTCTCTACCAGCTTTGCACATCTAGAGAGTGAACTTTTTGCCCATTCTTCTTTGCAAAATAGCTCAAGCTCTGTCAGGTTGGATGGAGAGCGTCTGTGAATAGCAATTTTCAAGTTTTGCCACAGATTCTCAATTGGATTTAGGTCTGGACTTTAACTGGGCCATTCTAACACATGAATATGCTTTGATCTAAACCATTCCATTGTAGCTCTGGCTGTATCTTTAGGGTCATTGTCCTGCTGTAAGGTGAACCTCTGCCCCAGTCTCAAGTCTTTTGCAGACTCTAACAGGTTTTCTTCTAAGATTGCCCTGTATTTGGCTCCATCCATCGTCCCATCTACTCTGACCAGCTTTCCTGTCCCTGCTGAAGAAAAGCATCCCCAGAACATGATGCTGCCACCACCATGTTTCACGGTGGGGATGGTGTGTTCAGGGTGATGTGCATTGTTAGTTTTCCGCCACACATAGCGTTTTGCTTTTAGGCCAAAAAGTAAAATTTTGGTCTCATCTGACCAGAGCACCTTCTTCCACATGTTTTCTGTGTCCCCCACATGGCTTCTCACAAACTGCAAATTGGACTTCTTATGGCTTTCTTTCAGTAATGGGGGTTATTTACTAAAGGAAAATCCACTTTGCACTGCAAGCGCACTTGGAAGTAAAGTCGCTGTAAATCAGAGGGGAATATGCAAGGAAAATAAAAAACAGCATTTTAGCTTTCACATGATTGGATGATAAAATCAGCAGTGCTTTCACTTATTTCAGACCTTCCCCTTAGATTTAGAGTGACTGCACTTCCAAGTGTACTTTCAGTGCAAAGTAGATTTGCCTTTCGTAAATAACCCCCAATGTCTTTCTTCTTGTCACTCTTCCATAAAGGCCAGATTTGTGGAGAACACGACTAATAGTTGTCCTGTGGACAGATTCTCCCACCTGAGCTGTGGATCTCTGCAGCTCCTTTCAGAGTTACCATGGGCCTCTTGGCTGCTTCTCTGATGAATGCTCTCCTTGCCCGGCCTGTCAGTTTAGATGGACGGCCATGTCTTGGTAGGTTTGCAGTTGTGCCATACTCTTTCCATTTTCGGATGATGGATTGAACAGTGCTCCGTGAGATGTTCAAAGCTTGGGATATTTTCTTTATAACTTAACCCTGCTTTAAATTTCTCCACAACTTCATCCCTGACCTGTCTGGTGTGTTCCTTGGCCTTCATGAAGCTGTTTGTTCCCTAAGGTTCTCTAAAAAAAAAACTCTGAGGGCTTCACAGAACAGCTGTATTTACACCGAGATTAAATTACACACAGGTGGAGTCTATTTAGTAATTAGGTGACTTCTGAAGGCAATTGGTTCCACTAAAAAACAACAGTGAGGAGGTGCTAATGATACAGTAGTGTTAACGCAATTATAACAGTAGCATAAATTAATATTAGAAACAAATGGACTACATAAATAACATTAAAGTGAAACTCAATAATAATGTGAATATAAATTTGTATTAAAAGAGTCCACAAGCAAGAGTCGGGAGTTGCATGGTTCCTTCCTAGTGATATATGTGGGCTATCCTCAGTGCCAGGAGAAGGCACACGCTAATGTAACAGGCACTCTTTTACTTGTTTTTAGTTATTTTATTAAAACTATTTTACGCTATGATTCTTTCCTTCTCTTATTATCAATGGGTCGCCGTAGTGGAGAGGAGGATATAATTTGAAGTCTCCTGTCATATCTCCAGTGATATTCAAGCAAGTCTAAATATTATACCTACCAAGCACTGTTTGACCTTCTTTTTAATTAAAGAGGTCATATCTGTCTGGCGAGTAGGAAATCCTAAATAAACACAATGGGTGTGTTTCTGTGGATTATTTGCCAAATGGTGACAGTGTTGCACTTTGTTACATTGGTAACTTATCACTGAAGAATTTATGGACTTTACAAAGGACTCTTTTATTATCAATTTATATTCACATTATTATTGAGCACGTTCCACTTTGAGATTATTTATGTAGTCTATTAGTTTCTAATATTAATTGATGCTACTGTCATTATAATTATGTTAACATATCGTTATATCATTAGCGCCTCCTCACTATTGTTTTTTTTATCACTCAAGGTAGTATATCTACACTTTTAGGGGAGCAGCTATATTTGCTATTATATTCATTCACACTTTTATTTTTGGTTACTTTCACCTTTCCAACTGGTTCCACTAGACTTTAGTTAGGGGTATCAGAGTAAAGGGGGCTGAATAAAAATGCACGCCACACTTTTCAGATATTTATTTGTAAAAAATTTGAAAACCATTTATCATTTTACTTCCACTTCCCATTTATGTGCCACTTTGTGTTGGTCTATCACATAAAATCCCAATAAATTGGTTGTAACATGACAAAATGTGGAAAATTTCAAGGGGTACGAATACCTTTTCAAGGCACTGTAAGGTCATGTTCCTAACATATGAGGTATAGCTACTGTACACCATATGGAAGGTCCATCTACATTCCTCAATATAACGTCATGTTCCCAACAAATGAGGTGGAGATACTGTACACCATATGAAAGGTCCATCTCCATTCCTCAATATAAGGTCATGTCCCCAACAAATGAGGAGGAGATACTGTACACCATATGAAAGGTCCATCTCCATTCCTCAATATAACGTCATGTTCCCAACAAATGAGGAGGAGATACTGTACACCATATGAAAGGTCCATCTCCATTCCTCAATATAAGGTCATGTTCCCAACAAATGAGGAGGAGATACTGTACACCATATGAAAGGTCCATCTCCATTCCTCAATATAACGTCATGTTCCCAACAAATGAGGAGGAGATACTGTACACCGTATGAAAGGTCCATCTCCATTTCTCAATATAACGTCATGTTCCCAACAAACGAGGAGGAGATACTGTACACCATATGAAAGGTCCATCTCCATTCCTCAATATAACGTCGTCATGTTCCCAACAAATGAGGAGGAGATACTGTACACCATATGAAGGTCCATCTCCATTCCTCAATATAACGTCATGTTCCCAACAAATGAGGAGGAGATACTGTACACCATATGAAAGGTCCATCTCCATTCCTCAATATAACGTCACGTTCACAACAAATGAGGTGGAGGAAGGTCCATCTCTGTTCTCACAGTAATAATGTCATCAATGCAAACACTGTTACCTAGTGTGTGTGTGTTGTGTATTGTATCCTTTATCTGGTTTATATTCATATTTTATGTTATGATTGCACCCAATTCTACTCTATGGGCCCTCTCATCTGATCAAATGGAAGGGGACGGATCCTCTTTCCGTTTTTTTAGCAGATTGGATTGGAAGGAGGCAGATGTAAACGGACACAAGTCTGTTTACATCTGCCGCTCCATAGAGGTGAATGGAGGGTCCAATTGGGTCAGACAGATCATGTTAAAGGGGCCTGCAGGTGTGGTACACTTTCTCAAAGTGAACCAAACCCTCATGTAAAACCAGAAGTCTATGGATCAGTGCAGGTAAGCTGCCGCAGGTACACTGCGTTACACCTGCGGATCAGTTTAAAAGCAGCCCAGTAACCACTGCAGAACAGATATGTCCATATATACACTGATTTTAGTAATAAACTTGCTGTCCTAGGCAGAGTGCATTTGGTATCCCTCCACATATGAGAGGAGCCGGTGCTATACAGGAAGCATTGGCTTATGCGGCTCTGCTCTGCAGCTGCTTGCTTCCTCTACCGCTGGCTTCATTCACAACATCGATGCTCTGGCATGGCGGGTAGACAACCTGCAATCTGGGCTCCATCCCAGAGCAGGAGGTCGCGGGCCACATCAGAGGGCTCCGCGGGCCACATCAGAGGGCTCCGCGGGCCACATGTGGCCCCCCGGGCCACTGGTTGGGCACCCCTGCTGTAGAGTGTTAGACCAACATACTCTATATGACTTCTGAATAAAAGACATGAAAAATTATTATAACATTTCAACATTGATTTCCAACAGGTGGACACTATGTCCCGAATAACGTATCTTCAGAATATAAAGAAGAAGAAAATCCCACCACACAATGTTCTTTAGGACTAGATCCCATTACACACATAATATATCACAGACCTTATCACTTGGAGAGACCAATGGATCCCTCTAATCCTGAGGAATCGTCCGATAATCCACATACTATTACTGTTGAAACAAATCTGGGATCTCACAGTACAGATCCATCAACAGGTCCATCTCATCTCAAGAGGTCTTCTTTAAGCCATGAAGGAGCTCACATAGGAGACCATTCCTTGTCATCTACAGTGTCTGGGAATTCTTCCAAAGAAACCCAGAAAAGTAGCAAGAGTGTGCGTACTTTCTCATGTCCAGAGTGCGGGAAATGTTTCAATCATAAAGGAAACCTTCTTAATCACCAGAGAACTCACACAGGTGAACGTCCTTTCTCATGTTCAGAGTGCGGGAAATGTTTCATTCAGAAAGGACACCTTTATAATCACCAGAGAATTCACACAGGCGAGCGTCCCTTCTCATGTTCAGACTGTGGTAAATATTTCAGTGATAAAGGAAACCTTCTTCAACATCGGAGAACTCACACGGGTGAGCGCCCCTTTTCGTGTTCAGAGTGCGGGAAATGTTTTTTTCAAAACAGAGACCTTGTTGTTCACCAGAGGATTCACACGGGTGAGCGGCCTTATTCGTGTTTGGAGTGCGGGAAATCTTTCATTAAGAAAGGAAAACTTGTTATCCACCAGAGAATTCACAAGAGTGAGTGTGCTTTCTCGTGTCCGGAGTGCGGGAAAGGCTTCAGTCAGAAAGGATACCTTCTAAAACACCAGAGAAGTCATACAGGTGAGTTTCCTTATTCATGTTCAGAGTGTGGGAAAGGTTTCATACAGAAAAGAGGCCTTTTTTATTCACCAGATTTATCACACTGTTCACAGTGTGGGAAACTTTTTACTCAGGAATGATAACTTGCTAGACATCAGATAAGCCTCAAGTGTGAGTGTCCTTTCTCATGTCCAGAGTGTGGGAAATGCTTCAGTGAGAAAGGAAGCTTTCATAATCATCAGAGAAGTCACATTGGGGAGCCTCCTTTCTCATGTTCAGATTGTGGGAAGGTTCAATGAAAAAGGAAACCTCCCTTAACACCAGAGTTATCCACACAGATAAACGTCCGTATTCGTGTTCAGAGTGTGGGAAATCTTTCATTAAGAATGGAGGACTTAATAATCACCAGAGAATTCACATTGGTGATCAACCCCCGGTTCACCCTGCTGCCACTTTTTGTGGCACTTACAACACAAAGTCACCTGACAAGTCAAAACACATTAATTTTAACCGATTGCCGCCCGCCCACCGTCTTATGATGTCCCTCCAGAACAACTGCTCTTGCGCGACCATGGGGGCGCGCATTGCGGCGATCGGTGGTGTGTGTGTCAGTCTGACACACCGCTACACCTATCTGGGTAAAGAGCCTCTGATAGAGGCTCTGTACCATGTTATCAGCCGTTTTTTTTTTTTTTTTTTTTTTCTTTCTTTTTTTGGGGAGAAAAATGGGGTAACAGGGACTCAAAATTAAATGCATAGAGTTATAAATATAATATGTCAGAATATAATGAAAATATGATAAAAATGTATAAATTGTAATGTACCTGAAAAATGGACACTTATGAGCTGTGGGCTTTTGGGAAATTGGTTTGCTCCCATTGGATACAATTGATTCAATCTTCCTCTGCCCTCCAAAAAAAAACGACCCTCTGCGGAGGAGAGGGAGTGGGTGGGGTGGAGGAGAGAGAGAAAATTTCTTCCCCTTTTTTTTCCTCTAGGTTTTTTTTTTTTTTTTTTTTCTCCTTTCCCTCTCCTTTTCCTCCCTTCTCTCTCTCCTTCTCTCTCTGCCCACTCTATCCCCACAACGAAGAGCAGAGGAAATAAACTGTATAGATTATGCACCAATAAATCACATTGTATCCATGGGAAACAACCCAAATACCAATCTGTAATAATGGAATAACAGAATGGAAAAGATGTATATATACCACATAAACTGTCGGCTTTCAAATATAACTTCAAAGGTGAGGGGGGAGGGGGAGGGGAAGAGGATAGGAGAACTAACATAAGTAACACAATAATAATAGCTCATGAAGGTGATAAATAAGATGTAGGATTAAAATACCCATTAAAATCCTACATCATTTAAACTAAACTATTCCCAGACCAGGGACACGTCCTAACCCTAAGGAAATCCCTATATACCCCCAAATAGGGAACTTACATTGTAAGGGTAGACTCAACGAGTCATTTAGAGAATGATAAAGTATGAAAGTTTTAATCTCAAGTGAGTAGAACACCAAAGAGCATTTGACTCTTAGTGCGAGTGAACGTGAACTACAGAAGAGAAGCTTTTTTTAAAAAAGAATAAAAAATATTAAATTTTTTTTTTTTTTTTTTCTCCCTTCCTTCTTTCTTCTTTTTCTTTTCTCTCTCTCCTTCCTTCTCCCTCTTCCCCTCTCCCCCCCCCCTTTTGCTCTCTCCCTCTTCCCTCCTCTAGACCCCCTATTGTCGAAATATGACAGCTATTAAAGTTTGTTCTTTCAACACAAGGGGACTAAATGTAGCATCTAAGAGATCACAAATCTTATATTCTCTCCAGAAACAAAATGTAGGAATTATTCTCTTCCAGGAAACGCACTTCCGTACAAATCAACTACCAAACATACAAAATAGACAATATCCCAACTGGTATCACGATACATACCCATATTCAAAATCCAGAGGGGTCTCAATAGTAATTCATAATTCAATACCTCATCAGGTTCTAGAAAAATGGACAAGTCGAGAGGGCAGAGCACTATTGCTAAAGCTGAATATATACGGACAGATATACACTTTTATTAATATCTATCTACCAAATATAGATCAAATTAAAACAGGCATTCAACTACTAACAAAGATGATGATTAAAGCAGAAGGGACAATCATAATTGGAGGAGACTTCAATTTTGTTCTAGATCGAAATATGGATACCACATCAAAGACAGGACCTCAAAAGAAAAGTGAGAAAAGAGCATTTAAAAAACTACTAGAACAATACCAACTAATAGATATATGGAGAATAACAAATCCAAGTATAAAAGACTATACATTTTACTCCCAGGTACACGATACATACCATAGACTGGACTACTTTTTGATAAACTCCTCGGCGATTGCAACAACCTCTACCCCCGAGATAGGGAATTTCATATGGTCAGACCATGCACCCATCTACCTAACTATAGATACAATAAATAAAAGTATGCCTAGAGGTACATGGAAATTAAATGATAATTTACTATTTGATGAATCCTGTAGAACTGAAATTGCTTCCGCGATATTGAACTTTACATCAGACCACATAGAAGATAATACATCACTCCCAAATCAATGGGAAGCCCTTAAATGTATAATAAGGGGCCTCCTTATTAAACATGGGTCTAGATTAAAAAAAAATGAAAAACAATAGGTTAAAAGAATTGATACAAGAAATTTCGGCATTAGAGAAACACCATAAACAGAATACAACACGAGAAACATTAATGGTCCTCTCGGATAAAAGAGTAGAGTTGAGAACGATATTGAATGAACAATCACTTCGAATTAGAGACAAAAATCGCGCCCTATATTACCATCAAGAGAATAAACCAGGTAAAATATTAGCTGGAGCTTTAAAACAACAAACAAGAACTACATCAATTCCCAAAATTAAAACAGACTCA
Organism: Lithobates sylvaticus; assembly: GCA_028564925.1. NCBI lineage: Eukaryota > Metazoa > Chordata > Amphibia > Anura > Ranidae > Lithobates > Lithobates sylvaticus. The sequence continues at coordinate 607,979,371 of CM053028.1, forward strand.
GGGGAACTGACGTATGATCCCAAAAAGATTATGGAAACTTTCCATACATTTTACTCAGGGTTATATAACCTACCTAACCGACTAACAAAACAAAACCTAGAAGACCTTGACCAAAAGGTAAAACAATACATAACAGAAACCCCGATACCACCACTACCTGATAGCGATATAGAACAACTTGAGAATGAATTCTCAGAAACGGAAATACAAATAGTAATAGACTCACTGACAATAGGTAAAAGCCCAGGGCCTGACGGATTTACCCCACACTTTTATAAATTATACAAAGACCTGCTTATCCCAGTTTTAAAACGCACATTTAACTCTGTATCTATAGCTCAGCCATTTGTATCACAAAGTATGCAGGCATATATATCTCTCATACCCAAACCCGATAAAGACCATACACTATGTGGAAACTATAGACCGATCTCCCTGACGAATATAGATCTCCGAATCTACTCTAAAGTTATAGCCAATAGGCTTACCCCTAAACTACCAACAACGATACATTTAGACCAAGTAGGATTCGTGGAGGGAAGGGAAGCGAGAGATAACACCTTTAAAACTTTGACATTAGTCGAATATGCGAAAAGACACGCCATCCCATCCTGTCTATTGGCAGTAGACGCTGAAAAAGCGTTCGACAGGGTGGGATGGCGATTCTTTGAAGAGACATTGAAACAATGGGGACTGGGCCCTAGATTATTAGAAAAGATTCTGGTTCTATATCAGAATCCAACGGCCAAAATTCGAGCAAATGGGGAATTATCAGACACGATAACAATACGAAACGGAACCAGACAGGGATGTCCCTTATCCCCACTGATATATGTTTTAACTATGGAACATCTGATGACAGCAATCCGGATAAATAAGGATATACAAGGAATTAGAATAAAAGATCAGGAATATAAACTTTCAGGATACGCAGATGATCTATTATTATATATTACAAACCCCATAGTGACGCTACCCAATCTAATAAAAGAATTCAAACGCTTTGCTGAAGTTAGTAACTTCAAAGTTAATTATAATAAAACGGAAGCCTTAAACATTTCACTTACTACAAACACTGTTGATACTCTTAAAAGGAATTTCTCTTTTAAATGGCAAAATAGTACTATTAAATACCTAGGAATATTTATCCCCAATGACATCAGAAAACTCCAAGAAAACAACTATGTCCCACTAATACAAAAAATAACGAAACTACTTCAAAACTACAACAAAGGAATTTTCTCTTGGACAGGGCGTATAAATATTATAAAAATGGACATACTTCCCAAAATACTATATATATTCCAAACAGTTCCAATATTTCCCCTCAAAAACATATTGAATACTCTACGAAAACTGATAGGCAGCTTCATCTGGGTGGGTAAACCAGCAAGAGTCAGCAGGGAAACACTTATAAGATCTAAAAAAGACGGGGGTTTGGCCCTTCCGGATTTATCCACATACCTTAAGGCATCCCTGATCACTAGGATTCTGGATTGGTTTCATAATAAAGGAACTAAACAATGGGTGGAACTAGAGGAAGAAATTATGAATATAAATTTAAAAATACTACCATGGATAAAAAAAGAGAATAGACCATTAAGACAAGAAATGCCATTTTTGATTGAAGCAACACTGAAAACATGGGACGGACTGATGAAAAGGGGAATAGGGTCATCATATATAGGCCCAATGACACCCCTCTTCGGCAATCCCGATTTCCCCCCAGCAAATGAATCCAGAACCTTTTTAAAATGGGAGAAAAAAGACAACATCAGAATAGTACAAACAATGGAGAACAAAAAACTTATTCGACTAGAAGACATGGGTAGAGAACATGCACACAAATGGATACAACACAGACAGCTTCAGGAATATATAAATACTCTTGAGAAAACAGGAATACTGGACAGAACACCCACAACATTGGAAACATTATTATTACAAGAACAAAGACCCATACATAATCTTTCCAACATATATAAATATTTAATTTCAAACAGTAACACACAAGAGTTAAAATATGTAAGAAAATGGGAACAGGAGATGGAAGAGGCCATACCCAGAGAGAAATGGGACAAAGCAATTTTACTAACACACAAAATGTCTCTATCCAATAGACATCAGGAAAGAAACTACAAACTACTAGTGAGATGGTACAAATGCCCAATTGACCTGTATAAAATTAATGTAGAAAATGATAGCACCTGTTGGAGATGTCAAAAAGCAACCGGGACTATGTCACATATCTGGTTTTTATGCCCAAAGGTGTACATATTCTGGGAAAAAATATTTAAGATATATAGCGAGATGACAGATATAAACATACAACCAGAAATAAAGATCGCTATTTTATCAATGATACCAGGTACGATCAAAAAGATAAGAAAAGGGATACTAAAACACTGTTTAACCGCAGCTAGAACAGTAATAGCAAGGAAATGGAAAAACAATATAGCACCCTCAATTGAGGAATGGATCATAGAAATGGATGATATGCGTTCACTGGAAGAGAGGATTATAAAGGAAGAGGATCCTAAAGATCACATAAACGAAACTTGGCAAAAATGGAGAGACTATAGGATGTCGTCCTTATTGCTGCGGACGATATGAGAGGGAGGGAGGAGGAGGGAGGACGGGAGAGACCTTGTCAAAATCCCCTTTTTTTTTTTTTTTTTTTTTTTTTTCTCTTTCTCTCTTTTTCTTTTTTTTTTCTCTCTCTACTGGACACTAATATGAATGAAGAGAGTATGATAGATTGTTTGATAAGTTTTAATGACATATGATGGGGAGTAAGAATGAAAGTAATAGCAACATTATATAACTAATACGCAAAAGTACAGGAATAAGAAACTATGGAGTTATAAACAGACACAACTGTAAATGCCTGTATAATACATGTAACTGCAAAGTTTTATGTTTGTCAAGATGTGAAAATGAAATAAAGTAAGATTTGAAACAATCACGGCTGATCACGATGTAAACCGGAAGAGCCGTTGATCGGCTTTTCCTCACTCGCGTCTGACAGCAGGAGTAGAGGAGAGCCAATCGGCTGCTCTCCTGACAGGGGGGGGGGTTTGCGCTGATTGTTTGTAGGGTGCCTTGACTGAAAAAAGAATGAGAAACACTGCTGTAGAGTGTTATGCCCCGTACACACGGTCGGATTTTCCGACGGAAAATGTCCTATCAGACCATGATGTCGGAGATTCCGACCGTGTGTGGGCTCCATCGGACTTTTTCCTTCGGAATTTCTGACGGAAAAAGTTTGAGATCCTGCTCTCAAATTTTCCGACAACAAAGTCCTATCGGACTTTTTCCGATCGTGTGTAGCGAATGCCGACGGACAAAGTGCCACGCATGCTCAGATCACATTACAGGACCAAAGCTATTGGCTACTAGCCTCTACGTAGTCCCGTCGTACGCAACGAACGTCACCACGTTCAGAATGATCGGATTTTCCGACAACTTTGTCTGACCCTGTGTATGCAACACCAGTGTCGGACAAAATCCGTCGGAAAAAATCTGACGGATTTTGTGGTCGGAATTTCCGACCATGTGTACGGGGCATTAGACCAATGTACTGTATATAACTTCTGAATGAAAGACATGAAGAATTCTTCTAACATTTAAACTTTGATTTCCAACAGGTGGACACAATGTCCTGAATAACGTATCTTCAGAAGGTAAAGCAGAAGAAAATGCCACCACACAACATTCTCCAGGAGTAAATCCCACCACACAAATAATACATCATAAAATGTATCATTTGGAGAGACCAATGGATCCCTCTAATTCTAAGGAATCTTCTGATAATCCACATACTATTACTTCTGAAACAAATATGGGATCTCGCAGTACAGATCCATCAACAGATCCATCCCATCTCGAAGGTTCTTCTTTAAACCACGAAGGAGCTCACAAAGGAGAGCATTCTTTGTCATCTATAGTGTCAGGGAGTTCTTTCAAAGAAACCAGAGAGCCTCTTACACACCAGAAAAGTCACAAGAGTGTGCGTACTTTCTCATGTTCAGAGTGCGGGAAATGTTTCAATCATAAAGGAAATCTTCTAAATCACCAGAGAACTCACACAGGTGAGCGCCCTTTCTCATGTTCAGAGTGCGGGAAATGTTTCATTCAGAAAGGACACCTTCTTAACCACCAGAGAGTTCACACAGGCGAGCGCCCCTTCTCGTGTTCAGACTGTGGTAAATATTTTAGCGACAAAGGTAACCTTCTTCAACACCGGAGAACCCACACAGGTGAGCGTCCCTTTTCCTGTTCAGAGTGCGGGAAATGTTTCTTTCAGAATAAAGACCTTGTTGTTCACCAGAGAATTCACACGGGTGAGCGGCCTTATTCGTGTTCGGAGTGTGGGAAATCTTTCATTAAGAAAGGAAAACTTGTTATACACCAGAGAATTCACAAGAGTGAGCGTCCTTTTCTTGTTTCAAGAGTGTGGGAAATGTTTCAGTCAGAAAGGATACCTTCTTAAACACTAGAAAAGAGAATGTGTTGTTTACCAGAGAACTCACACAGGTGACTGTCCTTGTTCATGTTCAGAGTGTGGCAAGGGTTTCAAAGGAAACCTTCAACACCAGAGAATTCACACGGGTGAGCATCCCTTTGTGTTCAGTGCGGGAAATATTTTATTCAAAAAAGAGACCTTGTTATGCACCAGTGATATCACACAGGTGAGCATCCTTATTCATGTTCAGAATTTGTTCTGTGTGATGTGGGACCAAGTCAGCACTCTATGTGTAAAGGACCGTATTACTAGAATTCCTGCAGACATAAATCTATCACATCACACCCAAAAAACTCCTCTATACTTCACACTTCCAAATAAGTCACCCATCAGTGGCTTAGAGAGTATATCCTCGGTCAAGAGATGTGAGTCCAGCAAGGCGCTCCTGCCCTGCCACTTGTATATTTCTGCCAAGTCTCTTGGCTTCCTGATCTGGTGCTGCAGCAATGTACCCCTGTGCATGTCGACATAGGTAGTTGTGAAGGACACAGCATGCCAGAACCATTGTGTCTATTTTATACATGGGCAGTTTAACTGAGTTTTGGTAAATGCAAAATCTGTTGACCAGGATTCCAAATGCATTTTTGACCACCCTGCGTGCCCTGGACAGCCTAATTTAAGATCCTCTGATCTGGAGTCAAGCCACACATGGGGAAGAGCTTCAATAGGTGTTCTCCTAATGCTAAGGCGTCATTCGCAACAAAAATGAAATTCATACCTTCCACATTCTGCGTAGTGCTTGGCAAATTAAGTGTCTCATTCTGGAGGCGACTATAGAATTCCATGTGTTAAATAACACTGCCATCTGAGTGCCATCGGTTTTTACCTATGTCCAAGTATAGGAATTCATAGTTGGCATTAACAACTGCCATCATAACAATGCTGAAGAACCCTTTGTAGTTGTAATAAAAAAGGGCCAGAGTTGGCAGGTGGAGCAATCCTAACATGTTTCCCATCTGTTACGCCTCCACAGTTTGGGAAGTTCCACATCTCTTGGAAGTTTTTAGCCACCTCCAACCATTCCTCTGGGTTTTGGGGTAAATGCAAAAAAGGAATCAGATAGAATAAGTCAATATGTGTGCTACAGACAATTTACACCTAGCTAAATATTTTTCACATGGGAATTTGGTAAATGGTAATATGCAGAGGTCGCTAGCAATTATACATTGATCACAAAAACATTGAAAACATTTTTTAAGGTCAAATATGCAAATTACCTTGATATATTCACTCTGTAGGACAGTGATCAGTGCCTTGCATAGGATGATCTTGCCAAGGGCCTGTGGGGAAATTCCTGTAGTAAATGTTAAGTCCTGCAGGCTTTGCCCTGTCACCACATAGCCACCTTGCGTTATCAGCTTTTGCTCTGCACTAATAGCCTCACACATTGCTGTGTCTTGTTTATATATCCTTAGAGTGACAGCTGACAAGAGTTGCTGTAAGCACTCTAATTGTGGAAATCATCAGGGTTGTTTTCCTGAATTTCATGGATAAGCTGGATGTGAGAATACTTGGCACAGTTGAGGAGCCATTCTTTACACTACACTCTTCGCCTGGTCTTTTTTTTGGTTAATAACATTCTGGATAGCCATAACATCAATGATAGCTACTGGAAGGCTGAAATCCTCGATATTTATAAAAAAAAATCTCCCAACAACAGATTAAGGGTAAATAGTGGCGCCAAGTATGCAATACCATAAACAATGTACATTATGTATATTACACACCCAGTGAATAACAGTGTATATTCATGCTAGATAATAGCAATCACGCATTGGTATGATAAGCGGATGCAAATGCCAGGAATACCTAGTCACGGCGGACATAGGATGAACACTGTATCTCACCCAACCAACACGCCAGTACACACGGAGCATCACTTCCGGTGATGCGTAAAAAATGTCACTTCCGGTTGCCGTACAGCCACGTACCGTTGTGTTTTGTCATAGGTATACTTCATTTTGCCTGTTAAATGTCGGAAAACTGTGCAGGACTATATAATAAACGCGACCGAACACGAAAGATCCAAATAGCTTTTAACAAAGGCATTCAAGGCTTGCTAGAGGGGTCACACACATTACCTCATTTCCCCTACAATGTGGTTACGCATACAGGAAGCTATTGGAAGATCATACGAGAAAATTTGTATTGTTAGTAAACTCCCATTTGTGATACATTGAAGATGTAGACTTGCAACCAAAAAAACTGTACGTTCTGTCATATTTTCATATCGTGTGTATGGGCCATATGTCAGTATCACGTCTTCAGTGCTAACTGGCTAATGACTATTAAACCAGATCTGCTATTGGCGGTCATAAAACAGTCTTGATCTTTGAATCTGGTTTTTGACTTGATATCAAATTCATAGCACAAGGTTTCACTAATGTATAAGAAAATAACCAGTTAAACACCAAACATGCCTATGTTACAAGGTGCAGAAGGTGGATGGGGCATATTATATCTACGAAGGCGAAAATGCAAAAGATCTATACCATATTTGGTGTCTATCAAATCTTAACTTGACTGCAGTAGATCTTATCACCATCAAAACTATTAAGGAGAGCTAAGGTTCATTTATGAGAGCCAGTGACTCTGATAGCAGATTGGATTTCCTCTGCATGGACCGAGACACAATTTTTCATGTGGTTTTTTTTTTTTTTTTTTTTTACTTCTAATCTTTTTCTTTTTTTTTTTTTTTTTGTGAATTATCTGTGTTGTCATCTTTTCTGTAAATGTTTTCTCGCACCGTTAACTTTTTTATTTAAATAAAATTACATTTAACAATTGTTAAGCGGTCTCTAAATGCTTTAATGCAAAAACTGAATCTTTGCCTCTTTGATGGCTACTGCATTTTAAAACTCTATTACATTCCTGTCTGAAATACCGTTACAGATAAAAAAATAAAAAAATGAAAAAAAAAAAGCTAGGGGTCCCCCCAAATTCAATAACCAGGCCCTTCAGGTCCAGCCAAAAAAAAAATGGCGTAGGGTCCCCCTCAAAATCCATACCAGACCCTTGAGGTCTGGTATGGATTTTAAGGGGCACCCTAGCCAAAAAAAAGGGCGTGGGGTCCCACTCAAAATCCATACCAGACCCTTATCCGAGCACGCAACCTGGCAGGCCGCAGGAAAAGAGGGGGGACGAGAGCGCCCCCCCCCTCCCGCCTGAACCGTACCAGGCCACATGCCCTCAACATTGGGAGGATGCTTTGGGGGTCTAAGACCCCCAAAGCACCTTGTCCCCATGTTGATGAGGACAAGGGCCTCTTCCCCACAACCCTGGCCATTGGTTGTGGGGGTCTGCGGGCGGGGGGCTTATCGGAATCTGGAAGCCCCCTTTAACAAGGGGACCCCCAGATCCCGCCCCCCCCCCCTGTGTAAAATGGTAAGGGGGTACAAAAGTACCACCTACCATTTCACCAAAAAAGTGGCAAAAATGGAAAAAATGACAGGGGACAGTCTTTGACAATTCCTTTATTAAAATCTTCTTTCTTCTTTCTTCATCCTTCAGTTTCTTCATCTTCTCCTTCCGTCATCTTCTTCCATCTTCTTCTTCCTCCGATCCGCTTCTTCTTGCGCTGGTCTTCTCGTCCGGCATCTTCTTCCGTCGGCGTCGGTGTCTTCTTGGGCCGCTCCGCGCAATGGGAGTCTCCTGCTATGTGAGGCTCCGCTCCGTCTGACAGGTCTTTTAAAACGGAGGGCACCTGGTGACCCCGCCCCCCTCTGACGTCATGGGGAAAGCCATCATGGAATTCCCCATGACGTCCCTGTGCGTCAGAGGGGGCGGGGTCACCAGGTGCCCTCCATTATAAAAGACCTGTCAGACGGAGCGGAGCCTCACACAGCGGGAGCCTCCCATTGCGCGGAGCGGCCCAAGAAGAGACAGAGACACCGACACCAACGCCGACGGAAGAAGATGCCGGACGAGAAGGACGAGAAGACCAGCGCAAGAAGAAGCGGATCGGAGGAAGAAGAAAATGGAAGAAGAAGATGGAAGAAGATGACGGAAGGAGAAGATGAAGAAACCGAAGGATGAAGAAAGAAGATTTTAATAAAGGAATTGTCAAAGACTGTCTCCTGTCATTTTTACAATTTTTGCCACTTTTTTGGTGAAATGGTAGGGGTACTTTTGTACCCCCTTACCATTTCACACAGGGGGGGGCGGGATCTGGGGGTCCCCTTGTTAAAGGGGGCTTCCAGATTCCGATAAGCCCCCCGCCCGCAGACCCGCACAACCAATGGCCAGGGTTGTGGGGAAGAGGCCCTTGTCCTCAACATGGGGACAAGGTGCTTTGGTGGGTCTTAGACCCCCAAAGCATCCTGGTACGGTTCAGGCGGGAGGGGGGCGCTCTCGTCCGCCCCTCTTTCCCTTGCGGCCTGCCACATGGGGACAAGGTGCTTGGAGAATGATTACCAATACTAGAATATTCAATACATCAATGGTTAAGAGAACATACAAGATAAAATCAACATGGCATATTTACCCATTCCAAAATGGCTATTAGTCTGGATTTAAGATGGCTACCGGGTTCAGTGAATCTCCTTGGAGGTTAAAGTATTTCCAGGCAAGGCTGTCAGTCTATCTGGGAAGATGTTTCTCTCCCAGTGTCCCTTCCCCAGGGGTGGGTCCCTGAGCTCTCAGTTCCCCTGAGCTGTCCTCTCCTCTACTATCTCTTCTAGCTTCTTAAAATATCCTCTCACAACACAATAAGGTGGTCAATGTTTTGCAATGGACTTTGAACAGTCCGATTCATGTTTTGATAGCTTAGCTATGTACACAATTCCTAGGAGTTCACATAATAGCTTTGTCGGGCAAGGTGTTGATTTAGAATTTTTTGTATTTGAAGGTTGTAAATTGTCCAACAGCCTTTTACTTCACACAAAGGATTCTTCCCAGTCAGGGCCACTCCAAGTGATGACACCTCATAAACTTGGACTTCTCAACTAATCAACAAATCAGTACACATCTTGTGTTTGGTGACAAAGGCTAACCATTGTTCCTGTTCTCTTTTTTTTTGGCTTCAATACAGGCTTGTAAAAACCCCTTGAATAGAATGGTTATAGTAATTTAGAATACATGAGTTTCCTGTGTCTTAGAGGTTTTCGAAAGGTCAATTATGGTGACTTCACAGTTCCACGTGTCTTTTTTGACATTATACATTTCTGTCATTGAATAGTAAATATATTTCTTCATAAATTCATAACAAATCCCCCCCTTAGAAATTTGTCGGTTGCCGGAAGTCATCTGACAGATTTTCCCAATGCAACTTGTTGAAGAAATATGGCTTCGTTTGGGCCTTGTAAGTCACGAGTGTTGAAAATGGATCCGGATTGTGGAATATTTAGAAGGTAGAGACACTGCAGATGGGTGTAAAATTTTGTAAAACAAAACTGGGTAGACCCCCAAAGCATCCTCCCAATGTTGAGTGCCTGGTACGGTTCAGGCGGGAGGGGGGGAGGTCTCACCCCATATACATTGTTTTTTTTTAAGGAAAGTTTCCCGCACATTTTTATTAAGTAATTTTTAACGAAGATATTTTTAAGATACAAAATCAATCGATATGACACAGTCTATATATGCGAAACTGGTTCACGAGACGAGTGATCATACTTAATAGTCACATTTATTGGTTGACAGAAAACAAATATTTACATGAAATTAAAATACAGATTGCATTATTTGAACATTTGACAATTGATGGAAATACCCTCAGAATGGGCGTAATACCTTGGACGGAATGATAACTTCTTCAGTAGAATCAATAACCTTATACTTAACCACTTCAGGTCCACCCCATAACAGTTTTACTGCTACAGGGCGGCAGATCACGTTTTTACACACGTGATTATACACAGCGGGAGCTGATCTGCAGGTATCGCTATCAGCTCCCGCCGATTGTTAGGCAGAGAGCCACAACAGCGATCTGCCTATGTAAACAAGTCAGACCGCTGTTCTGACAGGAGGGAAGACATGGATCTTGTGTTTCTACAAAGCAGGGACATGAAACCATGCCTTTGCCTAGTAAAAGCACCTCCCACAGTATACAAAAACACTGGTTAGGCACACATTTAACCCTTTGATCGCCTCCTGATGTTTAACCCCTTCCCAGCCAGTGTCATTAGTACAGTGACAGTGCATATTTTTAGCACATTTAGCATTTTTATTACATATTGGCTTAAATTTATGAAGAAATTTTCGATTTAAAAAAAAAAAAATATTGGATGGGTTTTATAGCAGAAAGTAAAAAATTTAGTTTTTTATTTCAAAATTGTCGGCCTTTTTTTATAGCTCAAAAAATAAAAAAAGCAGAGGTGATCAAATACCACCACAAGAAAGATCTATTTGTGGGAAAAAAAAGACATACATTTGTATGTACAACTGTGTGCCTAGCTGTTGTTTCAGTGTAGTGTGGGAGGTGCTTTTACTAGGCAAAGGCATGGATCCATGTCCCTGATTTGCATAAACACAGGATCCATGCCTTCCTTACTGACAGAAAGGCGATCTGCCTTATTTACATAGGCAGACCGCCGTTCTGCCTCAGTACTGAAGGATCAATGGGTACCGGTGGACATCGAGTCACCAGACGATCAGTTCCAGCTGTGTATAATCACAGTGGGAGCGAGCCTCTGGTGACGCATTTGCGCCCTCTACCCAGAAGGGCCGGATCACGTATATATATATATATGCTAAACCGGTGCAGCAGAGGTGCCGTCTTGTAGCAGGAAAACTGCTATAGGGTGGACCTTAAGCGGTTAAGTGAGATATACAGTATTTACAGTGAAACAAAATCCATTCAAAGACCAGCACACATCAAACCTAAAAATACAAGTGAACCAAAAATCCCAGTGACAAAATACCGGACTAATAAATAATATAATATTGTATCTTATATGTGTTGGAGACCATGCTGAATAGACTGAATCAGCCACTGGTCCTGGGTGGATGGTTATGTTGGCAGATCGGAAGGATTCCTTCTGGTAGGAATGTGGCTGATGGTGGAGAGTGATCGTAAAGCTGCTGCCTTTTTGGTACAGCCTTAAGGTCGTTTACACATGTAAGAAATGAGGAAAGGAGACGCAGCCGGTATCCAAAAGAATTGCGAGTTTGGAAGTCGATTCAAGAATTTTTATTGAGAGAAGCCACAAGTAAATCAAACCAATGCATTTTGGGAGAAAGGATTTCCCGTTCTTCAGGGCTATTGCTGCCCCCTGCAACCACAGCTTTCACTCTGTCAGCCTACTTCAAACAACCTCGTAAACATACATCTGGTCTGGGGTTTACTCCCAGTCAACTAACATGCAGGAACAGCCCTGAAGAAGGGGGAATCCTTTTTCCGAAATGTGTTGGCTTGATGTACTTGATTCTACTCTCACTGAAACTAGCAATTCTTTTGAATACTGGGGGCTCTCCCATTTTGTATGAGGTGAAATGAGGAAAGGAGAACATAGAAAGGCAGGAAAAATTGGAGGTGCAGGGAACAGATGGGAATGGGGGACCAAAACTGGGGTCATATACAAAGGGGACAGGAAAGAGGCAACAGGGTGCAGGGCAGGAGCAAGATCAGATCTATGGCTAACAGAGTTGGGAAGCGGCAAAACAATGGAGCAAGAGACACTAAAAGGGGAAGACTTAAATATCCTTCCAGCTGCCAGCATCAGGTGGAGACTGATTCCTGGAAACTGCTGGGAGACATCTGGTGGACACAGGAAGTACAACCCTTCACCTGGGGAACTACAGGCAATCCAGGTCTTAACAGTCGGAAACCGCGTGCAGGCATGCGGCAACAGCAGGGGTAACCAGATTGGACTAGATTGTGTAAGACTTAATATTTATAAAAGAAACAATTATGTCACATCCGCGCATGCGCACAGGAGCCCTTGGTTCCGGCACAAAGCTCTGAAGTTCCAGCAAGGGACTCTGGCATGTGCCAGTGATGTCATTGGCTGCACGTTTAGGAGATATTCATTTTACCTACAGGTAAGCCTTATTATAGACTTACCTTTAGGTAAAAATGACCGGGGGGGTTTACAACCACTTTAAGGTAAAGTGGAAGATCAGGACCAGGGCATCATTGATCAGGTATGTGGCACACAGGGAAAACCTTGTGTGAGGAATCAGCAGCAAAGATGGCCAGATCTGCATGACTACACTTAGTAGACTAAGACCAGACTCTATATAGTAAAGTTAATAGTAAAACAAAAAACATCCAAATACCAGCAAACAGGAAACAGAGCAAACATACAAGCTAGAAAGAAGAATGAAAACCAAATGAAGAAATGCCTAACTAGCAAGTAGGGATGGGCCGAACACCCCCCGGTTCGGTTAGCATCCAGAACATGCAAACGGACCGAAAGTTTGCGCGAACATTTGAACACCATTAAAGTCTATGGGACTCGAACGTGAGAAATTTCTCAAAAGTGCGAATTTTAAAGGCTAATGTGCAAGTTATTGTCCTAAAAAGGGTTTGGGGACCCGGGTGCTGCCCCAGGGGACATGTATCAATGGAAAAAAAGTTTTAAAAACTCACGTTTTTTCGGGAGGAGTGATTTTAATTATGCTTAAAGTGAAAAAATTAAAGTGAAATATTCCTTTAAATATCGTACCTGGGGCATGTCAATAGTATGCCTGTAAAGTGGCGAATGTTTCCCGTGCTTAGAACAGTCCCTGCACAAAATTACATTTCTAAAGGAATAAAAGTCATTTAAAACTGCTTGAGGCTTTAATGTAATGTCGGGTCCCGGCAATATGAATGAAAATCAGTGAGACAAACAGCATGGGTACCCCCCCAGCCTATTATCAGGCCCTTTGGGTCTTGTATGGATATTAAGGGAAACCCTGCACCCAAATAAAAAAAAGAAAAGGCGTTGGGCCCCCAGGCCCTATATACTCTGAACAGCAGTATGCAGGCGGTCCAAACAAGACAGGGACTGTAGGTTTTTTCTTATGTAGAATCTGTTTGTAATTTGGAACAGGTACATTTTGTAAGTGTAGCTACAGCCAAAAAATCAATTTTAAAGCTTTTTGGAAAACAAAGGGAAGGGTTATCATTCCTGTAACATTTGTTTCGCTGTCTGTGCCCATGTTCAGAAGATTTCACCTCACTTTCTGTCCCAATGACAATTGGATTTTGAAAATTTTGGGTTTTTAAGGGAAACAAGGATTGGTGATAAATCAGTGGAGGAGACACCTTTTTCCCATATTAACTCTTACAGGAGAGAATTTCCCTTCCTATGGGTAGATTTCCTCTCACTTCCTCCGTTTGTAAGTAGGAGTCGTTTGTAAGTCGGATTTTTTTAAATAGGGGACCGCCTGTATATACTATACAGCCTGCCCTATACACTCTGTGGAAAATTAAGCCTTAGGTGTTGGTGGTACCAGAACACTGTAAGCCCTCACAGTTACTTTTGGTGGGCGCTGGAACCCTGCTGTGAAATATTATATCAAGAATTGTAATTACATTCCCCTGTTAAACATAGGCAGAAAAATTGGGCCTTAGGCGGTGGTGGCTTTGGCAGCTGCATTGGCAGACAAAGTACCCTGAGCATGGGTGACAAAGGATGAGGAGGATGAGGACGGCTTGGTCATCCACTCTACCAGCTCTTTTGCATGTTGTGGCTCAACACGGCCAGCTGCCGAAAAAAGGGACAAGCGTGCCCCACGGCCACATGCTGAGGATGCACCGTGTCCACGACCAGCACTGTTGGCTGTAGACACAGAGCCTGCTTGCCCTCTTTTAGTGGCCTGTGAGTGTCTGCCTCTCCTTGGTGGCCTTCCAGACATACTGTACAATTAGATTAGCACAACAACGCCTGAAGTTTAATAAAAGCAGTACACCAGGAATGGCCTAGTCTGAAATAGGCGTGGCTAGACTATTTATATATATACACAAGCCTGTACTAAATATACACTGCAGCTAACTGAATCACCTGCCTGCTCATACTAAATGAAATTACACTCTCTCTGCCTCTCTCTGTCTCTTTCTTAACAACGCCACCAACACACTACACACGGCCTACTTAACCCCCTAAGCCATAATTTGCCAAAGGCACCCTGCCTTCGACAGTGAAGCGTTAGTGACGTAGGGTTTTTTGGCTGGGCGGTGGGGATGTGTGGCGGGGGTAAGCTCACTTGCTGCTAGCAGCCTGGCTTACCAGTGCCCATCAATGCTGACCACTAAACTCACCTGCCTGACACACGGGCCATTACACTGACCTACCTACCTGACATACATACACTGACCTACCTACCTGACATACATACACTAACCTACCTACCTCACATACATACACGGACAGTAGTGACATACATATACTGACCTACCTGACATACATACAATGACCTACCTACCTGACATACACTGACCTACCTGACATACATACACTGACCTACCTGACCAGGAGACAGACTTCATGTGTCCTGCAGCAGCTCAGCTCAGTCGTAGTGTGCCTTTTATCATCACAGCAGGCAGCCAGAGCAGGAGAGGAGAGCGGGGATCTCACAGTGATGTTGCGCAGTGGCCGCATTGTAATTCCCGCCTTCTGGAGCCTGCAGCACCTATGATGGACGTTACCCATCCCGCGGTCCTGGCATTGGACCAGTGGGACGTCCATCTGAGGCACTGCAGGCTCCAGAAGGTGGGACCTGCCATGTCACTCGACGGCGCTCGGGATCAGATCAGTGCCGGCTCGGTAATAGAATGGTGCATGCCTGAGACCCGGGGCTTTACGGGGACCCATTCGGGGCTCCAGCCCCCCCTCCCGATGCCACTGATTGGCGGTCAGTGGAAAGAATGCTCCTTACATTGGTGGCCACTGGGCAGAATGTCCTTTACATTGGTGGTCAATGGGAAGAATGCACCTTACATTGGTGGTCAGTGGGAAGAATGCCCCTTACATTGGTGGTCAGTGGGAAGAATGTTCCTTACATTGGAGGCCAATGGGAAGAATGCTTCTTACATTGGTGGTCAATGGGAAGAATGCCCCTTACATTGGTGGTCAATAGGAAGAATGCCCCTTACATTGGTGGTCAATGGGAATAATGCCCCATACATTGGTGACCAGTGGGAAGGAAGGCTAGGAAAGGGGGCTCAAGCATGTGCCTCTCCTCCTGAGTTTCACAGGTTCATATGCTCTCAACATGGACCTTTCCAGGTAAAGCACATTGTCCCTATGTTGATGAGTACAATGACCACACCCCCAAAGCCCTTGTCTGGTGGTTGTAGGAGTCTCAGAGTGGGGAACTTATAGGAATCTGGGAAATAACAAATAAAGGGGTCCCTAGAAGCCCCCCAAGTATGTGAATTAGTAAGGAGTACATAAAAAATTTGACAGTAAAGACACATACTTTTTGACAAGTCCTTTATTAAAAAAAAAAAAAAAAAAAGAAATCTCAAACGAAGAATATCCATCATTGACCCACTAAAAACAAAAACAATAAACACAAATGTTTATAATATAAATATTATATATAGGATTTTTATATAATAATTGGTTTGTACTTGAGGATAAAAATAAGCAACAAAAATTATAAATACACCCTGATGCCGATTTTGATGTACAGAAGTACAACATGGACTACAGTACTCACATTCGCCACAAGATGGAGATCTCACTTATAAGCGTGGAACGCAAAGAAGGAAGTGATGTACCGTGCAGACAGGAAGTGATGTGGGGTTAAGACAGGAAGTTCAAGAAGAAAGGTGATTTGGTAGGAAATACCGAAGAAACAATACTGGATCTTGACGCAGATAAGGTAAGATCATGATATTTTGGATAATAACCATAAATATAGAACTATTTGTCCAACTGTCTATCCAGAGCCTCTGGTTTATAGATCAGATACATCCTAAATATATAACCATTTATCCAACTGTCCATCCAGAGCCTCTGGTTTATAGACCAGACACATCCTAAATATAGAACCATTTATACAACTGTCCATCTAGAGCCTCTGGTTTATAGACCAGATACATCCTTAATATAGACCCATTATCCAACTCTCCATCCATAGCCTCTGTTTTATAGTCCAGATAAATCCTAAAAATAGAACCATTTATCCAACTGTCCATCCAGAGCCTCTGGTTTATAGTCCAAATACATCCTAAATATAGAACCATTTATCCAATTGTCCATTCAGAGCCTCTGGTTTATAGACCAGATGCACCCCAAATATAGAACCATTTATCCAACTGGTCATCCAGAGTAGGGATGAGCTTTCTGTTCGGGCCAAACATAAGTTTGACTCGAACATTGGCTGTTCGCTCGTTTGTCGAAAACCGAACATTATGGGCTGTTCGCGACAAATTCGAATGGCACGTAATGGCCCATGATGCACTGCATTGCTGTATGATGATTGGCCAAAGCATGCACCATGACCTGCATGCGTTGGCCAATCCCAGCGCCCTCAGCTAAGAGAGCCATAATTGGCCAAAGGCAGGGTGCCTTTGGCCAATCATGGCTCAGGGGGACTAAGTCCACACCTCACACTATAAAAGGCTGCCTGCACGTTGGCCCCATGTAGTGTGTTGTTGGCATGGATGGAGAGAGAGTGTCATTTAGATTGAGCAGGCAGGCAGGTTATTCAGTTAGCTGCAGTGTATTTAATATATATATATATATCTATATATATATATATATCTATATCTATCTGACTGCAGGCCGTTCCTGGTGTACTTTTTCTAATATACTTCAGGCGGTGTACACAGTACAGGCATACCCCACTTTTAAGTACACAATAGGGTTTATTTACTAAAGCTGGAAAGTGCGAAATCAGGCTCACTTCTGCATAGAAATCAATGAGCTTCCAGGTTTTATTACCAAAGCTTAATTGAACAAGCTGGGGTTAGAACCTCATTGGTTTCTATGCAGAAGTGAGCCTGATTTTGTACTTTCCAGCTTTAGTAAAAAAATCCCATTGTGTACTTAAAAGTGGGGTATGCCTGTACACAGTACTGTGCACCCATAGTGCAGTTGCTACTACTTTTCTGGTGGTGTACACAGTACACCCATAGTTATTACACTTCTGTTGGTGTACACAGTACCGTGCACCCCTAGTGCACTTGCTACTACTTTTCTGGTGGTGTACACAATACAGCACACCCATATTTGTTATTACACTTCTGTTGGTGTACAGTGCGCCCCTAGTGCAGTTGCTACTACTTTTCTGGTGGTGTACACAGTACACAATACATACCGTGCACCCATAGTTGTTATTACACTTCTGTTGGTTTACACAGTACCGTGCACCCCTAGTGCAGTTGCTACTACTTTTCTGGTGATGTACACAGTAAACAATACAGTGTAGTGTGGTTTTGCTAAACAAAATTTACAGCTTGTCCGGAAGGCCACCAAGGAGAGGCAGACACTCACAGGCCACTAAAAGAGGGCAAGCAGGCTAGGACTTGAAGTGTCTTACAGAGCTCGAAGCACCTATAGGACTTGAAGTGTGTTAGTCCCATTACACACACAGAGCTATATTTTCTTCCCAGAAGCACCTATAGGACTTGAAGTGTGTTCGTGGCATCCCCATCAGCTATATTTTGTTCCCAGAAGAAGCTATAGGACTTGAAGTGGTGTTAGGTCCCATTACACACACAGAGCTATATTTTATTTTCCAGAGTGCCTATAAGGAACTTGTAGTGTGTTAGTCCCATTACTACACACAGAGCTATATTTTCCTCCCAGAAGCACCTATAGGACTTGAAGTGTGTTAGTCCCATTACACACACAGAGCTATATTTTCTTCCCAGAAGCACCTATAGGACTTGGAGAGTCGTGTGAGCAATCTTCCCATAAGCACCTTTAGGCTTGAGGTGTGTTAGTCCATCACCCCAGAAGCAGCTATAGGACTTGAGTGGTTAGTCCCTTACACACACAGAGCTATTTTTTGTTCCCGAAGCACACCTATAGGACTTGAAGTGTGTTTAGTTCCCATTTACCACACACAGAGCTATATTTTCTTCCCAGAAAGCACCTATAGGACTTGAAGTGTGTTAGTCCCATTACACACACAGAGCTATATTTTGTTCCCCCAGAAGCACCTATAGAGTGTGTTAGTCCCATTTACACACACAGAGCTATATTTTGTTCCCAAAGCACCTATAGTGAAGTGTAGTTAGTCCCATCACACACACACAGAGCTATATTTTGTTCCCAGAAGCACCTATAGGACTTGAAGTGTGTTAGTCCCATTACACACACAGGATTGTAGTGTGTTCAGAGCTATATTTTGTGGTATCCCAACTAGCTTGAGTGTGTTAGTCCCTATAGATAGCACTATAGTTGGACAAGTGTGTAGTCCCATTACACACACAGAGCTATATTTTCTTCCAGAAGCACCTATAGGACGTGAAGTGTGTTGTCATTACACACACTGAGCTATATTTTCCTATAGGACTTGAAGTGTGTTAGTCCCATCACACACACAGAGCTATATTTTCGTTCCCAGAAGCACCTATAGGACTTGAAGTGTGTTAGTCCCATTACACACACAAAGAGCTATACTTTGTTCCCAGATAGCACCTATAGGACTTGAAGTGTGTTAGTCCCCTTGATTACACACACAGAGCTATTTTTTATCTTCCCAGAAGCACCTATAGACTTATTGTGTTAGGAGCTTATTTTCTTCCCAGAGCACCTATAGGATAAAGGTGTTAGTCCATTACACACAAAGAAGTATGTTTAGTCCCCCATTACACACACAGAGTAGTGTGTTCGTGATTATTATTTTGTTCCCAGAAGCACCTATAGGACTTGAAGTGTGTTAGTCCCATTACACACACAGAGCTATATTTTCTTCCCAGAAGCACCTATAGGACTTGAAGTGTGTTAGTCCATTACACACACAGAGCTATATTTTGTTCCCAGAGCACCTATAGGACTTGAAGGTGTGTTAGTCCCATTTTAAATTTTTCTTCCCAAAGCACCTTTAGGACCTTTGAAGTGTGTTAGTCCCATTCCCACAGAAGCACCTATAGGACTTGAAGTGTGTTAGTCCCATTACACACTCAGAGCTATATTTTCTTCCAGAAGCACCTATAGGACTTGAAGTGTGGTTAGTACCCAATACACGACACCAGAGGCTATATTTTCTTCCCAGAAGCACCTATAGGACTTTGAAGTTGTGTTAGTACCCACACACACACGAGCTATAATTTAGTTCCCATAAGCACCTAAAGGACTTGAAAGTGTGTTAGTCCGCATAACACACACAGAGCTCCCAGAAGCACCTATATTGAAAGTGTTTATTCCCAGAGCAAAGTTCCTGCCAAGGCACCTATAGGACTTATAGGACTATACTTTGTTTCCCTGAAGTTGTTTGTGTAGTCCCATTACACACACAGAGCTATATTTTCTTCCCAGAAGCACCTATAGGACTTGTAGTGTGTTAGTGGCATAATTTGTTCCCAGCAGGCAGAGTCCCCATCACACACATAGCTATATTTTTTCCCAGTTACCAGAAGTGTGTTAGCATTACCTATAGGACTTTTGTAGTGTGTTCGTGGCAGGCAGGCAGGCTCCTAAAGTTCCTATACTTGATGTTCCATAACACAGAGCACCCCAGAAGCACCTATAGGACCTTGAAGTGTGTTAGTCATGGCAGGCAGAGATTATATTATTGTTACACACCTATAAGCTATATTTTCTTCCCATATTTTGTTCCCCAGAGCACCTATAGGACTTGAAGTGTGTTAGTCCCATTACACACACAGAGCATATTTTCTTCCCAGAGCAACCTATAGGACTTGAAGTTTTAGTCCCCATTCCCACAGAAGAAGCACCTATAGGACTTGAAGTGTGTTAGTCCCATCACACAGAGCTCCTCTATTTTCTTTGCATAAGCACCCACAGGACTTCTAGTGTGTTAGTGGCATCACACAGAGCTCCTATATATTCTTCTCACCAGCAGCACCCACAGGACTTCTAGTGTGTTAGTGGCATCACCAGAGCTCCTCTATTTTCTTTGCAGAAGCACCCACAGGACTTCTAGTGTGTTAGTGGCATCACACAGAGCTCCTCTATTTTCTTTTGCAGAAGCACCCACAGGACTTCTAGTGTGTTAGTGGCATCACACAGAGCTCCCTATTTTCTTTGCAGAAGCACCCATAGGACTTCTAGTGTGTAGTGGCATCACACAGAGCACCTCTATTTTTCTTTGCAGAAGCACCCACAGGACTTCTAGTGTGTTAGTGGCATCACACACAGAGCTCCTATATTTTCTTTGCAGAAGCACCTATAGGACTTCTAGTGTGTTTATGGCATCACACAGAGCTCCTCTATTTTCTTTGCAGAAGCACCCACAGGACTTCTAGTGTGTTAGTGGCAACAAATCACACAGAGCTCCTATATTTTCTTTGCAGAAGCACCTATAGGACTTTCTAGTGTGTTAGTGGCATCACACAGAGCTCCTCTATTTTCTTTGCAGAAGCACCCACAGGACTTCTAGTGTGTTAGTGGGCATCACACAGAGCTCCTCTATTTTCTTTGCAGAAGCACCCATAGGACTTCTAGTGTGTTAGTGGCATCACACAGAGCTCCTCTATTTTCTTTGCAGAAGCACCCACAGGACTTCTAGTGTGTTAGTGGCATCACACAGAGCTCCTCTATTTTCTTTGCAGAAGCAACCCACAGGACTTCTAGTGTGTTAGTGGCATCACACAGAGCTCCTCTATTTTCTTTGCAGAAGCACCCATAGGACTTCTAGTGTGTTAGTGGCATCACACAGAGCTCCTATATATTCTTCTCAGCAGCACCCACAGGACTTCTAGTGTGTTAGTGGCATCACACAGAGCTCCTCTATTTTCTTGCAGAAGCACCCACAGGACTTCTAGTGTGTTAGTGGCAATCACACAGAGCTCCTCTATTTTCTTTGCAGAAGCACCCATAGGACTTCTAGTGTGTTAGTGGCATCACACAGAGCTCCTATATATTCTTCTCAGCAGCACCCACAGGACTTCTAGTGTGTTAGTGGCATCACACAGAGCTCCTATATTTTCTTTGCAGAAGCACCTATAGGACTTCTAGTGTGTTAGTGGCATCACACAGAGCTCCTCTATTTTCTTTGCAGAAGCACCCACAGGACTTCTAGAGTGTTAGTGGCATCACACAGAGCTCTTCTATTTTCTTTGCAGAAGCACCCCATAGGACTTCTAGTGTGTTAGTGGCTTCACACAGAGCTCCTATATTTATTCTCAGCAGCACCCACAGGACTACCGACTACAATGGCTGGAAGACCGCCAAGGGGAGGCAGAGCGTGCAGAGCCAAGAACACAGGGCAGGCAGGCTCTGTTTCTAGTGGACGTGGCCGTGGACGTGGGACGTGGTGCATCGTCATCAGCACGAGGCCATGGGACACGCGCGTCTTTGTTTTCGGCAGCTGGACATGAGGAGCCGCATCATGCTGAAGGCTTGGTAGAATGGATGACCAAGCCCTCCTCATCCTCCTCATCCTCTCTCACCCAGGCTCAGGGTACTGACAGAGCATCATCTGCCACCCCTTCCCTAGACCCACCATGTCCTCCTGAGGAGTCCCCCGAACTCTTTGAGCACAGTGTTGGGTACATGCTCCAGGAGGATGCCAACGATTCGAAGGCTCGGATGACGATACCCAGCTTGAGGAATCTGGCAGTACAGTTCCACCAGCTGCAGCTTACTGCCAGGTTTGCTCTATTGGTGAAGAGGGAGGGGATGATGAGGTCACTGACTCCACGTGGGTGCCTCAAGGGAGAGAGGATGAGGAGGAGGACGAGGAGGAGGAGGATGCGGCGTCACATGTCCAACGAGGCAGGATGCCCCCTGGAGGCCAGGTAGAGGCCAGCACAGCAACTGTACAAACACCGCAGAGCTCCGCCTGTGCAGGGCGCTGCCTCTGCACGTTATCAGAAAAGTTCTTTGGGTGTGGGCCTTTTTTTGAGACGAGTGCAGCAGATCGCACCACTGCTATTTGCAATATTTGTCTCAAGCGTATCTCGCGTGGCCAAAACATCAGCCGCTTGGGCACGACAAGCATGACCAGACATATGGCGACCTGCCATGGCAGCTCGTTGGCAGGCACACATAAAAGACCCACACCAAA
Source organism: Lithobates sylvaticus (assembly GCA_028564925.1). NCBI lineage: Eukaryota > Metazoa > Chordata > Amphibia > Anura > Ranidae > Lithobates > Lithobates sylvaticus. The sequence goes on from CM053028.1 coordinate 608,001,968, forward strand.
GTGGCCGTGGGGCACGCTTGTCCTTTTTTTCTGCAGATGGCCATGTTATTGAGCCACAACATGCAGAAGAGTTGGTAGAATGGATAACAAAGCCCTCCTCATCCTCTGTTACCCAGGCTCAGAGTAGTTGGCCTGCCAATACAGCTGCCAAAGCTGCCTATTCCATCGGCTCCATGTCAACAGTCACTCCTTCCCTAGCCCCACCATGCACGGAGGAGTCCCCCGAACTATTCGACCACCATGTCGGGTACATGCTGCAGGAGGATGCGCAGTGATTTGAAGGCTCTGATGATGGTACCCAGGTTGAGGAAGGGATTAACGTGAGCCTAGAGAGAGGGGGTGCCCAAGAAGATCAAGAAACTGGCAGTCATGTTCCCCGAGCTGCAGCATACTGCCAAGTTTGCTCCGGTGATGAGGAGGGAGGGGATTATGAGGTCACTGACTCTACTTGGGTGCCTGAAAGAAGAGAGGAGGAGGAGGCAAATCTCCAAGGAGGCAGGATGCCCTCCCGGGGGCAGCTTAAGGGCAGCCACCCTATTGCATCACACCTCAGAGCTAAGCAGGTGCAGGGCGCTGCTGACTCTCCACATATTTTGAAAAGTTCTTTGGTGTGGGCCTTTTTTGACACGTGTGCAGCAGATCGCACCGTTGCTGTTTGCAACATATGTCTGAAGCATATCAAGCGTGGCCAAAACAGCAGGCACTTGTTTTCAGAGCCTGGGAGGTTACAATTTCCTGGTGCTGGACAACGTGTTGCTGAGGCTTCATTCAGTCACAGAAAAAGCGGTGGAGAAGGTGGCCGGCTGACCGATGCCTTCAGACAATTCCTCAGTCCTCAGCGCCAAGGTCTGATCGGTTCCAGCAACCATTGCCAGCATCTGAATTACATGGTGCAGAAATATCTAGGGGCAAGACCTTTCCACCAGAACATCCACTGGGTTACTGGGTCTTGTGGATGGACCACTGGCCAGAGCTTGCTCAATATGCAATTGAGCTACTGGCCTGTCCTGCATCCAGCGTACTTTCAGAACGCACATTTAGTGCTGCTGGAGGCTTTGTAACCGATCAGAGTGCGCCTGTCCGCAGACTCTGTTGATTGGCTCACATTCATAAAAATGAATGAGTCTTGGCACCTGATGTTGATGTAACCGATTGATTTTTCTAAGGATGTGGGATCCCTTGAAGACTGCATATGCTGAGTGACTATCCTATTACTCCTCAATCTTCATGATGATAGCTTCTAGCTATATTTTTGGTTCAGGGCACCACCACCACCCCCTAAGGCCCAATTTTTATGCCCCTGTTTAACAGAGGCACATAATTACAATTTTTGATCTAATATTTCACATCAGGGCCCGTTCCAGCGCCCACCAAGAGTAACTGTGAGGGCTTACAGTGTTTTTGTACCACCAACACCCAATGTTCCACAGAGTGTATATAGTTTATACAGGCAGTCCCCTGTTTTCAAACATCCGACTTACAAACAACTCCTACTTAGAAACGGAGGGAAACAACAGAAAGTGAGAGGAAATCTACCCCTAGGAAGGAAAATTCTCTCCTGTAAGAGTTAATATGGGAAAAAGGTGTCTCCACTGATGCTTTATCACCAATCCTTGGTTCCCTAATAATCCAAAATTGTCTAAATCCAGTTGTCATTGGGACAGATAGTGAGGTGAAATCTTCTGAACAGGGGCACAGACAGCAAAACAAATGTTACAGGGGTGATGATAACCCTTCTCTATGTTATCCAAAAAGCTTAAAAATAGATTTTTTGGCTGGAGCTACACTTACAAAATGTACCTGTTCAAAATTACAAACAGATTCAACTTAAGAACAAATCTACAGTCCCTATCTTGTTTGTAACCCGGGGACCGCCTGCATACTGCTGCTGTTCAGAGTATACGCCTTTTTTTTTTTTGGGTGCAGGGTTCCCCTTAATATCTGTACCAGACCCAAAGGGCTTGGTAATGGGCTGGGGGGGGACGCCATTACATTACAGCCGCAAGCAATTTTAAATGACTTTTATTTCTTTAGAAATGTCATTTTGTGCAGGGACTGTTCTAAACATGGGAAAAATGCGCCACTTTACAGACATACTATAATCACACCCCAGGCACGATATTTAAGGGAATATTTCACTTTTATTGTTTCACTTTAGACATTATTAAAATCACTGCTTCCGAAAAAACATTTGTTTTTAAAACTTCTTTTTTTTGCATTGATACATGTCCCTTGGGGCAGGACCCGGGCCCCCAAACACTTTTTATGACAATAACTTGCATATTAGCCTTTAAAATTAGCATTTTAGATTTTTCACGTTCGAGTCCCATAGACTAATGGTGTTCGCACAAATTTTTTGCCTGTTCGCATGTCCTGCCGCGAAACGAACCGTGGGGGTGTTCGGCTCATCCCTAATCCAGAGCCTCTGGTTTATAGACCAGATACATCCAAAATATAGAGCCAATTATCCAACTGTCCATCCAGAGCCTCTGGTTTATAGACTGGATACATCCTAAATATAGAGCCATTTATCCAACTGTCCATCCATATATGGAGCAACAAGATCAAAACGTCAACAGTTCAAGTTCAGCTCCCGACTGTTCATGGTTTTGAATCAAATCTGTTAGTTCCTCTTATCTTCTCAGTTGTCCCTCTCTTTGGACCACCATACAAACAGTACTATTTATTTACCTATCCAAAATCTTATACTACACTAAACCTTTAATTCACCCATACTAAAAAGTATTCCTCTGTTTTATCTCAGGAGAGGCAACAAGGCAGCAGTAGGAATGAGCATCCCTACAGTACATAAAATAAGGGATAAAGCTCCTGATTTTTGTGATTTGATGGAAGTGATGCTGAAATACTGTATCTCACAGTATGTTGATGGAGGATTGTTGGTTATCTTTGGCCCCTCACCAAAACCTGACTGGTTGTCCCATCTCTGTCATGTGATTCTAAGCACCAATCACAGCAAAAATGCCCCCAGACCTATTTTGGTGGTGTGTCCCCATTAGGCCTATTTCCCCCCAAAGCCTGTTCTTTTTTTGCACTCATCACCTGGGCCTACATAATCATGATACAGACAGAAGAAATCCTCATTATAGTTAATTAATCCTTTTCAGCCAATCCAAATCTAAAATACAATATGCTGGTTAGAGTTGCATGTTAAATGGAATCTCTGGTTTGCTTTCAGTGAGATTAAAGAGACCTGTACTATAGATAAGAACTTGTATAAGGTGTCAGAAATATGGAGGAACACTGGGCAGACTAGTGATGAGCTGAGTTGGGGTCCAGCACGGTTTGGCGGACATGTAAAGTTCAGGTGCCGAATCTGAACCCCCATGAAGTCAATGGGGGATGATAGTTAAAAAACAGTTTTGCCCATTTTCTACACTTATAGGCATGGGATTGTCAAACAAATGGCATTGGGGCTGAGTATTGCCATGGAGAACATGTACGGAACAAAAAAAAAGGTCTTTTTTTTTCCATTCGGCTTTGAGCAGTTATTATATGAATGTTTAAAGTGAAACATTAAAAATATAATACTCCTTTAAATAACAGGTCCCCTGCAAGGTCTGGTATGAATTAGGTGGGGATCAGGAATGCTGTTTGTTAACCATCCTTGCCCATTTGCTTACAAAGCCAGAAAGTCTCAACCATTTAAGTGAATGGGGCCAGTCACATATCACTGGTTGTTAAGGACTCGGAGGTGCCGGCACCCACCAGTGTCTTTAGCAACCATTCACAGCATGAAGCTGTCATATATAATATTGGAAGTATTTCTACTATTATACATAATGTTCAAATCCTGCCAAACAATTAAATGTTTGGGCATTCATCCAAATGCCTGAACAGCTAACGTTCAGTCCAAACTTGTGTTCAGATTGAAACCTTAAGCTCATCCTTACTGCAGACATTATTAATCCCAGTACAGTCCACATAATTCTCAGTTGATTATCTGCCTACAGAGAGGACAGTCCTGTATAGATCAGGAGGGGGTGAGGAGGATTCTGTGAGGTCACATCACATCACTCTTATTTCTATTAAAAAAGCACAGACCTGACCAGAGAGGTGAGGAGGATTCTGAGAAGTCTGTAGTGATAATTGTTACTTTCTCTCTATATACAGGATTATAAAGTAGTGAAAATATCTGGTGATCCATTAACACCCAGCAGCCGTCTTCACAGGACATTACCCATCACAGTGCCTCCACCTCACTGCCTGACAGCAGAGGTAACCAGTGCCAAGAGGATTCTGGAAATCACCAACAAGATCATCGATCTGTTGACAGGAGAGGTGAGTGGTGCCGGAAATTCTGGGACATTATCCAGTAACAGACAAGGGATGTGTCTGGATGGTGACTGTATCATTGTGTGTGTCAGGTTCCTATAAGGTGTCAGGATGTCACTGTCTATTTCTCCATGGAGGAGTGGGAGTATTTAGAAGGACACGAGGATCTCTACAAGGACGTCATGATGGAGAATCAGCCGCCCCTCACATCACCAGGTAAGAGGAGACTTTATTGTAAAGGAGAGAGCAGTACGGAGGGTCCACCTAGATCCCCCATCATCTGATAAACACATAGAAACATATTATTCAGTCAGTGTGTGTGTTTCCTACAGATGGATCCAGTAACGAGAACCCACCAGAGAGATGTCCCCGTCCTCTGTATTACCGGGATTCCACACAGGAAGATCTCACCATCCCTCAGGTAGGTGATCAGGTAGGTGGGAATGACCATGTAGACCTAAAAATGTGTTCTTCGCTATTAGAGGACATTCTTCTACATAATCTCTTGTTATTTTTTTTTTTTTTTACAAATCTCTACTCTTCTTTGGGATTTAGAGGGAGGATCTGAAATACATCAAAGTTGAAGAGGAAGAAAAGATGATCGTTAGTGGAGAACAGCAGTCTATGGAGAACGTCTATCCTTCAAATTCCCAGGATTTCACACAGGAAGATTCCAGCATCTTTCAGGTAAAGAGGATTGGGCAATAGAACTTAAACTATGAGATAAAACTGTCAATAATAAATATATATATATAAGAATGTTATCAATCATATCATTTTGGTGTTCAGGATGAAGAACTGAAAGACATCAAAGTTGAGGTAAAAGAGGAAGAAGAAGAGACGATGGTGAGTGGAGATCAGCAGTCTATGCAGGAGGAGGAGATGATTATGAAACGTGAACAGGAGGAATCTTCACTTTATATCGATACAAGTAAGTAAAAATTACTAAATGCAGAAAAAGTTCACAATTAATTTTTCTTCTACGAGTATTAAATATGTATTTAAATAAGGAGGAGATACTTTACACCATATGAAAGGTCCATCTCTATTCCTCAATATAACGTCATGTTCCCAACAAATGAGGAGGAGATACTGTACACCATATGAAAGGTCCATCTCCATTCCTCAATATAACGTCATGTTCCCAACAAATGAAGAGGAGATACTGAAAGGTCCGACTACATCTCCATTCCTTAATGTAATGGTTTTCTAATAGAGGAGTTGTACAGATGACCTCCTATATTATATAAACAGCCTCTTACAGTTACCTGTAGCATTGCATACACTTAATAGTATGGGCCACCCTTTGGAGCTGCCATGAGGTCCCTGTATCTAGTAAATTGTCCATCACTATTGCATACCATATGAAAGGTCCACCTCAGTTTCCAAGAAATGCGGTGGAGGAAGGCCCATCGTTGTTCTCACTCTAGCAATGTCATTAAAGCAAACACCTACTTAGTGTGTTTTTTTTGTGTATTTTATCCTTTATCTGGTTTGTATTGATATTTTATGTTATGGTTGCACCCAGTTCCATCCCAGAGCTCTGAGATACTGTAGAGTGTTAGACCAACATACTGTATATGACTTCCTGAAATAAAGGAATGAAGAATTCTAATAACATTTGACCATTAATTTCCTACAGGTGGGCACTATGTCTCGAATAATATATCTTCACAATATAAAGCCACATCACAATGTTCTTCAGGAGTAAAACGCATTACACAAATAATACACCATAAATCCTATCAAATGGAGAGATCATGGGATTTCTCTGATCCTGAGGAATCTTCTGATGATCCACATACTATTATTCTTGAATCTCACAGCACAGATACATCAACAGATCCATCTAATCCCAAGGAATATTCTATAAACCATGAAGGATCTCACACAATTGAGCACTCCTTGTCACATACAGTGTCTGGGAAATCTTTGAAAGAAACCAGAGAGCCTCCTATACAACAGAAAAGTTATAAGACGTACTCATGTCCAGAGTGTGGGAAACGTTTCCTTCAAAAAAGCAACTTAATCAGTCACCAGAGAGTTCACACAGGAGAACGTCCTTTCTCATGTTCTGACTGCAGTAAATGCTTTAGTGACAAAGGAAACCTTCTTAAACACCAGAAAATTCATACCGGTGAGCGTCCTTTCTCATGTTCAGAGTGCGGGAAAGGTTTCATTCAGAAAGTAGGCCTTGTCAAACACCAGAGAACTCACACAGGTCAGCGTCCTTATTCATGTCCAGAGTGCGGTAAAACATTCATTCATAAGGGAGACCTTGTTATTCACCAGAGAATTCACACAGGTGAGCGGCCTTATCCATGTCCAGAGTGCGGTAAAACTTTTATTCATAAGGGAGACCTTGGTATTCACCACCAGAGAATTCACACAGGTGAGCGGCCTTATTCGTGTTCAGAGTGTGGGAAATCTTTTACTCAGAAAAGGCAACTTGTTATCCACCAGAGAATTCACTGAGTGAGCGTCCTTTCTCATGTCCAGAGTACGCAATTGTTTCAGTCAGAAAGGAAACCTTATCAATCACCTGAGGGAGAAGGTTCTTTCTCATGTTCAGAGTGCGGGAAGTCATTCCATGAAAAGGGAAACCTTAAACACCAGAAAATTCACACGGGTAAACGTCCCTATTGATGTTCAGAGTGCGGGAAATCTTTTGTTCAGAAAGGAGAACTAAATAACCACCTGAGAATTCACACCGGTGAGCGTCCTTATTCATGCTCAGAATGTGGGAAAGGTTTTATTCAGAAAGAACACCTTCTTAAACACCAAAGAATTGATACTGGTAAGCGTCCCTACGCATGTTTAGAGCGTGGGAAACATTTTATTTAGAAGAAAATACTTACTCAACACCTGAGAATACACACCGGTGAGCATCCCTATTCATGTCCAGAGTGTGGGAAGTGTTTCAAAGACAAAGGACACCTTAAACACCAGAAAATTCACACAGGTGAACGTCCTTTTTCATGCACAGTGTACAAAACTTTGCTCAGAGAGAAAAACTTCTTATACACAAGAGAAGTCACACAGGTGAGCGTCCTTTTCCATGTTCAGTGCTTCACCCAGAAGAGTGCCCTTGACCGACATCAGAAAATTCACGCAAATTAACGACCTGTTTTTTTAACGTCTAGATGGAGATTGGGGCAAGAGTGACCACCAGAGAACGTGTGTGTCCGACCTTGTATTTAGAATGTTTAACATGTTTCGGTTAAAGAATATCACTTATTGTACACCAGAATATTCACAAAGCCTAATATTCTTTTTATGGTCAAATTGGTGTATTTGGGAGCATTGCAAATGGATAATGGTGTTCTTCGGATGTGATGTGATGGATGTAGGTCTGCAGGAAGTATAGTAATATGGTCCTCTAAACATACAATGCTGCCTGGGTCCCACACTTAGAGACCGCGCCATAATACTAAAATGGGCAAATACGGCAATCCAATGGGCCAAAAATGTTATTGGACTCTGCACATCTTTTTTGTTTTACTGAAATAACTAGCTTTTCATTGGACCAACTAAAGAATAATTATTATTAAACTTTGCTTCTTTTACTGCAACTTAATTATGGGTTATATTATTGTGTTTTTAGTCTCGTATTTTGGTTTTCCAAAATAAAAAAGAAAGATCTACTCTTTACAATATTCTTTTTTAGAGAGTCATCCATTGGTGTGGTGATTGGTAATGGGAATCAGTTCACAGAGAGTCATCCATTGGTGTGGTGATTGGAATGAGCTCATTTCATAGAGAGTCATCCATTGGTGTGGTGATTGGAATGAGCTCATTTCATAGAGAGTCATCCATTGGTGTGGTGATTGGAATGAGCTCAGTTCATAGAGAGTCATCCATTGGTGTGGTGATTGGAATGAGCTCAGTTCATAGAGAGTCATCCATTGGTGTGGTGATTGGAATGAACTCAGTTCATAGAGAGTCATCCATTGGTTTGGTGATTGGAATTTGCTCAGTTTATAGAGAGTCTTCCATTGGTGTTTTGTTAGTGAGATGGAGAGTTCAGGAAGTCCAGTTCGACACGTGTTTCAGATAATATATTTTATGAATACATGGAACCACTGCAAATGCCATACAGAATATTCCCATTGCTGCCATCTTGGTTCACCTCTTCATGGTCACAGTCATAAATTCCATAGTTTCACAGTCATTATCTTCATCGGTAATACAGAACTCATCCCCTTCAGTTGCTTGGAGAGTACGTCAGTCATGTCTTCAGTGTATCCCCTTATATTAGTGGTAATTAGAGGAGGACCCCCATACACTGGCATTAAGTGGAGATCAGCCCTCGTTTACATTGTTGGTGGGTGCAGAAGTGCCTCCTTACATTGGTGGTAAGTGGGAAAAATGTCCCCTACATTTGTGGTCAGAATGTCCCTTACATTGGTGATCAGTGGGAAGAAAGTTTCTTACATTGGTGGTCAGTGGGCAGAATGTTCCTTACATTGGTGGTCAATTTACAGGATGCCCCCCACGCTCTGATGATCCGCCCGCCTGCTCTCCTCTCTTCCCATCCGCGAGCCCTGGGAGAAGGACTCCCATACATCCCTGCATGCCCGAGGTGCTTGCCCACCCCGCCTCCCAGGCAAGCATAGCTCGCCAGCCCTCAAATTCCACTCGCAAAATGCGAGCTGGCCAGTGGAATTTTTGAGTGTTGACAACAAATGAGGAGGAGATACTGTACACCATATGAAAGGTCCATCTCCATTCCTTAATGTTATGGTTTTCTAATTGAGGAGTTGAAGACACTGTACAGATGACCTCCTATATTATATCAACAGCCTTTTACAGGCAGCTGTAGCATTGCATACGCTTAATGTTATGGGCCACCCTTTGGAGCTGCCATGAGGTCCCTGTATCTAGTAAATTGTCCATCACTATTGCATACCATATGAAAGGTCCACCTCAGTCTTCAGTAAATCCAGTGTTTCTTGTTTCCAATAAATGAGGTGGAGAAAGGCCCATCACTGTTCTCACTCTAACAATGACATTAAAGCAAACACCTACCTAGTGTGTGTTTTTTTGTGTATTTTATCCTTTATCTGGTTTGTATTGATATTTTATGTTATGTTTGCACCCAGTTCCATGCCAGAGCTCTGAGATACTGTAGAGTGTTAGACCAACATACTGTATATGACTTCTGAAATAAAGGAATGAAGAATTCTAATAACATTTGACCATTGATTTCCTACAGGTGGGCACTATGTCTCGAAAAATATATCTTCAGAATATAAAGCCACATCACAATGTTCTCCAGGAGTAAAACGCATTACACAAATAATACACCATAAAACCTATCAAATGGAGAGATCATGGGATTTCTCTGATCCTGAGGAATCTTCTGATGAACCACATACTATTATTCTTGAATCTCACAGCACAGATTCATCAACAGATCCCAAGGAATCTTCTTTAAACCATGAAGGATCTCAAACAATTGAGCATTCCTTGTCACGTATAGTGTCTGGGAAATCTTTGAAAGAAACCAGAGAGCCTCCTATACAACAGAAAAGTTATAAGACGTACTCATGTCCAGAGTGTGGGAAAGGTTTCCATCAGAAAAGCAACTTTATCAGTCACCAGAGAGTTCACACAGGAGAACGTCCTTTCTCATGTTCTGACTGCAGTAAATGCTTTAGTGACAAAGGAAACCTTCTTAAACACCAGAGAATTCATACCGGTGAGCGTCCCTTTTCATGTTCAGAGTGCGGGAAATGTTTTACTCAGAAGGTAGAACTTGTTAATCACCAGAGAATTCATACCGGTGAGCGTCCTTATTCGTGTTCAGACTGTGGGAAAGGTTTCATTCAGAAAGTAAGCCTTGTCAAACACCAGAGAACTCACACAGGTCAGCGTCCTTATTCGTGTTCAGAGTGCGGTAAAACATTCACTCAGAAGGGAGACCTTGTTATTCACCAGAGAATTCACACAGGTGAGCGGCCTTATCCGTGTTCAGAGTGCGGGAAATCTTTCACTCAGAAAAGACAACTTGTTATCCACCAGAGAATTCACAAGAGTGAGCGTCCTTTCTCGTGTCCAGAGTGCGGCAAATGTTTCAGTCAGAAAGGGAACCTTCTTAATCACCAGAGAGGTCACACGGGAGAGCGTCCTTTCTCGTGTTCAGAGTGCGGGAAGTCGTTCCATGAAAAAGGAAACCTTCTTAAACACCAGAGAATTCACACGGGTAAACGTCCCTATTCATGTTCAGAGTGCGGGAAATCTTTTGTTCAGAAAGGAGAACTTAATAACCACCTGAGAATTCACACCGGTGAGCGTCCTTATTCATGCTCAGAATGTGGCAAAGGTTTCATTCAGAAAGAACACCTTCTTAAACACCAAAGAATTCATACAGGTGAGCGCCCCTACGCATGTTCAGAGTGTGGGAAACGTTTTATTCAGAAGGAAAGACTTACTCAACACCTGAGAATACACACGGGTGAGCATCCCTATTCATGTCCAGAGTGTGGGAAGTGTTTCAAAGACAAAGGAAACCTTCTTAAACACCAAAAAATTCACACAGGTGAACGTCCTTTTTCATGCTCAGAGTGTGGGAAAGCTTTCCCTCAGAGAGAAAAACTTCTTATACACCAGAGAAGTCACACAGGTGAGCGTCCTTTTCCGTGTTCAGTGTGCGGGAAAAGTTTTATCCAAAAAGATAAACTTCTTAGACACCAGAGAACTCACACAGGTGAGCGTCCTTATTCGTGTTCAGAGTGCAGGAAAAGCTTCACCCAGAAAAGTGCTCTTGTACGACATCAGAAAATTCACATAAACTAACAACCTTTTTTATATTCAGACGGACAAATGGAGATTGGGGCAAGAGTGACCACCAGAGAACGTGTGTGTCCGACCTTGTATTTAGAATGTGTAACATGTTTCGGTTAAAGAATATCACTTATTGTACACCAGAATATTCACAAAGCCTAATATTCTTTTAATGGTCAAATTGGTGTATTTGGGAGCATTGCAAATGGATAATGGTGTTCTTCGGGTGTGATGTGATGGATGTAGGTCTGCAGGAAGTATAGTAATATGGTCTTCTAAACATACAATGCTGCCTGGGTCCCACACTCAGAGACCGCACCATACTACTAAACTGTGCTAATACATGGGCAAATACGGCAATCCAATGGACCAAACTTTTTATTGGACTTTATTGAATAATTATTATTAAACTTTGTTTCTTTTACTGCAACTTAATTGTGGGTTATATTATTGTGTTTTAGTCTCGTATTTTGGTTTTCCAAAATAAAAAAGAAAGATCTACTCTTTACAATATTCTTTTTTTGGGTCCCTTTTTACAAATGACCACAATTTTAGACGATTGGTAATAGAAATCAGTTTATAGAGAGTCATCCATTGGTGTGGTGATTGGAATGTGCTTAGTTCATAGAGAGTCTTCCATTGGTGTGGTGATTGGAATGTGCTCAGTTCATAGAGAGTCTTCCATCGGTGTGGTGATTGGAATGAGCTCAGTTCATAGAGAGTCATCCATTGGTGTGGTGATTTGGAATGTCCTCAGTTCATAGAGAATCATCCATTGGTGTGGTGATTTGGAATGTCCTCAGTTCATAGAGTCATCCATTGGTGTGGTGATTGGAATGAGCTCAGTTCATAGAGAGTCTTCCATTGGTGTGGTGCTTGGAATGTCCTCAGGTCATAGAGAGTCATCCATCGGTGTGGTGATTTGGAATGTGCTCAGTTCATAGAGAGTCATCCATTGGTGTGGTGATTGGAATGTGCTCAGTTCATAGAGAGTCATCCATCGGTGTGGTGATTGGAATGAGTTCAGTTCATAGAGAGTCATCCATTGGTGTGGTGATTTGGAATGTCCTCAGTTCATAGAGTCATCCATTGGTGTGGTGATTGGAATGTGCTCAGTTCATAGAGAGTCATCCATTGGTGTGGTGATTTGGAATGTCCTCAGTTCATAGAGAGTCATCCATCGGTGTGGTGATTGGATGAGTTCAGTTCATAGAGAGTCATCCATTGGTGTGGTGATTGGAAAAAGCTCAGTTCATAGAGAGTCTTCCATCGGTGTGGTGATTGGAATGAGCTCAGTTCATAGAGAGTCATCCATTGGTGTGGTGACTGGAATGTGCTCAGTTCATAGAGAGTCGTCCATTGGTGTGGTGATTGGAATGTGCTCAGCTCATAGAGAGTCATCCATTGGTGTGGTGATTGGAGTGAGCTCAGTTCATAGAGAGTCTTCCATTGGTGTGGTGCTTGGAATGTGCTCAGTTCATAGAGAGTCATCCATTGGTGTAGTGATTTGGAATGTGCTCAGTTCATAGAGAGTCTTCCATTGGTGTGGTGATTGGAATGTGCTCAGTTCACAGAGAGTCTTCTATTGGTGTGGTGCTTGGAATGTCCTCAGGTCATAGAGAGTCATCCATCTGTGTGGTGATTGGAATGTGCTCAGCTCATAGAGAGGTATCCATTGGTGTGGTGATTGGAATGTGCTCAGTTTATAGAGAGTCTTCCATTGGTGTATTGTTTAGTGAGATGGAGAGTCCAGAAAGTCCAGTTCGACACGTGTGTCAGATAATATATTTTATGAATACATGGAACCACTGCAAATGCCATACAGAATATTCCCATTGCTGCCATCTTGGTTCTCCTCTTCATGGTCAGAGTGATATATTACATAGTTTCACAGTCATTATCTTCATCTGTGATACAGAACTCATCCCCTTCAGTTGCTTGGAGAGTACGTCAGTCATGTCTTCAGTGTATTCCCCCTATGTTAGTGGTAAGTAGAGGAGAACCCCCATACATTGGCAGCAAGTGGTGATCCGCCCCGGTTTACATTGTTGGTGGGTGCAGAAGTGCCTCCTTACATTGGCGGTAAGTGGGAAAAATGTCTGCTCCTTACATTGGTGAACAGTGGGAAGAATGTTTCCTACATTGGTGGTCAGTGGGAAGAATGACCCTTACATTGGTGGTCAGTGGGCAGAATGTCTCTTACTTTGGTGGTCAATTTGAAGAATGGCTCCCCCCCCCCCCCTTACATTGGTGGCCACTTGGATAACTGTCTCTTTACATTGCTGGTCAGTGAAAAACATTTTCCCTTACATTGGTGGTCGGAATGTCCCTTACATTGGGTGGCCAGTAGACAGAATGCCCCTTACTTTGGTGGTCAATTTGAGGAATGGTCCCATATATTAGTGGTTCGTGGAAAGAATCACACTCCTATTGTCCATAATCCTTGCTAAAATCAGCTACATTAATAGCATGTAGTTGCATTAATTTTTAATTAATGTACCAACCAGTTCGATACCAAATATGCCCATGTTACAAGGTGTAGAGGGTGATTGAGACACATTACATCTCCTAAGGAGAATATGTAAAAGATCCATATCATGTTTGGCGTCTATCAAATTGTAATTTGGCTCTCATCATATCTATGAAGGGTCATTTATGAGAGCCACTGACCCTGATACCAGATTGGATTTCCTCTGCACAGACCAAAGACCAGGTACATTATTTTTACTATGAAGCAATGCTAAGGATCATTTATGAGAGCCAATGATTAATGTTCAGAGTGCGGAAAATCTTTCGTTCAGACAGGAGAACTAAGAGAGAAATATTTACCAGAGAATTCACACCGGTGAACATCCTTATTTATGTTCAGAGATACTTTCTGGTACCTGCACCCTTCCATTATCCTAGTAGCCCCTCTTCCAACTTCCAGGGGTGCTCAGATGGGAGGTCACCCTTATCATATCAGGCTCTTCATACAGGTACATGACAGACCCCCCTGTGGTCAGTGTGCAGAGGGGAAGTCTATCAGCACAGGACCCAGAAGATTGTGGTTATCGCACTGACTACTAAATTGATTTTAAGCTTCACCAGTGGTCCATCAGTTATGAGATAAGCTGGGTGTTAGTAAAACTGTACCCGTCATTGCAACACATCACAAATAATGCACTTGGGAGCTAAAAATATGAATGCAAGTTACTCACTAGGTGAAGAACCTCTGGGTGAATCAAGAAAGGAAAAGGATCTGGGGGTCCTAGTAGACTCTGCAATAGCAAGCAAGGCCAGCAGACTATTCACATTCATTATAAAGGGTATTTACTCAAGAGATAAAGCTATAATTCTACCACTTTACAAATGGTCATATCTTGAGTAGGCCGTCCAGTTCTGGTCACCAGTCCTCAGGAAGGATGTGCTGGTACTGAAGAGAGTCCAAAGAAAGGGCAATAAATCTAATAATGGGGCTGGAGGACCTCAGTTATGAGGAACAGCTACGGACATTAAAAGTAGAGATATGCTGAAGAGTGGCACTTACCACACAGGTTCAAATGCCTCCATCCCAACAACAATTACAGATAAGTACAAAAAACATTGCCCCTGGGGTTTTTAAAGGCGGTCACAACACCACTATATATATAAAAATATAAGATCAGTACTTTATTACATACAACAGAATAAAAAGATTAAAAACAGAAGAATGCACCAAAAAAGGTATACACCTGATTGATCAGTTCCTTCTTGGTACACGATACTTCATGAAGATATACTGTATAATATACATTTTATCCAATAGCACAGAGAATCTAGAACATCATAATCCAACACAGTTCACTTCATCAGGACTGATTATTTTTCCAAACAGCGAAGTGTGGTAAGTCAGGTGAATAAGGTGGTTGGTCAAGTTTCGGGAATGGATTTATGGGCCAACAACTTGCAAAAACTTACCGCATCATGTGCAGGAACATTGTCGTAGTGGAGAATCCACTCGTCAGGACAGAGTTTCTGTCTCGTCCTCCGAACAGATTCCCGTAACCTTTTCATTTTCCACATTTGCATCCGTCCTTTGCGTTTTTGACTGTCCATTCCTTATGTTATCATGGACATCTTCCCACCCCTCCTTAAACCGCCTATGACCTGATTTCTTCATGCAATGTTCACCATAAGCCTGTTATAAAAGAGCTAAAGTTTCACACTTTTGCCAATTTTCCCTCTAAATTTGATGTTAATTCGCTGCTCCAAATTCCCGCAACTCATTTTCCGCCAACAACACAACGCACACACACATGCTATTTTTTCTACTACTCCATAAAGACTGATACCTCATACACACGATAAAAATATCAGACGAATCATCGCCCATTTTTTATTTTTGCATGTTAGTCTCATATCGAAAACCAATAGGTTACTAAAGTTACGAAAATTCTCGTACGTCAGAATACAACTTTGGAAGTGATGCATTGTATTGTATTGTCTTTTTTCCATTTCCGAACATGCGTGATCTTGGTCACACGATTTTTTTTCATACAAATACCATACTAATTACACGAAAATCATTTTTTGTGTTAAAAAAAAGAGACATTTTCATGCTTGTCCCTTAACCACTTTAGCGCCGGAAAATTTTACCCCCTTAATGACCAGGCCATTTTTTTGCTAAAATAGTGCACTTATCAATGTATAAATGTCACTGGCAGGGAAGGAGTTAACACTAGGGGGAGATCAAGGGGTTAACTGTGTTCCCTGGGTGTGTTCTAACTGGGTGGGCGCTGGGCTCACTGGCACACCACAGAGATCGCTGTTCCCAATTACTGGGAACAGCAGATCTCCATGATGTCTCCTGTCAGAACGGGAATCTGCCTTTTTTATATAGGCAGATCCCCGTTCTGCCTCTGTGTAGCGCGATCGTGGGTCGCCGGCACCCACAGTGTCACATGCACGGACCAACCTGTCGCTGTATATATATACAGTGGTTAAGGAATAAGCCTTTTTTTTACACTTGGTGTTTACAAGTTAAAATCATTTTTTTTTTATTTTTGAATTTCATTTGCTGGGTGATTGGGAGCCAGTGTAGGGATTGGAGGAGAGGGTTGGCGGTTGGTAAGGTGGATAAGTCTGGCAGCAGCATTCATGATAGACTGAAGAGAGGAGGAGCCTATGGAGAGGCAGGCCCTACGTGCGACACACGCATCAGTGTATCTCATGTAGCTTTCACGCTTTAGCATTCCGTGAACACGTGCGCAACAAAACAGCGCTACGTTATTGCGGGTAGCTCATTGATTTCCGTTTTTTAGAGCTGATGATTGGCTCTTGTAAAAGCAATCCTAGCACCTAACTACCCACTGGATTGCTTTTACAAGCAGCAGGACGGGATTTCCCCCTTGGAGTCCCGATTGACCAGCCGGCGTTTCCGTGGGCTGATCACAGAGCCCAACAAAGACCGGATCGGCTTTTTTGGGCTCTATGATATTTTACTGAAGGAGGCTGATGAAGGAGGCGTGGTTATGCTTCCATAGCGCGTACCGATTGGCTCACACAGCGCTTGGACTGACAGCTCCTCTCGCTACTCCAGCAGGACACATCGTCTTTGGGCGGACATCCGATTTCTGGATATACCATCACGGCCACACACGCCGGTCTCCCTGCACAGGCTCCAGGCTCATCTTGCTCCTCACCACAGCCGGCTTTCTTCTCCACCAAGGACTACCACACAGCTCCCAGCTCATTACAATCCACTGCGTTCTGTCATCTTCTCTCTCCCCCTCACCCGCTTGTGAGTTCCATTTGTTTTATATGGTATTTGACTTAATTGTTACACTATGCTGGTTTGGCGCTTTCTTCCCCTCCCTTTCCATGATATTTTAACCCAGAAGCAATGACTTGACATCACTTCCGGGTCACCACAACGGCTCCATTTTTAAAAATCAAAAACATTCGAACCTTGGTGGTTTTGAATGCTTTTAAGGGCAGAGGAGGGATCTGGGCTCTCATAGAGCCCAGATCTCTCTGTAGAGAGTACCTGTCACATGCCTATTGCTGTCATTGATGGTTACATTCCTTCAGCAATAAAAGTGATAAAATAATAAAGCTATAGTGTAAAAATAAATAATGTTAAATTTTTTTATTAAAGTGCCCCCCATCCTCGCGTGCAAAGCCATGCGCATGCATGCACACAGCGATTGTCCCGCACATGTGAGGTATCACGCAAACATCAGATCATAGGCAGTATTTCTAGCACCACACCTCCGCTGTACATCTAATATATTTGGTCTTCCGTGACTGCTGGGCAGGTGGGCCTTATGCATCTATAGGGAAGGCGCTCGCTGCACACTCCCAGCACAATATCTAAAGCCCCATACACACGCGTGGATTATCCGAGGACCAGGTCCGTCAGACCATGTCCGTCATACTTTGTCTGATGTTGGTTTTGCGTACACACGGTCGGACAAAGTTGTCGGAAAATCCGATCATTCTGAACGTGGTGACGTTTGTTGCCTACGACGGGACTACGTAGAGGCTAGTAGCCAATAGCTTTGGTCTTGTAATGTGATCTGAGCATGCGTAGCACTTTGTCCGGTCGGACTACCATACACACGATCGGATTTGGTGTGATCGGACCTTGTTGTCCAAAAATCTATCCAGCAGGAGATAGGACTTTGTCCGTCGGACAATCCGACGTACACTGTCCGATGGTGCATACACACGGTCGGATTTTTCGACAACATTGTCCGATCGGACAGAATCCATGCGAAAATCCTACCGTGTGTATGGGGCTTAAGATGTCACGTGCAGCTCCTGATGCATACATGCAATCAGGAGTTTCCAATCATGTGACCTCTGGGACAGCCAATCATAGTGGTCACAATATCTGAAAGCCCATCTCTGCCTCGAAGAGTCCTGTGTAACATTTAGTATTCAGCTACATTCCAAGAAAAGACTAAACCAAAGATGGGCCTTAGTTCAGGTCTACAGACACTTTTTCTATTTTATTGTACCATTAGTGTCTACTAGAAGAAGGTTTGGACCCCTAAACTAAACTTTTATATTGAAGCACTGAACTGCGAAACAACAAATGTGAACTATATCAATTTGATGGGGTCTATTTATTAACATAAACATAAAAAAAAAAAATCCTTATAAATATACTAAAATGATTGCATTTCATTATTTTTATGGAATACTTAGGTTTCTGTGAGGTATCATTTATACAACCGCAATGACCAGGAGGCCACAATGGAGCAGCTGTTGAAGTGCGGAGGGACAACACAGGCTGCAGTATTTATATTTCCCAGCAGGTGGTGAACTCACTTATTGTCCGTGGAACGCAAAGACAGGAAGCGACGTATGTAAAACAGGAAGTTCCGGGTCAGAGGTAATGTAAGAAAAAAGTAGAGAGGAGACATTGCAGGAACTGGCAGCAGAGGAGGTAATAAGATATTATTTTATATTTACACCCAGTAATCCCCGTCATGTCCGTCCTCTTGTGATGTCTTTTATCTCCATAAGATGCTGATATACACATATATAGTGTATTGTAATATTTACATAGATACATCCTACATTGAGAACCATTTATCCAACTGTCCATCCAGAGCCTCTGGTTTATAGACCAGATACATCCTAAATATAGAGCCATTTATCCAACTGTCCATCCAGAGCACAGTGGCGGCAGCTTTGATGGGCAGTGGGCACAGTGGCTGTGTTTGATGGGCACAGTGGCTGCTTTTCATGGGCACAACTTCACTTGAACTTACTTAAGTCTGACTTAGACAGTTATGCCCCGTACACACGGTCGGAAAATCCGACCACAAAATCCATCGGATTTTTTCCGACGGATTTAGTCCGACACTAATGTTGCATACACACGGTCGGACAAAGTTGTCGGAAAATCCGATCATTCTGAACGTGGTGACGTTTGTTGCCTACGATGGGACTACGTAGAGGCTAGTAGCCAATAGCTTTGGTCTTGTAGTGTGATCTGAGCATGCGTGGCAGTTTGTCCATCGGAATTCGCTACACACGATCGGAAAAAGTCCGATAGGACTTTGTTGTCGGAAAATTTGAGAGCAGGAGATAAAACTTTGTCCGTCGGAAAATCCGATGGAAAATGTCCGATGGAGCCTACACACGGTCGGAATTTCCGACAACATTGTCCGATAGGACATTTTCCGTCGGAAAATCCGACTGTGTGTATGGGGCTTTAGACTTACTTGAGGTCTTCAGAAACCAAAAGTTTTGCTGCGCTCCCTCTGAGCCACGCTGTCTGAAGAACATGGAAGAGGTGGACGGAGCTTGTTCACTAGCCGCGGCCACGATGCGCTATGAATGCTGGGGGTTCAACCAGTGCAGTCAATCAAAACTTCAAGTCTTCTGAAGCAGATTGCAGCGCTGAGGATTGGCCCTGGGTGGGGCCCTCCAGGCATGTGGGGACCCCGGGCAACTGCCCAGCGTGCCCAATCGAAAAAAACGGCCCTGGCTGGGATAAGAAATCACATCCTTTGCTGTGTAATGCTTAAATTCTTTAACAGGTTAGGAATTGGTGTGACATTTCAGGTGCTACATAGATGTATTCCACATACACATTATATCTTATTAAAAATCATTCTTTTTAGAAGCACCTGAAATGTCACACTAATTCCTAACCTGTTCAAGAATTTTACTTTCACTTTCAATAAACCTGCACTGAAAAGTACAGAGCACGTTTATAATCGCAGTATGGAATGCAGAGCAGTCGGGACTCACAGTAAAAGAGGATCCAGTCTGTAATCTGTGATTTCCACATCTCCACTGTGCGGTGTGCTGGGCGGGAACCAAACATCGATGCTGCAGTGTGAGGTTCTTTTCCTGTTCTGCCCACATGTACAGTGGCTGGGACTGTACCAGCTCCGATCCAGGGGGGGAGACTCATAGGAACTTAAGAAGGGAGCCTGGAAAGGGGTGCATCTGCTGCGGCAGAGCAGTGGGCAGGAGCGCATAATCCTTCATTTAGGCAGGTAACAGAGTCATATAAGTTTTACAGCTACATTTTGTGAACAGATTTTTCTGCTTACAACCTAGCGCCCCCTCCCACATTGCGCCCAGGGGGCAGAAGCCCCGCCCCCGCCCACCCCTTGTGCCGATGTTCTGTCAAAAAAAGTCTGCCTATGGAATGGTGTCCGGGGACAAGGAGAATCAGAAAATCTCGGAAGTTGAATGGCGCCGAGTCCAGGTGCAAGCCCCACCATCCTAGTGGACATAGGGCTGCACAAAGTTAGAGGGCCCCCGTGGGCTCGCTTCGCTTGCCGCGCTTCGCTCGCCACGCTTCGGCTCTTTTTTATTATAACTCTATGTGCACTTGGATGGTGGGGCTTGAACATGGACTCACGGCGCAGGCGCCGTTCATCTTTGGCTATTTTTGGAATCTGCTCGTCATGCGTACTGCGCATGCACAGTACACAGTATCCGATGGGGGATACTATCCGACAGGACACCGGCCCTGGTCTGTAGTGATAATTGTTATTTTCTCTCTTTACATAGGATTATAAAGTAGTGAAGAAAATATCTGAAAATCCATTAACACCCAGCAGCCGTCTTCACAGGACATCACCCATCACAGTGCCTCCACCTCACTGCCTGACAACAGAGGTAACCAGTGCCAAGAAGATTCTAGAAGTCACCAACAAGATCACTGATCTGCTGAGAGGAGAGGTGAGCGGTGCCGGGAAATCTGGGACATTATCCAGTAACAGACAAGGGATGTGTCTGGATGGTGACTGTATCATTGTGTGTGTCATGTTCCTATAAGGTGTCAGGATGTCACTGTCTATTTCTCCATGGAGGAGTGGGAGTATTTAGAAGGACACAAAGATCTCTACAAGGACGTCATGATGGACCATCAGCCGCCCCTCACATCACCGGGTAAGAGGAGACTTTATTGTAAAGGAGAGAGCAGTACGGAGGCTCCACCTAGATCCCCCATCATCTGATAAACACATAGAAACAATGTATTCAGTCAGTGTGTGTGTTTCCTACAGATGGATCCAGTAATGGGAACCCACCAGAGAGATGTCCCCGTCCTCTGTATTCCTGGGATTCCACACGGGAAGATCACACCATCCATCACCATTATCAGGTAGGTGGGAATGACCATGTAGACCTAAAAATGTGTTCTACACTATGAGAGGACATTCCTCTCTACATAATCTCTTGTTCTTTTTTTTTTACACATCTCTACTCTATCTTCTTTGAGATTTAGAGGGAAGATCTGAAATACATCAAAGTTGAAGAGGAAGAAAAGATGATCGTTAGTGGAGAACAGCAGTCTATGGAGAACGTCTATCCTCCGTATTCCCAGGATTTCACACAGGAAGATCCCAGCATCTCTCAGGTAAAGAGGATTTGGCAATAGAACTTAAACTATGAGATAACATTCTTATATATATTTATTATTTACAGTTTGGGGTTCAGGATAAAGAACTGAAAGACATCAAAGTTGAGGTAAAAGAAAAAGAAGAGAGGTTGGTGAGTGGAGATCAGCAGTCTATGGAGGAGGGGGAGATGATTATGAAAAGTGAACAGGCGGAATCTTCACTTTATATCGACACAAGTAAGTAAAAATGACTAAATGCAGAAAAAGTTCTCAATTTATTTTTCTTCTATGGAGTATTAAGTATGTATTTAAGACCCTTTTCACACTGCTAGCGGTTGCGGTTTTAACCCCCCGCTAGCTCTCGAAAAGGGGTTAAACCCGCCTGCATAACGCTGCCGCAGCAGCATTTTGCCAGCAGTATAGCAGCGCTGCCCCATTGATTTCAATGGGGAGGAGCGGTGGAGGAGCGGTGAGTTCACCGCTCCAAAGAAGCTGCTGCCAGCGCACCGCTCCCGTGTGAAAGCCCTCGGGCTTTCACACTGGAGTGAATGAAGCCGCTGTTTCAGGGCGCTTTGCAGGCCCTATTTTTAACGCTATATCGCCTGCAAAGCGCCACAGTGTGAAAGGGGACTTAATAATTACAAGTAGGAGATACTGTATACCATATGAAAGGTCCACCTCCATTCCTCAATATAACGTCATGTTCCCAACAAATGAGGAGGAGATACTGTACACCATATGAAAGGTCCATCTCCATTCCTCAATATAACGTCATGTGACCAACAAATGAGGAGGAGATACTGTACACCATATGAAAGGTCCATCTCCATTCCTCAATATAATGTCAGGTTCCCAACAAATGAGGAGGAGATACTGCACACCATATGAAAGGTCCACCTCCATTCCTTAATGTAATGGTTTTCTAATTGAGGAGTTTAAGACACTGTACAGATGTCCTCCTGTATTATATCAACAGCCTCTTACAGTTACCTGTAGCATTGCATACACTTAATATTATGGGCCACCCTTTGGAGATGCCATGAGGTCCCTGTATCTAGTAAATTCTCCATCATTATTGCATACCATATGAAAGGTACTCCTCAGTCTTCAGTAAATCCAGTGTTTCTTGTTTCCAAGAAATGAGGTGGAGGAAGGCCCATCTCCGTTCTCACTCTAACAATTGCGCGGTCATGCAACACTGTACCCAAATTAAAATGTTATAATTTTTTTTTTATCATCGTCCCGCCGTCATATGACAGTGGGCGGGCAGCTGGTGGTTAAAGCAAACACCTACTTAGTGTGTTTTTTTGTGTATTTTATCCTTTATCTGGTTTGTATTGATATTTTATGTTATTGTTGCACCCAATTCCATGCCAGAGCTCTGAGATACTGTAGAGTGTTAGACCAACATACTGTATATGACTTCTGAATGAAAGGAATGAAGAATTCTAATAACATTTGACCATTGATTTCCTACAGGTGGGCACTATGTCTCGAAAAATATATCTTCAGAATATAAAGCCACATCACAATGTTCTCCCGGAGTAAAACGCATTACACAAATAATACATCATAAAACCTATCAAATGGAGAGATCATGGGATTTCTCTGATCCTGAGGAATCTTCTGATGATCCACATACTATTATTCTTGAATCTCACAGCACAGATACATCAACAGATCCCAAGGAATCTTCTATAAACCATGAAGGATCTCACACAGGTAAGCTCTCCTTGTCATGTACAGTGTCTGGGAAATCTTTGAAAGAAACCAGAGAGCCTCCTATACAACAGAAAAGTTATCAGACTTATTCATGTCCAGAGTGTGGGAAATATTTTCTTCAGAAAAGCAACTTAATCAGTCACCAGAGAGTTCACACAGGAGAACGTCCTTTCCCATGTTCTGACTGCGGTAAATGCTTTCGTGACAAAGGAAACCTTCTTAAACACCAGAGAATTCACACCGGTGAGCGTCCTTTCTCCTGTTCAGAGTGCGGGAAATGTTTTACTCAGAAGGTAGAACTTGTTAATCACCAGAGAATTCATACCGGTGAGCGTCCCTTTTCATGTTCGGAGTGCGGGAAATGTTTTATTCAGAAGGGAGAACTTGTTAATCACCAGAGAATTCATACCGGTGAGCGTCCTTATTCGTGTTCAGACTGTGGGAAAGGTTTCATTCAGAAAGTAAACCTTGTCAAACACCAGAGAACTCACACAGGTGAGCGGCCTTATTCGTGTTCAGAGTGTGGGAAATCTTTCACTCAGAAAAGACAACTTGTTATCCACCAGAGAATTCACTAGAGTGAGCGTCCTTTCTCATGTCCAGAGTACACAAATGTTTCAGTCAGAAAGGAAACCTTCTTAATCACCAGAGAGGTCACACGGGGGAGCGTCCTTTCTCGTGTTCAGAGTGCGGGAAGTCGTTCCATGAAAAAGAAAACCTTCTTAAACACCAGAGAATTCACACGGGTAAACGTCCCTATTGATGTTCAGAGTGCGGGAAATCTTTTGTTCAGAAAGGAGAACTTAATAACCACCTGAGAATTCATACCGGTGAGCGTCCTTATTCATGCTCAGAATGTGGGAAAGGTTTTATTCAGAAAGAACACCTTCTTAAACACCAAATAATTCATACCGGTGAGTGCCCCAACACATGTTCAGAGCGTGGGAAGTGTTAACGTCCTTTTTCATGCTCAGAGTGTGGGAAAGCTTTCCCTCAGAGAGAAAAACTTCTTATACACCAGAGAATTCACACGGGTGAGCGTCCTTTTCCGTGTTCAGTGTGCGGGAAAAGCTTCACACAGAAAAGTGCCCTTGACCGACATCAGAAAATTGACGTAGACTAACAACCTTTTTTACGTTCAGATGGAGATATGGAGATTGGGGCAAGAGTGACCACCAGAGAACGTGTGTGTCCGACCTTGTATTTAGAATGTGTAACATGTTTCGGTTAAAGAATATCACTTATTGTACACCAGAATATTCACAAAGCCTAATATCCTTTTTATGGTCAAATTGGTGTATTTGGGAACATTGGAAAAGTATAATGGTGTTCTTCGGGTGTGATGTGATGGATGTAGGTCTGCAGGAAGTATAGTAATATGGTCCTCTAAACATACAATGCTGCCTGGGTCCCACATTCAGAGACCGCACCATACTACTAAAATGGGCAAATATGGCAATCCAATGGGCCAAACTTTTTTTTGGACTCTGCACATCTTTTTTGTTTTACTGAAACAACTAGCTTTTCATTGGACCAACTAAAGAATAATTATTATTAAACTTTGTTTCTTTTACTGCAACTTAATTGTGGGTTATATTATTGTGTTTTAGGCTCGTATTTTGGTTTTCCAAAATAAAAAAGAAAGATCTACTCTTTTACAATATTCTTTTTTGGGTTCCTTTTTACAAATGACCACAATTTTAGATGATTGGTAATGGGAATCAGTTCATAGAGAGTCATCCATTGGTGTGATGATTGGAATGTGTTCAGTTCATAGAGAGTCATCCATTGGTGTGGTGATTGGAATGAGCTCAGTTCATAGAGTCATCCATTGGTTTGGTGATTGGAATGTGCTCAGGTCATAGAGAGTCATCTATTGGTGTGATGATTGCAATGTGCTCAGTTCACAGAGAGTCGTCCATTGGTGTGGTGATTGGAAGGTCCTCAGTTTATAGATTGGTGTTTTTTTAGTGAGATGGAGAGTCCAGAAAGTCCAGTTCGACACACGTGTCAGATAATATATTTTATGAATACATGGAACAACTGCAAATGCCATACAGAATATTCCCATTGCTGCCATCTTGGTTCTCCTCTTCATGGTCAGAGTGATGAATTACATAGTTTCACAGTCATTATCTTCATCAGTGATACAGAACTCATCCCCTTCAGTTGCTTGGAGGGTACGTCAGTCATGTCTTCAGTGTATCCCCCTATGTTAGTGGTAAGTAGAGGAGAACCCCCATACATTGGCAGTAAGTGGAGATCAACCCCGGTTTACATTGTTGGTGGGTGCAGAAGTGCCTCCTTACATTGGTGGTAAGTGGGAAAAATGCAGACTATTAGCATGCATTAAAAAAGGGTATTTACTCAAGAGATGAAGCTATAATTCTACCACTTGGTGGAAGGGGGGGTTTTGGGGTTGGGACTTTAAATGAGGCACATATGCCATGTGCCTCCATCCCTACAAAATGTTTGAAAGAAGAAAGGAGAGGTAGGACTTTAAATGAGAAGGATGACTTTGTGGAGGCAAATTGAATTTGAAAAAAATATACATTTTATTACTGAAAGTAACATGTTAAATATGGTAAAATGAAAACCACATATACAGTAAGTAATAACTCCATCCACACATAACATACAGGTGTGGGATAGGTAAGGGAGTTGACATACATATAATATTTCTAAAATAATTGATTGTAGTCTTATATTAGATAAATTCATATATATACATAGGTGTCATATACACAGCACTAGCAGCGGGAGTAAAGATAATAGATAGTAGGACCGTAATAGATAAATACATAAGTGTCGAAATTGATAAACTACTGCAGGTATAAAAAGTTCAATGTGTCCATTACAGGCACAGGTCAGCATCGCTTGTGCCCGACGCGTTTCGTGTAGAGACACTCTTCAGGGGCAGATGCTTAAGTATGTCTGCAGAGTATAAAAATATAAGATATGGCATTAGTCTAGTTTTGGATGGTCATATGGAGGAAAGGCAATTTAGCCCGTCCAAGGTACTCACAAAAAGGGATCCAATGGGGTAAAATGCTGTGACCATGCAACTGAGGTCCCCAAGTAGTCCTCCCCGGGAGCTGAGGTGACTGCAGTCGCCCGCAGACGGGGCACATCAAACAAGCCTCCCGATGACCCATGACACAAATTGCCAGTGCAAGTGTGAGGGGAGCAAGGTGGCCCAAAGTGGCAATCTGAAAAGATGTAATGAATGATATTGTGTGAAAGGAGAGTGAAAATTAAAATTAAAAAAGGAATGTGACAAATGTGTGTGCTAGGAGAGTGGTGTGTGTGTGTTTGTGTTTGTGTGTGTGTGTGTGTGTGTGTGTGTGTGTGTGTGTGTGTGTGTGTGTGTGTGTGTGTTGAATTGAATCAATGTGTGAGCTAAATAGCCATAACTAACGATATGTGAAGGGTGAGGAGGGGTTGAGTGGTGGGTGAAAAAGCAAACAAACAACAAAACAACAAAGCAAACGAAAAAACTATGTGTGTGAAGATGGAAAGTGAAAATGAGTGAGTGAAAGAGCAGTGTCAGCGGGAAACATATAGAGAAAGCATGGTATAAATGTGTGGACCTAATGAGAGACTTACTTGTGTGAAGATGACGTTGGGACGGATGCAAGGTGCTGTGCAGCCGTGTAATGTCTAGGGTGTGTGGCAGCAATTGTGTCAGGGGAGGCTGTCTAAATAGGCCCCGCACGTGCGCACGCTGATTGCCACCAGCGTCACGCAAGCGCAGCGTGGATGGAGGAGGCTCCGGCGGTGGCGGTGATCCCCGCCCTCCGCGGAAGTCCATTTTCCCCATCGCCGCTGCAAAGGTGGAAGTCACATGCACTGCGCGTTGGCGTCAGACCTGACGTCACCCGCAGGCAGGGTGCGTGGCGCCGAGGCTCTGTAGGCGCCCGCCCACCAACCCGTGCATCCGTCCGCCCATACTGGGCGGGAGGGAGAGGGGGAGGATGAGGGGGCACATAGACAGCCTCGCAACTCCCGAGTGCAGACCAAGAAAGGAACCCCAAATCACTGTGGCCACAGCATGCCCCCAATGGATCAGCGCAGTGGTGCTGTGAAATTTCAATGGTACAGTGTAGTGTACCCTGAATGTGCAGAGACACGGGTATGGGGACATTACCACCCGGGATCCGCATGCCTCACACTTGGGTGGCAGGGGAACACTGCCACACCAGTCATCACATCTCCATCCTTATTATGTATCGTTTGGTGGAAGGGGGGTTTTGGGGTTGGGACTTTAAATGAGGCACATATGCCATGTGCCTCCATCCCTACAAAATGTTTGAAAGAAGAAAGGAGAGGTAGGACTTTAAATGAGAAGGATGACTTTGTGGAGGCAAATTGAATTTGAAAAAAATATACATTTTATTACTGAAAGTAACATGTTAAATATGGTAAAATGAAAACCACATATACAGTAAGTAATAACTCCATCCACACATAACATACAGGTGTGGGATAGGTAAGGGAGTTGACATACATATAATATTTCTAAAATAATTGATTGTAGTCTTATATTAGATAAATTCATATATATACATAGGTGTCATATACACAGCACTAGCAGCGGGAGTAAAGATAATAGATAGTAGGACCGTAATAGATAAATACATAAGTGTCGAAATTGATAAACTACTGCAGGTATAAAAAGTTCAATGTGTCCATTACAGGCACAGGTCAGCATCGCTTGTGCCCGACGCGTTTCGTGTAGAGACACTCTTCAGGGGCAGATGCTTAAGTATGTCTGCAGAGTATAAAAATATAAGATATGGCATTAGTCTAGTTTTGGATGGTCATATGGAGGAAAGGCAATTTAGCCCGTCCAAGGTACTCACAAAAAGGGATCCAATGGGGTAAAATGCTGTGACCATGCAACTGAGGTCCCCAAGTAGTCCTCCCCGGGAGCTGAGGTGACTGCAGTCGCCCGCAGACGGGGCACATCAAACAAGCCTCCCGATGACCCATGACACAAATTGCCAGTGCAAGTGTGAGGGGAGCAAGGTGGCCCAAAGTGGCAATCTGAAAAGATGTAATGAATGATATTGTGTGAAAGGAGAGTGAAAATTAAAATTAAAAAAGGAATGTGACAAATGTGTGTGCTAGGAGAGTGGTGTGTGTGTGTGTGTGTATGTGTTTGTGTTTGTGTTTGTGTTTGTGTGTGTGTGTGTGTGTGTGTGTGTGTGTGTGTGTGTGTGTGTGTGTGTGTGTGTGTGTTGAATTGAATCAATGTGTGAGCTAAATAGCCATAACTAACGATATGTGAAGGGTGAGGAGGGGTTGAGTGGTGGGTGAAAAAGCAAACAAACAACAAAACAACAAAGCAAACGAAAAAACTGTGTGTGTGAAGATGGAAAGTGAAAATGAGTGAGTGAAAGAGCAGTGTCAGCGGGAAACATATAGAGAAAGCATGGTATAAATGTGTGGACCTAATGAGAGACTTACTTGTGTGAAGATGACGTTGGGACGGATGCAAGGTGCTGTGCAGCCGTGTAATGTCTAGGGTGTGTGGCAGCAATTGTGTCAGGGGAGGCTGTCTAAATAGGCCCCGCACGTGCGCACGCTGATTGCCACCAGCGTCACGCAAGCGCAGCGTGGATGGAGGAGGCTCCGGCGGTGGCGGTGATCCCCGCCCTCCGCGGAAGTCCATTTTCCCCATCGCCGCTGCAAAGGTGGAAGTCACATGCACTGCGCGTTGGCGTCAGACCTGACGTCACCCGCAGGCAGGGTGCGTGGCGCCGAGGCTCTGTAGGCGCCCGCCCACCAACCCGTGCATCCGTCCGCCCATACTGGGCGGGAGGGAGAGGGGGAGGATGAGGGGGCACATAGACAGCCTCGCAACTCCCGAGTGCAGACCAAGAAAGTTTTTTCGTTTGCTTTGTTGTTTTGTTGTTTGTTTGCTTTTTCACCCACCACTCAACCCCTCCTCACCCTTCACATATCGTTAGTTATGGCTATTTAGCTCACACATTGATTCAATTCAACACACACACACACACACACACACACACACACACACACACACACACACACACAAACACAAACACAAACACAAACACATACACACACACACACACACCACTCTCCTAGCACACACATTTGTCACATTCCTTTTTTAATTTTAATTTTCACTCTCCTTTCACACAATATCATTCATTACATCTTTTCAGATTGCCACTTTGGGCCACCTTGCTCCCCTCACACTTGCACTGGCAATTTGTGTCATGGGTCATCGGGAGGCTTGTTTGATGTGCCCCGTCTGCGGGCGACTGCAGTCACCTCAGCTCCCGGGGAGGACTACTTGGGGACCTCAGTTGCATGGTCACAGCATTTTACCCCATTGGATCCCTTTTTGTGAGTACCTTGGACGGGCTAAATTGCCTTTCCTCCATATGACCATCCAAAACTAGACTAATGCCATATCTTATATTTTTATACTCTGCAGACATACTTAAGCATCTGCCCCTGAAGAGTGTCTCTACACGAAACGCGTCGGGCACAAGCGATGCTGACCTGTGCCTGTAATGGACACATTGAACTTTTTATACCTGCAGTAGTTTATCAATTTCGACACTTATGTATTTATCTATTACGGTCCTACTATCTATTATCTTTACTCCCGCTGCTAGTGCTGTGTATATGACACCTATGTATATATATGAATTTATCTAATATAAGACTACAATCAATTATTTTAGAAATATTATATGTATGTCAACTCCCTTACCTATCCCACACCTGTATGTTATGTGTGGATGGAGTTATTACTTACTGTATATGTGGTTTTCATTTTACCATATTTAACATGTTACTTTCAGTAATAAAATGTATATTTTTTTCAAATTCAATTTGCCTCCACAAAGTCATCCTTCTCATTTAAAGTCCTACCTCTCCTTTCTTCTTTCAAATAATTCTACCACTTTACAAATTACAAATGGTCATATCTTGAGTAGGCCGTCCAGTTCTGGTCACCAGTCCTCAGGAAGGATGTGCTGGTACTGAAGAGAGTCCAAAGAAAGGGCAATAAATCTAATAATGGGGCTGGAGGACCTCAGTTATGAGGAACAGCTACGGACATTAAACGTAGAGATATGCTGAAGAGTGGCACTTACCACACTGGTTCAAATGCCTCCATCCCAACAACAATTACAGATAAGTACAAAAAACATTGCCCCTGGGGTTTTTAAGGTGGTCACAACACCACTATATATATATAAAAATATAAGATCAGTACTTTATTACATACAACAGAATAAAAAGATTAAAAACAGAAGAATGCACCAAAAAAGGTATACACCTGATTGATCAGTTCCTTCTTGGTACACGATACTTCATGAAGATATACTGTATAATATACATTTTATCCAATAGCACAGAGAATCTAGAACATCATAATCCAACACAGTTCACTTCATCAGGACTGATTATTTTTCGAAACAGCGAAGTGTGGCAAGTCAGGTGAATAAGGTGGTTGGTCAAGTTTCGGAATGGATTTCTGGGCCAACACCTTTCAAAAACTTAGCGCATCATGTGTAGAAACATTGTCGTAGTGGGGAATGATACTGAATATCTCCTAAACGGTTCATGTTTGGGAGATATTCACGGTACCTACAGGTAAGCCTTTTTATAGGCTTACCTGTAGGTAAAAGTGGTGTGTAAGAGTTTACAACCACTTTAAGGCCATTGGGCGGAAGTGAAGTTTGACGTCGCTCCCGTCGATCGAGTGGGGGGCCATAATTCCATTACTCGACTTCCTGTCCATCAAGGGAAAGGATCTTATTGTCTCCGCCGACCGAGATGCAGTGGGAGGGGTGGGCACCTCTCCCATCGCCGATTAAAGTGATCTTGCAGCGAATCCACCACGGAGACCACTTTTATCTTACAGTGGACCGCACACGCTGCTTAACAAGCTATCTGCTGCCATAACAACGGTATTTAACATCAAAGTAGCGATGTATATCGACGGGGGGGGGGGGCGAATCCGTAAGTGGTTAAGATATTTTTTTTGCACAAACTCAAAAATCGCTATTTTTTGTCCAACTTTCTAATCTGTGTACTAGGCATTAGTCAACTGGTCTGCGACCCAGGCGAGTGCAAGTTAGAGCGTGTCGGAAACACGCTCGAGGGGGGAATGGTCGCGTGATTCACCACCATAGAAGCGACGGCGTGGGCATTCCGGGAATTCAATTGTCACACTTCGTACGGGAGCTTAGCATAAACACGTTGAATTCCACAATTATTTCACCACTAAAATATCATAATAATATAATATGATATAAAAAAAAAATATATATATATATATATATATATATATATATATATATATAAAAATACAATACAATACCTGTTCATTTGAGGCCACCTCAAGCATGTTCTTCTCTCACAGTCTCTGTCTTCTCCTCACAGCACTGGTGACTGCCCCTCCCCCTTTACTTCCTGGTATTCGGTGATCGGCTATCAGTCCTGGATCCCCAGGCACTCTAAATGATCCTGCACTAACATATTATTATTATTATACAGGAGTTCTAGGGCGGCAACAGTTTACGCAGCGCTTTACAATATAAAAAGGGAGACAGTACAGTTATAATACAATAAAATACAAGAGGATTAAGAGGGCCCTGCTCAGAAGAGCTTACAATCTAATAGGGTTGCCACCTCATCCCTTTAAACCCGAACACATATGAATTACACAGGTTCTGAGGCTAATTTAATGCAGATAAGGCACCAAGTGAGTTTAATTGCTAACTTAATCAGCCACAGAACCCGTGTAATTATTATGTGTTCGGTTGTGTGAAGTAAAATTGCCACGCCGTTCATTCACAAAGATCTGTGACTGAATAAACTACAAGTCCCATCTTTCAAGAGCTTGTATTTCTAAATGGACTACGAGGGGCGCTGATCAATACCCTCCTAGTCCATTGACATTTCCTGCAGCTCACCAGCTGCCTGTCCATACAGGGGTACGGGCAGAAAGCCTAAAATTGCACCGATGATCCACACTTAGTGAGTGCAATGCTCTGCAGGCGCCTGGGAAAAAAAATGTGTGTTATTATTTTTTCCACAAAGGTGAACTTAGCCTTTAAGGTGGTTGTAAACCTCAGACATGAAATATGAACAAAGCTTATCCCTCTATAGCAGGGGTCTTCAAACTATGGCCCTCCAGTTGTTCAGGAACTACAATTCCCATCATGCCTAGCCATGTCTGTGAATGTCAGAGTTTTACAATGCCTCATGGGATGTGTAGTTCTGCAACAGCTGGAGGGCCATAGTTTGAGGATCCCTGCTCTATAGTGTGTACTTGTCTAATTTCAAGTGTCATTTCTGTCTGCTGCCTCCTTCCTCTGCTATATGCATCACAAGTTTTCCTGACACCAAGAGGTAAAAGGTGACAGGGGAGGGAGCTCCAGCACACAACCTGTGATTGACAGCCTCCGCTCTGTTCCTGTGTGCTGTGTGAAAGGGGTGTGTCCCTTCCCACCAATCAGCTCTCACTGAGCTCTGCAGAGTGTAACTTCAGCTGCCCGCCCCCTGCTTTCTGGAAGCTCAGGCAAGTTTCATACATTTTGCACTTTGAACGGATTTAGAGGAGAAAGGCGGTGTAGATAAACAGGTACAACTTATGTAGGAGGATTTGTTTCATCTCTGTGTATCACCCGAGGCCAGTCACTTCACTGCGGATATGGAGGGGTTTACAACTACTTTTTCTGTTTCAAAAATTTTTTTTATTTTTTATTTTTTAATAACAATAATACATTGTAGGGTAACAAAGTCAAGCACATAAATAAAATTGTCATCATAGGCAGTATACAAACAATGGTGACAATACCACGTATGAGATATGAGGGGTTCAGCCAGGAACCCATGATAAGTCCATAAGTGGGTATGAGGAACTACATGATAGTGGTCAACCGTGAAGAGTCCCGTGTAACATTTCGTATTCGGCTACATTCCAGGAAAAGACTAAACCAAAGATGGGCCTTAGTTCAGGTCTACAGACACTTTTTTCTATTTTATTGTACCATTAGTGTCCACTAGAAGAAGGTTTGGACCCCTAAACTAAACTTTTATATTGAAGCACTGAACTGCAAAACAACAAATGTGAACTATATCAATTTGATGGGGTCTATTTATTAACATAAAAAAAAATCCTTATAAATAAATATAAATATACTAAAATTATTGCATTTCATTATTTTTATGGAATACCGTATATACTCGACTATAGGCCGTCCCGAGTATAAGCCGAGACCCCTAATTCACCACAAAAAAATGGGAAACCTGCATTGACCCGTGTATAAGCCGAGGGTACAAAATGCAGCAGCTACTGTAAGTGTAAAAGAGGGCCAGCAATGCCCATCTGCAGCTGCCTGTCCCCTGTACAGACCCCCCCCCGTGTCCCCATTACAGCCTACCTGTGCCGATCTTCGGTCCCCGCTCTCCAGTCCTCGGTCCCCGCTCTCCGGTCCTCGGTCCCCGCTCGCCGCTCTCCGGTCCTCGGTCCCCGCTCTCC
This sequence comes from Lithobates sylvaticus, assembly GCA_028564925.1. NCBI lineage: Eukaryota > Metazoa > Chordata > Amphibia > Anura > Ranidae > Lithobates > Lithobates sylvaticus. The sequence continues at coordinate 608,035,639 of CM053028.1, forward strand.
GGTCCTCGGTCCCCGCTCTCCGGTCCTCGGTCCCCGCTCGCCGCTCTCCGGTCCTCGGTCCCCGCTCGCCGCTCTCCGGTCCTCGGTCCCCGCTCACCGCCATTGCAAAATCAAAAAGCCGCGCCTCCTCCTCGTCCTCGTCCGTGATAGGAGGAACGCTGTTTTCCCAGCAGTCAGTGCGCAGTGTTCCGCCTATCACGGACGCCCTCTCATCCTCGTCCATGAGATGAGAATGACAGGGCATCCGTGATAGGCGGAACACTGCAATGCTGGGAAAATTAGTGTCCGCCTATCACGGACAGGCGGGAGGAGGCGGCGCGGCTTTTTAAAACTGCCGTCTGTCTGCATGACAAGCTGTTCATGTAGGCAGACGGCAGTGACTCGAATATAAGCCGAGGGGTAGACTTTCAGCCCTAAAAAATGGGCTGAAAATCTCGGCTTATATTCGAGTATATACGGTAATTAGGTTTCTGTGAGGTATCATTTATACAACAGCAATGACCAGGAGGCCACAATGGAGCAGCTGTTGAAGTGCGGAGGGACAACACAGGCTGCAGTATTTATATTTCCCACCAGGTGGTGATCTCACTTATTGTCCGTGGAACGCAAAGACAGGAAGTGATGTAAGTAAAACAGGAAGTTCCGGGTCAGAGGTAAGAAAAAAGTAGAGAGGAGACATTGCAGGAACTGGCAACAGAGGAGGTAATAAGATATTATTTTATGTTTACGTCATGTCCGTCCTCTTGTGACGTCTTTTATCTCCATAAGATGCTGATATACGCATATATAATGTATTGTAATATTTACATAGATACATCCTACATTGAGAACCATTTATCCAACTGTCCATCCAGAGCCTCTGGTTTATAGACCACATAATGTTCAAATCCTGCCAAACAGGTACATTTTTGGGCATTCAGCCAAATGCCCGAACAGCTAATGTTCAGTCCAAACTTGTGTTCAAATCGAAACCTTAAGCTCATCCCTACTGCAGATATTATTAAGCCCAGTACAGTCCAGATCATTTCTTAGTTTGTTATCAGACTACAGAGAGGAGAGTCCTGTATAGAGCAGGAGGTGGTGAGGAGGATTCTGGGAGGTCACATGATATCACTCTTATCACTATTAATAAAGCACAGACCTGGCCGGTGAGGTGAGGAGGATTCTGGGAAGTCTCTAGTGATAATTGTTATTTTCTCTCTTTACACAGGATTATAAAGTAGTGAAAAAAATATCTGAAAATCCATTAACACCCAGCAGCCGTCTTCCCAGGACATCACCCATCACAGTGCCTCCACCTCACTGCCTGACAGCAGAGGTAACCAGTGCCAAGAAGATTCTAGAAGTCACCAACAAGATCATTGATCTGCTGACAGGAGAGGTGAGCGGTGCCGGAAATTCTGGGACATTATCCAGTAACAGACAAGGGATGTGTCTGGATGGTGACTGTATCATTGTGTGTGTCAGGTTCCTATAAGGTGTCAGGATGTCACTGTCTATTTCTCCATGGAGGAGTGGGAGTATTTAGAAGGACACAAGGATCTCTACAAGGACATCATGATGGAGAATCAGCCGCCCCTCACATCATCGGGTAAGAGGAGACATTATTGTAAAGGAGAGAGCAGTACGGAGGCTCCACCTAGATCCCCCATCATCTGATAAACACATAGAAACAATGTATTCAGTCAGTGTGTGTGTTTCCTACAGATGGATCCAGTAATGGGAACCCCCCAGAGAGATGTCCCCGTTCTCTGTGTTCTTGGGATTCCACACAGGAAGGTCACACCATCCCCCACCATCATCAGGTAGGTGTCAGACTTCACGCGCCTGACTAGTGAGCCCGATATAGCAGGGGGGAGGCCTCCCGTACGTGTCTGGTTCACGGCCCCTGGAAGTGTGGACAGGAGGCACGGGAGCACAGAGTGGTATGAGAGCCTGGCGGGTCGTTGCTGAGGAGATGGCCCCAGAGACTTGCTGGAGTGGAGTTGGTGGTCACCAGACAATAGAAAGCAGGCAGCAGGTACAGAGCAGGAGCTGACAGGGCACTTCCACACACAGGCACGGTACAGGGGATTAGGCAAGTTCAAGTCCAGGTCACAGGCAGAGTTGGCAACAGGCGGGCAGCGCGGTACAGTGGAGAAGGCCGGTGCAAAGTCAGAGACGGGCCGAGGTCAATAGGCAGGCAGCAGACAGGTAGGTACAGGATCAAGCCGGGAAGTCAGGGGGTCAGAAGGTTCTCAGGAAGCAACGGGTATCAGGACACAGGGAGCTGACGATCGGACAGCACCGAGCGCCCAGTGAGAGCAGCCTAAATAGGCCGCTTGGCGCCAAACGCCATGCGCGCGCGCGCCAACCCGCACGCACAGGCGTGCGCACAGGAGCACCGGCGAACCCCAGAGCGCCCAGCACCACGTCCGCTCGGAGGATCTTCCTGACAGTAGGTGGGAATGACCATGTAGACCTAAAAATGTGTTCTTCGCTATTAGAGGACATTCTTCTACATAATCTCTTGTTATTTTTTTTACAAATCTCTACTCTTCTTTGGGATTTAGAGGGAAGATCTGAAATACATCAAAGTTGAAGAGGAAGAAAAGACGAACGTTAGTGGAGAACAGCAGTCTATGGAGAACGTCTATCCTCCGTATTCCCAGGATTTCACACAGGAAGATCCCAGCATCTCTCAGGTAAAGAGGATTGGGCAATAGAACTTAAACTATGAGATAACATTCTTATATATATTTATTATTGACAGTTTTATCAATCTTATCATTTTGGGGTTTAGAGTGAAGAACTGAAAGACATCAAAGTTGAGGTAAAAGAAGAAAAAGAAGAGAGGTTGGTGAGTGGAGATCAGCAGTCTATGGAGGAGGGGGAGATGACTATGAAATGTGAACAGGCGGAATCTTCACTTTATATCGATACAAGTAAGTAAAAATTCCTAAATGCAGAAAAAGTTCACAATTTATTTTTCTTCTATGAGTATTAAGTATGTATTTAAGACCCCTTTCACACCGCTAGCGATGCGGTTTTAACCCCCCACTAGCACCCGAAAAAGGGGTTTCAATGGGGAGAAGCGGTGGAGGAGCGGTGAGTTCACCGCTCCTTCACCACTGCAAAGAAGCTGCTGGCAAGACTTTATGATGCCCTGCCAGCGCACCCCTCTAGCCCTCGGGCTTTCACACTGGAGTGAATGGAGCCGCTGTTTCAGGGCGGTTTGCAGGTGCTATTTTAACGCTATATTGCCTGCAAAGCGCCACAGTGTTAAAGGGGTCTTAATAATTACAAGGAGGAGATACTGTACACCATACGAAAGGTCCATCTCCATTCCTCAATATAACGTCATGTTCCCAACAAATGAGGAGATACTGTACACCATACGAAAGGTCCATCTCCATTCCTCAATATAACGTCATGTTCCCAACAAATGAGGAGATACTGTACACCATATGAAAGGTCCATCTCCATTCTTCAATATAACGTCATGTTCCCAACAAATGAGGAGGAGATACTGTACACCATATGAAAGGCCCATCTCCATTCCTCAATATAACGTCACGTTCCCAACCAATGAGGAGGAGATACTGTACACCATATGAAAGGCCCATCTCCATTCCTCAATATAACGTCACGTTCCCAACCAATGAGGAGGAGATACTGTACACCATATGAAAGGTCCATCTCCATTCCTCAATATAACATCATGTTCCCAACAAATGAGGAGATACTGTACACCATATGAAAGGTCCATCTCCATTCCTTAATGTAATGGGTTTCTAATTGAGGAGTTGAAGACACTGTACAGATGACCTCCTATATTATATCAACAGCCTCTTACAGTTACCTGTAGCATTGCATACGCTTAATATTATGGGCCACCCATTGGAGCTGCCATGAGGTCCCTGTATCTAGTAAATTCTCCATCACTATTGCATACCATATGAAAGGTCCACCTCAGTCTTCAGTAAATCCAGTGTTTCTTGTTTCCAAGAAATGAGGTGGAGGAAGGCCCATCTCCGTTCTCACTCTAACAATGTCATTAACCACTTGCCTACCACGCACGAACACCCCCTTCCAGCCCAAGCCATTTTTCAGCTTTCAGCGCTGTCGCACTTTGAATGACAATTACGCGGTCATGCAATGCTGTACCCAAAATTTTTATAATTTTTTTCCCACAAATAGAGCTTTCTTTTGGTGGTATTTGATCACCTCTGCGGTTTTTATTTCTTGCGCTATAAACAAAAAAAGAGGGACAAGTTTGAAAAAACACAATATTTTCTTACTTTTTGCTATAAATAAATATCAATTTTTTTTTTTTTTAAAACAAATTTTTTCCTCAGTTTAGGCCGATATGTATTCTTCTGCAAAAAAAATCGCAATAAGCGTATATTGATTGGTCTGCACAAAAGTTATAGCATCTACAAAATAGGGGCTAGATTTATAGCATTTTTATTATTATTTTTTTTTTTTTTTACTAGTAATGGCGGCGATCTGCGATTTTTATCGTGACTGCGATATTGCGGCGGACATATCGGACACTTTTGACACATTTTTGGGACCATTCACATTTATACAGCGATCCGTGCTATAAAAAAGCATTGATTACTGTGTAAATGTGACTGGCAGGGAAGGGGTTAACACTAGGGGGTGATCGAGGGGTTAAATGTGTGTCCTGGGAGTGATTCTAACTGTGGGGGGAGGGGACTGACTGGGGGAGGCGATCGATCAGTGTCCCTATGTACATCGGTCTCCTCTCCTCTGACAGGACGTGGATCTGTGTGTTTACACACACAGATCCACGGTCCTGCTCAGTTACTGGGCAATCGCGGGTGCCCGGTGGACATCGCGGCCGCCGGGCACGCGCACCGGGTGCCCAGTGACGCGGCGGGCGCGCGCCCCCTAGTGGCCTGGGAAGGAGATCACGCCATATGACGGCGGCCCAGAACAAGAGCTGTCTCGTCCCGCCGTCACATGACAGTGGGCGGGCAGCTAGTGGTTAAAACAGACACCTACTTAGTGTGTTTTTTTTGTGTATTTTATCCTTTATCTGGTTTGTATTGATATTTTATGTTATGTTTGCACCCAATTCCATGCCAGAGCTCTGAGATACTGTAGAGTGTTAGACCAACATACTGTACATGACTTCTGAATGAAAGGAATGAAGAATTCTAATAACATTTGACCATTGATTTCCTACAGGTGGGCACTATGTCTCGAAAAATATATCATCAGAATATAAAGCCACATCACAATGTTCTCCAGGAGTAAAACGCATTACACAAATAATACATCATAAAACCTATCAAATGGAGAGATCGTGGGATTTCTCTGATCCTGAGGAATCTTCTGATGATCCACATACTATTATTCTTGAATCTCACAGTACAGATACATCAACAGATCCCAAGGAATCTTCTTTAAACCATGAAGGATCTCACACAGGTAAGCTCTCCTTGTCATGTACAGTGTCTGGGAAATCTTTGAACGAAACTGGAGAGCCTCCTATACAACAGAAAATATATAAGACTTACCCATGTCCAGAGTGTGGGAATTGTTTCCGTCATAAAAACAACTTAATCTGTCACCAGAGAGTTCACACAGGAGAACGTCCTTTCTCATGTTCTGACTGCGGTAAATGCTTTCGTGACAAAGGAAACCTTCTTAAACACCAGAGAATTCATACCGGTGAGCGTCCTTTCTCATGTTCAGAGTGCGGGAAATGTTTCACTCAGAAAGTAAGCCTTGTTAAACACCAGAGAACTCACACAGGTCAGCGTCCTTATTCGTGTTCAGAGTGCGATAAAACGTATATTCAGAAGGAAAGCCTTGTTATTCACCAGAGAAATCACACGGGTGAGCGGCCTTATTCGTGTTCAGAGTGCGGGAAGTCATTCAGTGAAAAAAGAAACCTTCTTAAACACCAGAGAATTCACACGGGTAAACGTCCCTATTGATGTTCAGAGTGCGGGAAATCTTTTGTTCAGAAAGGAGAACTTAATAACCACCTGAGAATTCACACCGGTGAGCGTCCTTATTCATGCTCAGAATGTGGGAAAGGTTTTATTCAGAAAGAACACCTTCTTAAACACCAAAGAATTCATATGGGTGAGCGTCCCAACGCATGTTCAGAGTATGGGAGACGTTTTAAAGACAAAGGAAACCTTCTTAAACACCAGAAAATTCACACGGGTGAACGTCTTTTTTCATGCTCAGAGTGTGGGAAAGCTTTCCCTCAGAGAGAAAAACTTCTTATACACCAGAGAATTCACACGGGTGAGCGTCCTTATTCGTGTTCAGAGTTCGGGAAAAGCTTCACCCAGAAAAGCGCCCTTGACCGACATCACAAAATTCACGTAGAATTCACGAAGAGTGACCACCAGAGAACATGTGTGTGTCCGACCTTGTATTTAGAATGTGTAACATGTTTCGGTTAAAGAATATCATTTATTTTACGCCGGAATATTCACAAAGCCTAATATTCTTTTTATGGTCAAATTGGTGTATTTGGGAGCATTGGAAAAGTATAATGGTTTTCTTCGGGTGTGATGTGATGGATGTAGCTCTGCAGGAAGTATAGTAATATGGTCCTCTAAACATACAATGCTGCCTGGGTCCCACACCCGGAGACCGCACCATACTACTAAACTGTGCTAATACATGGGCAAATACGGCAGCCCAATGGGCCAAACTTTTTATTGGACTCTAGGAACTAGCTTTTCATTGGACCATCTAAAGAATAATTATTATTAAACTTTGTTTCTTTTACTCCAACTTAATTGTGGGTTATGTTATTGTGTTTTAGTCTCGTATTTTGGTTTTCTAAAATAAAAAAGAAAGATCTACTCTTTACAATATTATTTTTTGGGGTCCCTTTTTTACAAGTGACCACCATTTTAGATGATTAGTAATTTGAATGTGCTCAGTTCACAGATAGTCTTCCATTGGTGTGGTGATTGGAATGTGCTCAGTTCATAGAGAGTCATCCATTGGTGTGGTGATTGGAATGAGCTCAGTTCATAGAGAGTCATCCATTGGTGTGGTGATTGGAATGTGCTCAGTTCATAGAGAGTCATCCATTGGTGTGGTGTTTAGAATGAGCTCAGTTCATAGAGAGTCATCCATTGGTGTGGTGTTTAGAATGAGCTCAGTTTATAGAGAGTCTTCCATTGGTGTGGTGACTGGAATGTGCTCAGTTCATAGAGAGTCTTCCATTGGTGTGGTGATTGGAATGAGCTCAGTTCATAGAGAGTCGTCCATTGGTGTGGTGATTGGAATGAGCTCAGTTCATAGAGAGTCATCCATTGGTGTGGTGATTGGAATGAGCTCAGTTCATAGAGAGTCATCCATTGGTGTGGTGATTGGAATGTGCTCAGTTCATAGAGAGTCATCCATTGGTGTGGTGATTGGAATGTGCTCAGTTCATAGAGAGTCATCCATTGGTGTGGTGTTTAGAATGAGCTCAGTTCATAGAGAGTCATCCATTGGTGTGGTGTTTACAATGAGCTCAGTTTATAGAGAGTCTTCCATTGGTGTGGTGACTGGAATGTGCTCAGTTCATAGAGAGTCTTCCATTGGTGTGGTGATTGGAATGTGCTCAGTTTATAGAGAGTCTTCCATCTGTGTGGTGATTGGAATGAGCTCAGTTCATAGAGAGTCATCCATCGGTGTGGTGATGATCGGAGTGGGCCCAGTTTATAGAGAGTCTTCCATTGGTGTTTTGTTAGTGAGATGGAGAGTCCAGAAAGTCCAGTTCGACACATGTGTCAGATAATATATTTTATGAATACATGGAACCACTGCAAATGCCATACAGAATATTCCCATTGCTGCCATCTTGGTTCTCTTCTTCATGGTCAGAGTGATAAATTCCATAGTTTCACAGTCATTATCTTCATCTGTGATACAGAACTCATCCCCTTCAGTTGCTTGGAGAGTACGTCAGTCATGTCTTCAGTGTATCCCCCCCTATATTAGTGGTAATTAGAGGAGGATCTCCATACATTGGCAGTAAGTGGAGATCAGCCCCCGTTTACATTGTTGGTGGGTGGGGAAAATGCCCACTACATTTGTGGTCAGAATGTCTTTTACATTAGTGATCAGTGGGAACATGCTCCTTGTATTGGTGGTCAGAGGGAAAAATGCTTTTTACATTGGTGTTCATTGGGAAGCATGCTCCTTACATTGGTGGTCAGTGGGAAAAATGTCCCTTACATTGGGCGGCACAGTGGTGTAGTGGGTGGCACTCTTGCCTATCAGTAAAAAGGGTCGCTGGTTTGAATCCCAAACACAACACTACCTGCCTGGAGTTTGCATGTTCTCCCTGTGCCTGCATGGGTTTCCTCAGAGTACTCCCGGTTTCCTCTCACACTCCAAAGACATGCTGGTAAGGTTAATTGGCTTCTGTCCAAAAATAAATAAAAATTGTCCCTAGTATAAAAATGGGGACCTTGGATTGTGGGCTCCATGAGGGTAGGGACCAATGTGAGTGTTGAACTGGATGGACTGGTGTCTGTATTCAACCTTACTAACTATGTAACAGACTGTCCCTTACTTTGGTGATCAGTGGGAAGAATGTTCCTTACATTGGTGATCAGTGGGAAGAATGTCCCTTAATTTGGTGGTCAATTTGAATAATGCCCCCCCCCCCCCCCCCCATTACATTGGTGGCCACTTGGAAAACTGTCTCTTTACATTGCTGGTCAGTGAAAAACTTTTCCCCTTACATTGTTGGTCGGAATGTCTCTTACATTGGTGGCCAGTATACAGAATGCCCCTTTCTTTGGTGGTCAGTTTGAAGAATGGCCCCATACATTGGTGGTTAGTGTAAAGAATCGCCCTCCTATTGCTTGCCAGAGCCAAACTTTGTACAGAGTCCATAATCCTTGCTAAAATCAGCTACATTAAAAGCATGTAGTTGCATTAATGTATAAGAAAATACCAACCAGTTAGATGCCAAACATGCCCATGTTACAAAGCGTAGAGGGTGATTGAGACATATTACATCTCCTAAGGAGAATATGTATAAGATCCATATCATATTTGGTGTCTATCAAATTGTAATTTGCCTCATCATATCTATGAAGGGTCATTTATGAGAGCCACTGACCCTGATACCAGATTGGATTTGCTCTGCACTGACCAAAGACCAGGTACATTATTTTTTACTATGAAGCAATGCTAAGGATCATTTATGAGAGCCAATGATTAATGTTCGAAAGGGAGAACTGAAAAAGGTAATCGTGTGCCACGTCCTTAGTATAATATAGAAAAAGGAAGGGGAGGGACTTATGGACTTTTTAGGCACTGTAGACTGTTTTTTAAAATATCAAAAATGTATTTATTAAGGAGAAACAACATACATAAAAGACCGCGTACATCTAAAAACATATACATTTGAGTCAAAAAAAGGAAAAAGACATTAACAAGATAAGGAATCGCATGAGCAGCCTATGAGTAATAAGCCTGAGGGATACCACAGAACAAAGATCGGTGTTGAAGACGGATTTTGTCCAGAATTGATGAGGTATCCGATAAGGAGGCAGAGGTGCAGTGCGATAATGGTAGATTTTGACGAAAGCTCTACATGTTTCGCGTTTTTCATTTAACGCTTCGTCTGGAGCCTGAAGTTGCAGTGACTAACAAACAAATATGAAATTTAAAAGACACGGTAAATATATGCATATCACTAATACTTCTTGGATAACATGTTCTATTTATACATAAAGGATAAATATAGATCTAAAGTGGTTGTCGAGTGTGGCCATCAAGCTCCCATCATCACTACCAGACAGTGCGCAGCAGGGGTATAGGCCAGTATTCCAAACACCCAGTGGGGACGTGTAAAATATCATATTGAACTGTCAGTTAATTGTAAAGAAAAGTGTACTTACTACAATTCTTAATTTGTTCAAAAAACGTATAACAGAAGAGAATAAAGTCCCTGTTGTCTCCCCACCAACCAGGAGGGGGTGATGAGCATGGAATAGGGTAGAGTTGAATAACACGTACCCCAGGTATGGTCCTAAATGGTAACCAGACATAAAATTAATCAACTGTTAATACAGACAGGACAGATAGGCATAATGGATAAATTGACCCCAACGAGGATTGAGGGGTTGGCTCACCTAAATGCAAAGGAGGGGAGGGTTTTTTGAGGACTCCCTCGGTTAGGTGTGTGCACCAGCACTGTAATTGTTGTATAGTGGGTTCCCGGGTAGAATCGGCCAGGATGAGAAGTCAGTCCGATTAATGGTCAGATAGGAGAAGCCTTAATGTTGGGGAGCGGTGCCAAAATGGACCTGTATAGTGGGGCCATGGGTTTAAAAAAAAATTGCCTCAATTGGAAAAAGGTAGACATAAGTAAAATAATGTAGCATGGCCGAACGGCGTGTATATAACTCACCATCCTGGGGTACAGAGAAGTCAAGCCTACCAGCATCACAGCGGTGGTGGAGAGCGGGGGACGCTGACAGAAAGCACATCCTATTGTGCTTAAGTACACGTCCCATCCGTAGTCACATGTCCGGCGTCGCCGGCGTGACGTCATCCGGATCGGCCGCAAGGAATGTACCGCGCATGCGCCGACGTCCCGTCCCGCGCCTGCGCATTGAGGCTGGGACGTACACGGCGGCGCGCGCAGCACGCTCAAGCAGGGAAAATGACTGGGGAATAGATTCCCCAGTCATTCCTTGCTGATCGTCACATAGATGGTCAAAGTGACGATGTGCGGCCGCACTGGGTATTGGACAGGCCCAAAAAGGTGCGGCGCAGTGTCAGCCAGCGTGAATGTTGGGGGAAAGGGGCCACAGTCGGCAATATTAAGTAAACTCCATACAATGTTAGAAGAAAGTAACATATGTAACAATCGATATAGGTATCCAGCTCATTAAAATTCTGGAACATTTTAGAAATAGATATTTCTAAACAAAACATCAGTAGTTAGTCTAGTGGCAATAGAACTATCTAGGAACATATTTGGAAAAAGAACCATGGAATAAATGTAGGAACTGCTTGGGATATAGGGTATATTATGCTAGATAGATATAATGCTAGATCATGATGGGTACATATACTTGGTCAGTATAGTACTTTTGACAGAGGGCAGAAGGAACAAGAGCATAAGACCATCTTAGAGAAAAGGTTTGTAAGATTGTGCCTCATTAATGCCCGGAGAACGGGTCGCATCGAGGCGTTCTATCCAGAGGGTCTCTTTTTTCAAAATTTCTTTGTCCCAGTTACCCCCTCGTGGGTCCCTTGGGACAACCGCCAGGGCTATAAAGGAAACAGCTGTAGTGTCGAACTTGTGATAGAGATCTAAATGTCTACTCACGGAGGTGATCATTTTTCCCCCAGATGAGTAATAGATATGATCTTTTATTCGGGCAGGGAACTGGCGGATGGTTTTTCCGACGTAGAATGCATTGCAAATACATGTCATTAGGTATATCACCCCTTGGGTGTCACAGTCCGCGTGGAAGCGCGGTACAAAGGTTTCCCCATTGGGAAGGACAAAACTATTCCCTGGTCGTACCCATGGGCAGTATGTGCATCGTCCACACCTGGAGATGCCCATCCTATCTGTATTGAGGTGAATATTGGTACTGTAATGGCTCGATGTCAGTTTATCGCGCAATGAACGTGATTTTCTGAATGTAATGGTAGGATTTGGGCTTATATATTTTCTCAAAATGGGGTCCTCAAGGAGTAGAGGCCAATGTTTAACCCAAATTTCCCGTAATTCACTATGCTGTTTAGAGTACCTAGTGATGTAGCGAACAGTATCAGAAGTTTTTGTGATTTTTGTTTTGTAGAGTAGTGAGTTTCTTGATTGTCTCAAGGCCTTGTTATAGGATTTTCTAAGGATGGATTTACTGTATCCTCTATTTTTTAGGCGATCTCGGAGGAGATTTGCCTGTATTTTAAACTCATCAGTGTGTGTACAATTTCGTCTCAATCTGAGGTATTGAGCGTAGGGAATGCTACGAAGTAAAGTTTTCGGGTGGGCACTTTCTGCATGAAGCAGTGTGTTGCCAGCTGTTTCTTTTCTATATAATGTTGTTGCCAGGCACCCTGTGTGGTCTCTAAATATAGTTAGGTCCAGGAAGGTAATTTTCTCGGGATTGACGGAAAATGTGAATTTTAGATTGAAGGCATTTTGGTTTAAGATTTCCATAAAGGTTTGTAGACTATTAAGGGACCCCGCCCAAATGACAAAAATGTCGTCAATATAACGCAGCCAGCATAATGCTAGGCTGGTATACGGCGACAGATTGTCGTCAGAAAAAATGGTCCGTTCCCACCCCCCCAGGTACAGATTGGCGTAGGCCGGGGCACAACAGGTGCCCATGGCCACGCCCTGTACCTGGAGGTAGTGGGACTCGTTAAAAGTGAAACAGTTTTTGGTCAGGACAAATCTCAGCAGATCTAGTATGAACTCACAAAATTCCCAGTGATGATGGTCTTCTTCATAAAGGAAGGTTCTAGCTATCCTGATGCCCTGCTCGTGAGGGATGCTGGAGTATAGTGCTTCAACATCTATGGTCACGAGGAGGGCATCAGGAGGCACGACCATTCCTTCAATATTCTTTAAAAGATCTAGGGTATCCCTTGTGTAGGAGGGAAGTGAGAGGACGTGAGGCATGAGTACAGAGTCAATAAGACGGCTAGCATTTTCCGTCAGGGCTCCAATTCCCGATACGATAGGTCTACCCGGGGGTAAGGTGGGGTGTTTGTGTATCTTCGGGAGTATGTAAAACGTTGCTAATCTGGGGTTAGATATATTCAGATACTTGTACGTATCTGAGTCTATTAGGCCCTTCTGGTGGGCAGAGCCAATGACCGAGAGATATTGAGTTCTAAAACCCTCAATTTGATCAGGTTCAATAGGCACGTACCACTCTCTGTTCTTAAGAATGTCATGTGCCATATTTTCATAAAATGTTTTAGTCATGAGGACAATATTTCCTCCTTTGTCTGCTGATTTAATTTCTATATCGGGGTAAGATTGAAGGCGTTGGATAGCTAACAACTGGGAAGATGTTAGGTTATCATCAGTAGTTTTGATAGCAAGTGATTTTAGGTCATTGACTGTGCCCGCCAGAAAGGCCCAAATAGATGCATTAGTCATAAGGTCGGGGAACCGTTGGGATTTTGGTTTAAATTTTTTACATGTGGGCGCTATGGGGCCGGTTGAGGATGTAGCGATGTCGGGTGTGTCAGATGATGGCACACCGGACTCGCTTTCATCCAGTAATAAAATGAGGTTGCGGAGGGCTCTGAACTCCTCCATGGTGAAGTTCTTTACTTTTTCCGAAATGTTTTTATCTTGGAGGGATCTAGCCCTATCTTTGTCAAACATATATTTATATGTAAGATTGCGAGAAAAGAGGTATAGATCTTTGATGGCTTCGTATTTGTCTATGTTCATGGAGGGGCAAAAGCTTAAGCCTAGGCTTAGGACTTCTAGTTCGGTGTCTGAGAGTACGTAGGGGGTAAGGTTGATGATGGTGCGGTTATTTGCTAGGTTATTGGCGGTGTGTTCAGGGGCAATTGAAAATTTACCGCTGGGAGGAGTTCAGAGCCCTCCGCAACCTCATTTTATTACTGGATGAAAGCGAGTCCGGTGTGCCATCATCTGACACACCCGACATCGCTACATCCTCAACCGGCCCCATAGCGCCCACATGTAAAAAATTTAAACCAAAATCCCAACGGTTCCCCGACCTTATGACTAATGCATCTATTTGGGCCTTTCTGGCGGGCACAGTCAATGACCTAAAATCACTTGCTATCAAAACTACTGATGATAACCTAACATCTTCCCAGTTGTTAGCTATCCAACGCCTTCAATCTTACCCCGATATAGAAATTAAATCAGCAGACAAAGGAGGAAATATTGTCCTCATGACTAAAACATTTTATGAAAATATGGCACATGACATTCTTAAGAACAGAGAGTGGTACGTGCCTATTGAACCTGATCAAATTGAGGGTTTTAGAACTCAATATCTCTCGGTCATTGGCTCTGCCCACCAGAAGGGCCTAATAGACTCAGATACGTACAAGTATCTGAATATATCTAACCCCAGATTAGCAACGTTTTACGTACTCCCGAAGATACACAAACACCCCACCTTACCCCCGGGTAGACCTATCGTATCGGGAATTGGAGCCCTGACGGAAAATGCTAGCCGTCTTATTGACTCTGTACTCATGCCTCACGTCCTCTCACTTCCCTCCTACACAAGGGATACCCTAGATCTTTTAAAGAATATTGAAGGAATGGTCGTGCCTCCTGATGCCCTCCTCGTGACCATAGATGTTGAAGCACTATACTCCAGCATCCCTCACGAGCAGGGCATCAGGATAGCTAGAACCTTCCTTTATGAAGAAGACCATCATCACTGGGAATTTTGTGAGTTCATACTAGATCTGCTGAGATTTGTCCTGACCAAAAACTGTTTCACTTTTAACGAGTCCCACTACCTCCAGGTACAGGGCGTGGCCATGGGCACCTGTTGTGCCCCGGCCTACGCCAATCTGTACCTGGGGGGGTGGGAACGGACCATTTTTTCTGACGACAATCTGTCGCCGTATACCAGCCTAGCATTATGCTGGCTGCGTTATATTGACGACATTTTTGTCATTTGGGCGGGGTCCCTTAATAGTCTACAAACCTTTATGGAAATCTTAAACCAAAATGCCTTCAATCTAAAATTCACATTTTCCGTCAATCCCGAGAAAATTACCTTCCTGGACCTAACTATATTTAGAGACCACACAGGATGCCTGGCAACAACATTATATAGAAAAGAAACGGCTGGCAACACACTGCTTCATGCAGAAAGTGCCCACCCGAAAACTTTACTTCGTAGCATTCCCTACGCTCAATACCTCAGATTGAGACAAAATTGTACACACACTGATGAGTTTAAAATACAGGCAAATCTCCTCCGAGATCGCCTAAAAAATAGAGGATACAGTAAATCCATCCTTAGAAAATCCTATAACAAGGCCTTGAGACAATCAAGAAACTCACTACTCTACAAAACAAAAATCACAAAAACTTCTGATACTGTTCGCTACATCACTAGGTACTCTAAACAGCATAGTGAATTACGGGAAATTTTGGTTAAACATTGGCCTCTACTCCTTGAGGACCCCATTTTGAGAAAATATATAAGCCCAAATCCTACCATTACATTCAGAAAATCACGTTCATTGCGCGATAAACTGACATCGAGCCATTACAGTACCAATATTCACCTCAATACAGATAGGATGGGCATCTCCAGGTGTGGACGATGCACATACTGCCCATGGGTACGACCAGGGAATAGTTTTGTCCTTCCCAATGGGGAAACCTTTGTACCGCGCTTCCACGCGGACTGTGACACCCAAGGGGTGATATACCTAATGACATGTATTTGCAATGCATTCTACGTCGGAAAAACCATCCGCCAGTTCCCTGCCCGAATAAAAGATCATATCTATTACTCATCTGGGGGAAAAATGATCATCTCTGTGAGTAGACATTTAGATCTCTATCACAAGTTCGACACTACAGCTGTTTCCTTTATAGCCCTGGCGGTTGTCCCAAGGGACCCACGAGGGGGTAACTGGGACAAAGAAATTTTGAAAAAAGAGACCCTCTGGATAGAACGCCTCGATGCGACCCGTTCTCCGGGCATTAATGAGGCACAATCTTACAAACCTTTTCTCTAAGATGGTCTTATGCTCTTGTTCCTTCTGCCCTCTGTCAAAAGTACTATACTGACCAAGTATATGTACCCATCATGATCTAGCATTATATCTATCTAGCATAATATACCCTATATCCCAAGCAGTTCCTACATTTATTCCATGGTTCTTTTTCCAAATATGTTCCTAGATAGTTCTATTGCCACTAGACTAACTACTGATGTTTTGTTTAGAAATATCTATTTCTAAAATGTTCCAGAATTTTAATGAGCTGGATACCTATATCGATTGTTACATATGTTACTTTCTTCTAACATTGTATGGAGTTTACTTAATATTGCCGACTGTGGCCCCTTTCCCCCAACATTCACGCTGGCTGACACTGCGCCGCACCTTTTTGGGCCTGTCCAATACCCAGTGCGGCCGCACATCGTCACTTTGACCATCTATGTGACGATCAGCAAGGAATGACTGGGGAATCTATTCCCCAGTCATTTTCCCTGCTTGAGCGTGCTGCGCGCGCCGCCGTGTACGTCCCAGCCTCAATGCGCAGGCGCGGGACGGGACGTCGGCGCATGCGCGGTACGTTCCTTGCGGCCGATCCGGATGACGTCACGCCGGCGACGCCGGACATGTGACTACGGATGGGACGTGTACTTAAGCACAATAGGATGTGCTTTCTGTCAGCATCCCCCGCTCTCCACCACCGCTGTGATGCTGGTAGGCTTGACTTCTCTGTACCCCAGGATGGTGAGTTATATACACGCCGTTCGGCCATGCTACATTATTTTACTTATGTCTACCTTTTTCCAATTGAGGCAATTTTTTTTTTAAACCCATGGCCCCACTATACAGGTCCATTTTGGCACCGCTCCCCAACATTAAGGCTTCTCCTATCTGACCATTAATCGGACTGACTTCTCATCCTGGCCGATTCTACCCGGGAACCCACTATACAACAATTACAGTGCTGGTGCACACACCTAACCGAGGGAGTCCTCAAAAAACCCTCCCCTCCTTTGCATTTAGGTGAGCCAACCCCTCAATCCTTGTTGGGGTCAATTTATCCATTATGCCTATCTGTCCTGTCTGTATTAACAGTTGATTAATTTTATGTCTGGTTACCATTTAGGACCATACCTGGGGTACGTGTTATTCAACTCTACCCTATTCCATGCTCATCACCCCCTCCTGGTTGGTGGGGAGACAACAGGGACTTTATTCTCTTCTGTTATACGTTTTTTGAACAAATTAAGAATTGTAGTAAGTACACTTTTCTTTACAATTAACTGACAGTTCAATATGATATTTTACACGTCCCCACTGGGTGTTTGGAATACTGGCCTATACCCCTGCTGCGCACTGTCTGGTAGTGATGATGGGAGCTTGATGGCCACACTCGACAACCACTTTAGATCTATATTTATCCTTTATGTATAAATAGAACATGTTATCCAAGAAGTATTAGTGATATGCATATATTTACCGTGTCTTTTAAATTTCATATTTGTTTGTTAGTCACTGCAACTTCAGGCTCCAGACGAAGCGTTAAATGAAAAACGCGAAACATGTAGAGCTTTCGTCAAAATCGACCATTATCGCACTGCACCTCTGCCTCCTTATCGGATACCTCATCAATTCTGGACAAAATCCGTCTTCAACACCGATCTTTGTTCTGTGGTATCCCTCAGGCTTATTACTCATAGGCTGCTCATGCGATTCCTTATCTTGTTAATGTCTTTTTCCTTTTTTTGACTCAAATGTATATGTTTTTAGATGTACGCGGTCTTTTATGTATGTTGTTTCTCCTTAATAAATAAATTTTTGATATTTTAAAAAACAGTCTACAGTGCCTAAAAAGTCCATAAGTCCCTCCCCTTCCTTTTTCAATGATTAATGTTCAGTGTGCGGGACATCTTTCATTCAGAAAGGAGAACTTAATAATCAGCAGAGAATTCACACCGGTGAACGTCCTTATTCATGTTCAGAGATACTTTCTGGTACCTGCACCCTTCCATTATCCTAGTAGCCCCTGTCCCAACTTCCAGGGGTGCTCAGATGGGAGGTCACCCTTATCATATCAGGCTCTTCATACAGATATGTGACAGACCCCCTGTAGTCAGTGTGCAGAGGGGAAGTCTATCAGCACAGGACCCAGAAGATTGTGGTTATCGCACTGACTACTAAATTGATTTTAGGCTTCACCAGTGGTCCATCAGTTATGAGATATGCATTTTTACATTGTGCCAAGCTGGGTGTTAGTAAAACTGTACTTGTCATTGCAACACATCACAAATAATGCACTTGGGAGCTAAAAATATGAATGCAAGTTACTTGCTAGGTGAAGAACCTCAGGGGGAATCAAGGATGGAAAAGGATCTGGGGGTCCTAGTAGACTCTGCAATAGCATGCAATGCCAAGCTGCAGCAAGGCCAGCAGACTATTTGCATGCATTACAAAGGGTATTTACTCAAGAGATAAAGCTATAATTCTACCACTTTACAAATTACAAATGGTCATATCTTGAGTAGGCCGTCCAGTTCTGGTCACCAATCCTCAGGAAGGATGTGCTGGTACTGAAGAGTGTCCAAAGAAAGGGCAACAAAGATAAAAATGGGGCTGGAGGACCTCAGTTATGAGAAACAGCTACGGACATTAAACGTAGAGATATGCTGAAGAGTGGCACTTACCACACAGGTTCAAATGCCTCCATCCCAACAACAATTACAGATAAGTACAAAAAACATTGCCCCTGGGGTTTTTAAGGCGGTCACAACACCACTATATATATATATATATATATATATATATATATATATATATATAAGATCAGTACTTCATTACATACAACAGAATAAAAAGATTAAAAACAGAAGAATGCACCAAAAAAGGTATACGCCTGATTGATCAGTTCCTTCGTGGTACACGATACTTCATGAAGATTAGGGATGAGCCACCCCCCTCTGACACTACGGTAAAGCCATAGGGATGCGCCAGAGGGGGCGGGGTCACCCGGAAACGTCACCATGTGTCCCCGCCCTCTGTTATAAAAAAGTTGTCACCTGAGAAGACGGTCATTACGGCGGGTGCCTCCCATGGAGGCAGGTCGGTCGTGTTTTTTGGGGGGGGTTTTCGGTCCGTTGGCGGAGCAAGTGAAGAAGAAGACTTCTTGTCCCCAAGCCGCGTCATGTCATTTTTACCATTTTGACACTTTCTTTGTGAAATGGTAGGGGTACATTTGTACCCCGTTACCATTTCACACACGGGGGGAGGCAGGGATCTGGGGGTCCCCTTGTTAAAGGGGGCTTCCAGATTCCGATAAGCCCCCCCCGCCCACAGACCCCCACAACCACCGGGCAAGGGTTGTGGGGATGAGGTCCTTGTCCCCATCAACATGGGGATAAGGTGCTTTGGCTACCACAAAGCACCCTCCCCATGTTGAGTGCATGTGGCCTGGTACGGTTCAGGAGGGGGGGCGCTCTCTCGTCCCCCCTCTTTTTCTGCGGCCTGCCAGGTTACGTGCTTGGATAAGGGTCTGGTATGGATTTTGAGGGGGACTCCACGCCATTTTTTTTTTCACTTTGGCGCAGGGTTCCCCTTAATATCCATACCAGACCTAAAGGGCCTGGTATTGAATTGGGGGGTACCCCCATGCAATTTTTTTTTTTCAATTTTGGTTCGGGGGTTCCCCTTAATATTCATACCAGACCCTAAGGGTCTGGTAATGGATTGTGGGGGAAGCCCATGCCGTTTTTTTCAATTACTTTTATGTGTATTGCTGGGACCGACAATTCATTATAGCCGCGAGTACTTTTAAATTACTTTTTTTCCTTTAGAAATGTAATTTTGCTCTCGGACTGTTCTAAACACGTGAAACATGCGCCACTTTACGGGCATACTATAGACACCCCCCAGGTATAAAATATAAAGGAATATTTCAATTTTATTGTTTCACTTTAAGCATTATTAAAATCACTGCTACTGAAAAAACTGCAGTTTTTAAAACTTTTTTTTGCATTGATACATGTCCCCTGGGGCAGGACCCAGGGGTCCACAAACACTTTTTATGACAATACCATGCATATAAGCCTTTAAAATTAGCACTTTTGATTTCTCCCATAGACTTTTAAAGGGTGTTCCGCGGCCTTCGAATTTACCGTGAAAACACCCCAAATTGGTCGCTATTCGACTCAAACATTGGGCTCATCCCTAATGAAGATATAATGTATTATATACATATTATCCAAAAGCACAGAGAATGAAGAACATCATACGTGTTTCATGAAACAGTTCACTTCATCAGGAATGATTATTTTTCGAAACAGCGAAGTGTGGTAAGTCAGGGGAATAAAGTGGTTGGTCAAGTTTCGGAATGGATTTCTGGGCCAGGAACTTGCGGACAACTTACCGCATCATGTGCAGGAGCATTGTCGTAGTGGAGAATCCACTTGTCAGGACAGAGTTCCACTCTCTGCCCCTGAACAGATTCCCGTAACCTTTTAATTTTCCACATTTGCATCCGTCCTTTGAGTTTTTGACTGTCCATTCCTTATGTAATCCTGGACATCTTCCCACCCCTCCTTAAACCGCCTATGACCTGATTTCTTCATGGAATGTTCACCATAAGCCTGTTCCAACAGAGCTAAAGTTTCACTCGCACTTTTTCCAATTTTCCCTCAAAATTTGATGTTAATCCACTGCTCCAAATTCCCGCACACATGTGTTATTTCTTCTACTACTCCATAAAGACTGATACCTCATACACACGATAAGAATATCGGACGAATCATCATCCTTTTTTTTTTTTTTTTTTTTGCATGTAAGCCCCCCTTACACACCGTCGGAAATTCCGACCACAAAATCCGTCCGTTCCTTTCCGATGGATTTTGTCCGAAACTGGTGTTGCATACACATGGTCGGAAAATCCGATCATTCTGAACGTGGTGACGTTCGTTGCATACTACGGAACTCCGCAGAGGCTAGTAGACAATAGCTTTGGTCTCGTAATTTCATCTGAGCATGCGTGGCACTTTGTCCGTCGGAATTCCCTACACACGATCGGAAAAAGTCTGATCGGATTTTATTGTCGGAAAATTTGAGATCCTGCTCTCCAATTTTTTTCGGCAGACATTTCAACGGAAAAAGTCCGCTAGAGCCCACACAGGATCGGATTTTCTGACAACATAATCATGGACTTTTTCCATCGCAATATCCGACCGTGTTTACGGGGCATAAGTCTCATATCGGATAACCAATAAAGTTACGAAAATTTTCGTACGTCATAATGCAACTTCGGAAGTGATGTATTGTATTGTATTTTTTTATTTGCGAGCATGCATGATATTGATCACCCAATTTTTTTTCATACAAATACCATACTAATTACACGAAAATCATTTGTTCTGTTAAAAAAAAGAGAAACATTTTCATGCTTGCCACTTTAGCCCCAGAAGGTTTTACCCCCTTAATGACCAGGCCATTTTTTTGCTAAAATAATGCACTAATCAATGTATAAATGTCACTGGCAGGGAAGGAGTTAACACTATGGGGGAGATCAAGGGGTTAACTGTGTTCCCTGGGTGTGTTCTAACTGAGTGGGGGCTGGGCTCACTGGAACACCACAGAGATCGCTGTTCCCGATCACTGGGAACAGCAGATCTCCATGATGTCTCCTGTCAGAACGGGGATCCGCCTTATTTATACAGGCAGATCCCCGCTCTGCCTCTGTGTACCGCGATTGTGGGTCGCCGGCGCCCACAGTGTCACATGCACGGACCACCCTACAGGTACGGTGGTTTGCGCTATCGAGCCAACCTGCCGCCGTATATATACATAGTGGCTGGTCAGCAAGTGGTTAAGGACCAAGCCTATTTTTTACACTTGGTCTTTACAAGTTAAAATCTTTGCTAGAAAATTACCTAGAACCCCCAAACATTTTATATATATATATATATATATATATATATATATATATATATATATATTTTTTTTTTTTTTATATATGAACAAAAAATAAATTATATATATATATATATATTTATTTATTTATATATGATATATGAACAAAAAAATATATATATATAATGTTTGGGGATTCTAAGTAATTTTCTAGCAAAAAAAAATTATTTTAACTTGTAAACACAATATATATCTATATATATATATATATATATATATATAATAGATAGATATATAGATCTATCTATCTATCTATCTATCTATCTATCTATCTATCTATCTATATATATATATTTTTTTTTTTTGTTTTGTTTTTTGTTCAGACACCCTAAAGAATAAAATGGCGGTCGTTGAAATACTTTATATCACATGCAATTTATTTTGGGAAAACATTTTTGAATAAGAAATCAGTTAGCCTAATTTAAATTTTTTTTATATTGTAAAAGATGATGTTACGCCGAGTAAATTGATACTTAACATGTCACGCTTCAAAATTGCGCCCGCTCATGGAATGGCGACAAACTTTGACCCTTAAAACATATGTGGTTTGAACGCCGTTTACATATGCGGGCGCAACTCACGTATGCGTCCGCTTCTGCACGTGAGCACGGGGGGACGGGGCGCTTTAAAAAAAATGTTTTTATTCTTATTATTTATTTGACTTTTTATTTTTACACTGTCTTTTTAAAAGAAAAAAAAAAAATTTACCCCCTTCCTGACCAGAGCACTTTTTGTGATTTGGCACTGCGTCGCTTTAACTGACAATTGCGCGGTCGTGCAACGTTACACCAAAACAAAATTGGCGTCCTTTATTTCCCACAAATAGAGCTTTCTTTTGGTTGTATTTAATCGCCTCTGTGGCTTTTATTTTTTGCGCTATAAACAAAAAAAGAGCGACAATTTTGAAAAAAAAAAACGCATTATTTTTTACTTTTTTCTATAATAAATATCCCCCAAAAATATATAAAAGAAACTAAATTTTTTCCTCAGTTTAGGCCGATACATATTCATCTACATATTTTTGGTAAAGAAAATCGCAATAAGCGTTTATTGATTGGTTTGCGCAAAAGTTATAGCGTCTACAAAATGGGGGATAGTTTTATGGCATTTTTATTATTCATTTTTTTTTTTTTTTTTAGTAATGGCGGCGATCAGCGATTTTTTATCGTGACTGCGACATTATGGCGGACACATCGGACACTTTTGACACTATTTTTGGACCATTGTCATTTATACAGCCATCAGTGCTATAAAAATGCACTGATTACTGTGTAAATGACACTGGCAGGGAAGGGGTTAAACACTAGGGGGCAATCAAGGGGTTAAGTGTGTCCTAGGGAGTGATTCTAACTGTGAGGGGGATGGGCTACCAATGACATGACAGCGATTACTGCTCCCGATGCCAGGGAGCAGTAGATCCCTGTCATGTCACTGGGCAGAATAGGGAAATGCCTTGTTTACATTCTACATCTCCCCACTGCAATCGCAGGCCGCCGGAGATCATCGAGTTCCTGGGACCCACTCCTCGCGGCGTGCGCCCGAAAGGTGGCAAATTTAGAGGGACGTACCTGTACGCCCATTTGCCTGCCTGTGCCATTCTGACGTATATGTGTGTGCGGCGGTCGGCAAGCGGTTAAAGTGGACCGCCTGCTGTTTAACCGGTTCCCGACCGGCTCCTGTACATTTACGTTGGCAGAATGGCACCGCTAGGCAAAGTAACGTACGCGGGGATACGCGTGCGCCTGCAGAGAGCTCTGTGACCGTGGTCGCGGGTCCCGCGGACTCGATTGCCGCGGGGATACCCGCGATCGTGTCACAGAGCTCAAGAACGGGCATCTCCCCATTCTTCCTAATGACAGCACATTGATCGCTGCTCCCTCTCATCGGGAGCAGAGATCAGTGTGGTGTCACACACAGCCACGCCCCATACAGTTAGAAACACGCCCCTAGGAACACTTAACCCCTACACTGCCACCTAGTGGGTAACCCCTTCACTGCCAGTGACATTTTTACAGTAATCTATTGATGAATGGCAACGCAAGCATGACAAGCGTTTTTTTTTTTTTTTTTGCGAGTTTCGTGAAACTTGCATGAAATTGCGGAAACGCAATGTGACCTGAGCATTGAGCTTTGCACGTTTTTTTTTTTTTACCATGCGTTTTGATCACGTTTGTTCGGTATGCCCTGCGGGAAAATGTGCGTCTGCTTATGATGTTTGGGGTGCCATTAACAATAAATGACACCGCAAGCTTGACACGTGGTTTTTGTGCGTTTCATAAACGCTCGCAAACATTGCGATTTTGCACGTGCTTACCAAATGCTAAGGTGTGATTGGGGCCTTGTTCACTTGCTGACCAGTCATGTACCTGTACATCATGTAATAAAATGCAGCGCTTATATATATATATATATATATATATATATATGTGTAAAAGATGACAATATAAAATAATGACAATGTATGCTGTGACCTATGGAAGAGCCCTGGGGCCATCATAAAAAAAATTCTGAGATTTAAAGTCCCGACCCGACGCGTTTCGTCTGCTTACAGTCGTTTCTAGGCAGTTAAGTTTAGAGGCTTTTTTTGGAACCCAAAAAAATGCGTTCAGAAGCTGTGTTTTTAAAGGCATTTCAAGCGTCAAATGCGGCTACCTGCGTTTTTCGTCTAGAAGCGTTTAACCGCTTCAGCCCCGGAAGATTTGGCTGCTGAATGACCGGGCCATTTTTTGCAATTCGGCACTGTGTCGCTTTAACTGACAATTGCGCGATCGAGCGGCGTTGCACCCAAACAAAATTGAGCTCCTTTTTTTCCCACATATAGAGCTTTCTTTTGGGGGTATTTGATCATCTTTGCGGTTTTTAGTTTTTGTGATATAAACAAAAAAAGAGCGACAATTTTGAAAAAAACACAATATTTTGTACTTTTTGCTATAATAAATATCCCCATTTTTTTTTTTAAGCAAATTTTTTCCTCAGTTTAGGCCAATATGTATTCTTCTACATTTTGGTAATAAAAACCACAATAAGCGTACCGTATATACTTGAGTATAAGTCGATTTTTTCAGCACTTTTTTTTGTGCTGAAAATGCCCCCCTTGGCTTATACTTGAGTCAAGCACTTTTCTGCAGCAGAGAATGACATTTTCTGACCCGAATTTGGGGCCCCGTATCTCGGGGCCACTTGGTGCTAGGAACCCCAAATTTGGTGTGCAAACCCAGTGGAAATAGCACTACAACATATCCAGATGGGGTTCCTAGCGCTCGAGGGGGGAATGGTCGCGTGACGTGCGGGAGCTTGGCATAAACACGTTAAATTCCACAATTCTTAATTAAAATATCATAATAATATAATATGATATAATAGAATATATATATATATATATATATATATATATATATATATATATAAAATACAATGCAATACCTGTTCATATAAGGCCACCTCAAGTGTGTTCTTCTTCTCCTCACAGCTCTGGTGACTGCCCCTCCTCCTCTACTTCCTGGTATTCTGTGATCGGCTATCAGTCCTGGATCCCCCAGGCACTCCAAATCTTCCCGCTCTCACAGATTAAGTCTCCCTTTGCAACTTCTCTCTGTACTCTTCCCCCGGGTTGTGGTAAAAAAAAAAAAATAGAAGCGCGTCCCCTTCTTTTTGGACCCGTGACACGGGGCGTGGCTTCTGTGTGCGTGCTTTTGCACTACGCGCATAGGGCAGCCTATTCATTTCGTTATACTGCCCTACGCGCGACGCACGCATCAGTTTAGCTCATGTAGCTTTCACGCTTTAGCATTCCGTGAACGTGTTCTCGACAAAATCGCGCTACGTCGTTATTGCGGGCAGCCCATTGATTTCAATTAGCTCGCCCCCCCCCCCCCCATGCACGACAAACGTGGGCAAAGTAGCTCATGCACCTTTTTGGAGTGTCAAGCTCTGTGTGCGTTTTTTTTTACCATATCCCGCTCTTCTTTTTTTCATGTGACAAACACGTGTCTCTTTTTTTCTGTGTTTGGGGTGCTATTGATGAATGGCAACGCAAGCATGACAAGCTTTTTTTTTTTTTTTGCGAGTTTCGTAAAACTTGCATGAAATTGCGGAAACGCAATGTGACCTGAGCATTGAGCTTTGCACGTTTTTTTTTTTACCATGCGTTTTGATCACGTTTGTTCGGTATGCCCTGCGGGAAAATGTGCGTCTGCTTATGATGTTTGGGGTGCCATTAACAATAAATGACACCGCAAGCTTGACACGTGGTTTTTGTGCGTTTCATAAACGCTCGCAAACATTGCGATTTTGCACGTGCTTACCAAATGCTAAGGTGTGATTGGGGCCTTGTTCACTTGCTGACCAGTCATGTACCTGTACATCATGTAATAAAATGCAGCGCTTATATATATATATATATATATGTAAAAGATGACAATATAAAATAATGACAATGTATGCTGTGACCTATGGAGGAGCCCTGGGGCCATCATAAAAAAAATTCTGAGATTGAAAGTCCCGACCCGACGCGTTTCGTCTGCTTACAGTCGTTTCTAGGCAGTTAAGTTTAGAGGCTTTTTTTGGAACCCAAAAAAATGCGTTCAGAAGCTGTGTTTTTAAAGGCATTTCAAGCATCAAATGCGGCTACCTGCGTTTTTCGTCTAGAAGCGTTTAACCGATTCAGCCCCGGAAGATTTGGCTGCTGAATGACCGGGCCATTTTTTGCAATTCGGCACTGTGTCGCTTTAACTGACAATTGCGCGATCGAGCGGCGTTGCACGCAAACAAAATTGAGGTCCTTTTTTTCCCACATATAGAGCTTTCTTTTGGGGGTATTTGATCATCTTTGCGGTTTTTATTTTTTGTGATATAAACAAAAAAAGAGCGTAAATTTTGAAAAAAACACAATATTTTGTACTTTTTGCTATAATAAATATCCCCATTTTTTTTTAAGCAAATTTTTTCCTCAGTTTAGGCCGATATGTATTCTTCTACATTTTGGTAATAAAAACCGCAATAAGTCTACCGTATATACTTGAGTATAAGTCGATTTTTTCAGCACTTTTTTTTGTGCTGAAAATGCCCCCCTCGGCTTATACTTGAGTCAAGCACTTTTCTGCAGCAGAGAATGACATTTTCCGACCCGAATTTGGGGCCCCGTATCTCGGGGCCACTTGGTGCTAGGAACCCCAAATTTGCTGTGCAAACCCAGTGGAAATAGCACTACAACATATCCAGATGGGGTGCCTAGCACCAAGTGGCCCTGAGATACCCGGGGCCCCATATTCGGTTCAGAAAATGTCATTCTCTGCTGCAGAAAAGTGCTTGACATTTTCAGAACCGATTTTGGGGCCCCGTACCTCGGGGCCACTTGGTGATAGGAACCCCATCTTTGGATATTTGTAGTGTAGTTGTAGTGCTAGTTCCACTGGGTTTGCACACCAAATTTGGGGTTCCTAGCACCAAGTGGCCCCGAAATACGGGGCCCCAAAGTCGGTCAACTGTGTCCATCTACAGCAATGTCATTTCGGGACCCTTTGGGTCCAGAGACCCCAAATTTTGGCTGCAGCTAGGGGGCATCTAGGACCCCTTAATTACCAAGTTTGAAGTTCGGGGGACCTATGGCTGCAAATGGGCACAGTGAGGCTGCAAATGAGCATTGTTGACCCTCTTTTCCACTTACAGTAGCTGCGCATTTCTCACCCTAGGCTTATACTCGAGTCAATACCCTCCTAATGGACTACGAGGGGCGCTGATCAATACCCTCCTAATGGACTACGAGGGGCGCTGATCAATACCCTCCTAATGGACTATGAGGGGCGCTCATCAATACCCTCCTAATGGACTACGAGGGGCGCTGATCAATACCCTCCTAATGGACTACGAGGGGCGCTGATCAATACCCTCCTAATGGACTATGAGGGGCGCTCATCAATACCCTCCTAATGGACTACGAGGGGCGCTGATCAATACCCTACTAATGGACTACGAGGGGCGCTGATCAATACCCTCCTAATGGACTACGAGGGGCACTGATCAATACCCTCCTAATGGACTACGAGGGGCGCTGATCAATACCCTCCTAGTCCATTGACATTTCCTGCAGCTCACCAGCTGCCTGCAGGAGCCTGAAATTGCGCAAATGATCTACAGTTAGCGGGTGCAAAGAAAGAGAAAGAAGCAGGGAACAGAAAGAAGACAGAAACGAGCAGGAAGTCTGCAGAGGAGAAGAAAGAAAGAAGAGACAGACAGAAAGAGAACAGAACAGACCCGAACAGAACACAGAGACAGCAGGCAGCAGAACAGAGAACAGAGAAGAAGAGAAAGAAAGAAAAGAGAAAGAAAGAAGAGACAGGAAAAGAAGACAGAAGAATGGCTCCTGAGAAAAAAAATGTGAGTGCTGATTAATTTTTTCCACAAAGGTGAACTTAGCCTTTAAGAAAGAAAGAAGGAAAGAAAGAAGAACAGGAAAGAAAGCAGAAGAAAGAGAAAGAGAAACAGAACAGAGAAAGAAAGAAGATGTTTGTAAACCTCCGACATGAAAAATGAACAAAGCATATCCCTCTATAGTGTGTACTTGTCTCATTTCAAAAAGGTACGGGCCATAGCCAGAAAGAAGAGACCAAGGAGAGAGAACAGAACAGAAAGAAAGCAGACGACTAGAGAAAGTGGAAAAGAAAGAAAGACAGAGAACAGAGAGAAAGAAGCAGAGAAACAGAAGAAAGAAAGAGAAAGAAGCAAGGAGAAAGAAGAAAGCCAGTAAGAAAAGAAGAACAGAAAAGAAGAGCAATAAGACATAAGAAGGAACCAGAAAGACGAGACGAAGAAAAGAAAAGAAAGGAACCAGGAAAGAACCCAGAAAGAGACGAAGACCAGAGAAAGAAGGGAACAGAACAGAAAGAGCAGAAAAGCAGAGCAGAAAGAAGAAGAAAGAAGAGAGGAAAGAAAAGAAGAGACCCCAGAACAGAAAAGAGAAAGAAGAAGAAGCGAAGAAGAAAGGAGAGAAAGAAAGAACAGACAGAAAGAGATAGAACCGAAAGAACAGAAGATAGAAAGAGAACAGAACAGAAAGAAGACAGAGATAGAAAAGAGAAAGAAACAGAAAGAAAAGAAAGGAAAGAAAGAGAACGGAGAAAGACAGAGAACAGAAAGCAGAAAAGGACAGAAAAGCAAGCAGAAGAACCGAGAAAGAAAGAGAAGAGAGAAGAACAGAAAGATAAGAGAGAACAAGCAGAGAACAGAAAGAAAGAAAGCAGAGAGAGAAGGACAGAAAGAGTCAGTAAAGAGAGAAAGTAAAGACCAGAAAAGAGCAAGCAGAAGAGAAATAAAGAACAGCAGAGAACAGAGAAGAACAGAAGAAATGAAAGGAGAAAGAAAAAGAATGAGGAAAGCAGAAAGAAAGAACAGAAGAAAGGAAGAAACAGCAGCCAGAATGGAACAGATAGCTAGAAAGAAGAAAGAGAAAAGAAAAGAAAGAACCAGAAAGAAAGAAGGGGGGTGGGGGGGAGAAAGAGCAGAACAAGCACTGCAGAAAGAAAGAAAGCAAGAAGCAGAACCAGAGAAAGGCTCCAGAGCAGAGACTAGAAGAACAAGTGAGAGTACCAGCAGAAGAACAGAGAAAGATCCATACAGGGGTACGGGCAGAAAGCTATACGAAGCGTCTGCAGGAGCCTGAAATTGAAGCGTCTGCAGGAGCCTGAAATTGCGCAAATGATCTACAGTTAGCGGG
Source organism: Lithobates sylvaticus (assembly GCA_028564925.1). Lineage (NCBI taxonomy): Eukaryota > Metazoa > Chordata > Amphibia > Anura > Ranidae > Lithobates > Lithobates sylvaticus. The sequence goes on from CM053028.1 coordinate 608,065,004, forward strand.
TGCAATGCTCTGCAGGCTCCTGAGAAAAAAATGTGTGCTGATTATTTTTTCCACAAAGGTGAACTTAGCCTTTAAGGTGTTTGTAAACCTCCGACATGAAAAATGAACAAAGCATATCCCTCTATAGTGTGTACTTGTCTCATTTCAAAGCACTAGGTGTCATTATTGTCTGCTGCCTCCTTCCTCTGCTATAACAAGTTTTCCTGACACCAAGCGAAAAAAAAGTGACAGGGGAGGAAGCTCCCGCACACAGCATGTGATTGACAGCCTCAGCTGTGTTGCTGTGTGAAAGGTGGTGTCCCTTCCCCCCAATCAGCGCTCATTGAGCTCTGTAACTTCAGCTCCCCGCCCCCCTGCTTTCTGAAACCTCTGACAAGCTTTATAAATTCTGGACTTCTGAATAGCTCTAGAGAAGAGAGTACCGCAGATAAACAGATAAAACCTATGTAGGAGGATTTGATTCATTTCTGTGTATCACCCGAGGCCAGTCACTTCACTGGGTATATATATATATAAAGGGCTTACAACCACTTTTTCTATTTTATTGTGCTGTTAGTGTCTACTAGAAGAAGGTTTGGACCTCTAAACCAAACGTTTCCATTGAGGCACTAAACTGCAAAACAACCCAAGTGAACTATATATATTTGATGGGGTCTATTTAGTAACATAAAAAAAGAAATCCCTATAAATAAATAAACGGAAACGATTGCATTCCGTTATTTTTGTGGAATACTTAGGTTTCTATGAGGTATCATTTTTACAACAGCAATGACCAGGAGGCCACGATTGAGCAGCTGTTGAAGTACGGAGGGACAACACAGGCTGCAGTATTTATATTTCCCACCAGGTGGTGATCTCACTTATAGTCCGTGGAACGCAAAGACAGGAAGTGACTTAAGTAAAACAGGAAGTTCCGGGTCAGAGGTGATGGAAGAAAAAAGTAGAGAGGAGACATTGCTGGAACTGGCAGCAGAGGAGGTAATAAGATATTATTTTATATTTACACCCATTAACCCCCCCCCCCCCCCCCGGTCATGTCCGTCCTCTTCCTCCATAGTCACTGTGATGTCATCTCCAACAGATGATGATATACAAATATATAGTGTATTGTAATATTTACATAGATACATCCTACATTGAGAACCATTTATCCAACTGTCCATCCAGAGCCTCTGGTTTATAGACCAGATACATTCTAAATATGAAGCCATTTATTCATCCTTCATGTTAGTGGAGAAATGTTGCTTTCCTTTGTCCCCTCGCCATAACCCGATTGGCCTCTGTCATGTGATCCTGAACACCAATCACAGCACAGATGCCCCAGGAACCTGAGTTAATCACAGGCAGTGAGACATTGCCCCTATGCAAGGCTGCAGAGATCGGGGCAATGTCTCACTGCCTGTGATAGGCGCAGCGCTGCGCCGCGCCGACTTCCTGGCGGGCTCTGCACGTGGACCATGCGAACACGCCGAAGCTCATCCCTAACCGCCGCTAAAACTACGGTAAAACGGCGCTAAAAATAGCGCCGTTTTACCACCGGCACCCATACCGCCCCAGTGTAAAAGGGGCCTAATAGGACGGGGCTCACAATATAGACATTTCCGGCCACTGTGCACACAGAACAACATCATGTCTACATATCCTCCATGGTCAGTAGTATTTAACAAAACACATATTCTCTCCAATCCAATATTTACTAGGTAATACTTCTCTATAAAGCCCAACTGCAACCATTGTTTTGTTTTTAAATGTAGAGGTACGGGGAGAAAATAAAGAACTTTATTGGTTTCTAATTCTCCCCAGGTCAGCTAAATAGCAAGGCAAGGGAAGTCTTTCCAACTGGGACATATAAGGTGTCAGGATGTCACTGTCTATTTCTCCATGGAGGAGTGGGAGTATTTAGAAGGACACAAGGATCTCTACAAGGATGTCATGATGGACAATCAGCCGCCCCTCACATCACCGGGTAAGAGGAGACTTTATTGTAAAGGAGAGAGCAGTACGGAGGCTCCACCTAGATCCCCCATCATCTGATAAACACATAGAAACAATGTATTCAGTCAGTGTGTGTGTTTCCTACAGATGGATCCAGTAATGGGAACCCACCAGAGAGATGTCCCCATCCTCTGTATTCCTGGGATTCCACACAGGAAGATCCCACCATCCCTCACCATCATCAGGTAGGTGGGACTGAGCAAATAAGAATTCTAAACTATGCTATAACATTCTTCTGTAATCTCTTTTCTTTTTTTTCTCGTTCCTTTTTTTAAATGTACTCTATTATTATTGGGTTCAGGGTGAGAAGCTGAATTACATCAAAGTTGAGGTTAAAGAGGAAAATGAAGAGACGTTGGTGAGTGGAGATCAGCAGTTTATAGAAGAAGACGGCTCTCTCTATTCTTGGGATTCCACAAAGGGAGTTCACAAATATACAAATTATGATCAGGTATAGGAGAGCCCTAAAATGAATTTTAGGATATGAGATGACATTAGTTTATGTAATCATCTTTTTTTCCTTTTGTTTTACATGTATTCTATTATCTTTGGGGCTTAGGGTGAAGAATTGAAAGACATCAAAGTTGAAGACGAAGAAGAACAAGAAGAAGAGACGTTGGTAAGTGGAGATCCGCAGTCTATGGGGGAATGTGGTCCTCTGGGATTCCACACAGGAAGGTCACATATGTACACACCAGGATCACATAGATAAGATTGAGCAGAAAAAACGTAAAGTATTCTAAATTTTAAGATGGCATTCTATGTAATTGCTTATTATTGGGAGTCACTTTTTACAGATGTTATTCATTTTATCAATCCTATACATTTATCATCTTCTGGGTTTAGGGTGAAGAATTGAACGAGATCAAAGTTGAGATTAAAGAGGAAGAAGAAGAAGAAGAAACGTTGGTCTGTGAAGATCAGCAGTCTATGGAGACACATAGACATATGGACACAAGTAAGTAATAAACAATAAATGGAAAAATAGAGAGACTGTACACCTTATGAAAGGTCCATCTCCATTCCTCAATATAACGTCATGTTCCCAACAAAGGAGGAGGAGATACTGTACACCATATGAAAGGTCCATCTCCATTCCTCAATATAACGTCATGTTCCCAACAAATGAGGAGGAGATACTGTACACCATATGAAAGGTCCATCTCCATTCCTCAATATAACGTCATGTTCCCAACAAATGAGGAGGAGATACTGGACACCATATGGAAGGTCCATCTCCATTCCTCAATATAACGTCATGTTCCCAACAAATGAGGAGAAGATACTGTACACCATATGAAAGGTCCATCTCCATTCCTCAATATAACGTCATGTTCCCAACAAATGAGGAGGAGATACTGTACACCATATGGAAGGTCCATCTCCATTCCTCAATATAACGTCATGTTCCCAACAAATGAGGAGAAGATACTGCACACCATATGAAAGGTCCATCTCCATTCCTCAATATAACGTCATGTTCCCAACAAATGAGGAGGAGATACTGGACACCATATGAAAGGTCCATCTCCATTCCTTAGTATAACGTTATGTTCCCAAGAAATGAGGAGGAGATACTGTACACCATATGAAAGGTCCATCTCCATTCCTCAATATAACGTCATGTTCCCAACAAATGAGGAGGAGATACTGTACACCATATGAAAGGTCCATCTCCATTCCTCAATATAACGTCATGTTCCCAACAAATGAGGAGGAGATACTGTACACCATATGAAAGGTCCATCTCCATTCCTCAATATAACGTCATGTCCCCAACAAATGAGGAGGAGATACTGGACACCATATGAAAGGTCCATCTTCATTCCTCAATATAACGTCATGTTCCCAACAAATGAGGAGGAGATACTGTACACCATATGAAAGGTCCATCTCCATTCCTCAATATAACGTCATGTTCCCAACAAATGAGGAGGAGATACTGGACACCATATGAAAGGTCCATCTCCATTCCTCAATATAACGTCATGTTCCCAACAAATGAGGTGGAGATACTGTACACCATATGAAAGGTCCATCTCCATTCCTCAATATAACGTCATGTTCCCAACAAATGAGGAGGAGATACTGTACACCATATGAAAGGTCCATCTCCATTCCTCAATATAATGTTTAATAAAGGACTGCACAAATATGTGTAAAAGGGCCACATGTTGGGCTCCAAGGCCGTAGCCTGTCTTTAGTCCCCAACCAAGAAATGAGGTGGAGGAAGATTCATCTCCATCCTAACAGTAACAATGTTATCCAGTGTGATTTGGGTGTATTGTTGTATCCTTTGTGGTTTTGTATTCATTTTTTTTGATATCTCACCTTGTTCTATTGAGAAACTGTTGAGGGCATGAAGAATACTTATAAGTGTTAATTAAAAATGTATTTCCTACAGATGGATGCTACGTCTTGAATATTTCAGACAGACACATTATTTTGAATTCAGATTATAATACAGAAGATAATAACATTGTACAATATTCTCCAGGAGGAAATCCCGTTACTCCAAATATACATCCCAGACCTTCCCAATTGGGGGGATCAATGGATCCCTCTAATCCTGAGGAAACTTCTGATGGATCTCACACCAAGGCTATAGGATCTCACAGTACAGATACTTCAATAGATCCATCTATTCCCGAGAGATCTTTAATCCGTGAAGGAGCTCCCACAGGAGAAAGCTCATTGTCTGGTTCAGTATGTGGAAAATCAATCTCAGAAAACAGAGCACTTCTTAGACATGAAAAACGTCACACGGATGATCATACATGTGCAGAGTGCGGGAGAAGTTTCTATCAGAAAGGAAACCTTCTTAAACACCAGAGAAGTCACACGGGAGAGCGTCCTTATTCATGTTCAGAGTGCGGGAAATGTTTCATTCACAAAGTGAGCCTTCTTAAACATGAGCGCAGTCACACCGGGGAGCGTCCTTATTTGTGTTCAGAGTGCGGAAAAGGTTTCAACGACAAGGGACACCTTCTTAAACACCAGATGATTCACACGGGTGAGCGTCCTCATTTGTGTTCAGAGTGCGGAAAATCTTTCATTCAGAAATGGAACCTTGTGAAACACCAGAGAAGTCACACGGGTGAGCGGCCCTATTCATGTTCAGAGTGTGGGAAAAGCTTCACTCAAAAAGGAAACCTCCTTAAACACCAGAGAAGTCACACGGGCGAGCGTCCTTATTTGTGTGCAGCGTGTGAGAAATGTTTCACTACCAAACAAAAACTTCTTAAACACCAGAGATGTCACACGGGGGAGCGTCCTTATTCCTGTTCAGAGTGCGGGAAATGTTTCATTCAGAAAGAAAATCTCCGTAAACACCAGAGGAGTCACACGGGCGAGCGCCCTTATTCGTGCTCAGAGTGTGGAAAATGTTTCACTCAGAAGGGACACTTTGTTAAACACCAAAGAACTCACACGGGGGAGCGTCCTTATCCGTGCTCGGTGTGCGGGAAATGCTTCATTCAGAAAAGCGCCCTTGTTACGCACCAGATGATTCACTCGGGCGAGCGCCCTTATTCGTGTTCAGAATGCGAGAAATGTTTCATTTCGAAAGCAGAACTTGTCAACCACCAGAGGATTCACACGGGAGAACGCCCTTTTTCGTGTTCGGAGTGCGGGAAGTGTTTCATTCGGAAATATGCGCTTGTCACTCACCAGAGGATCCACACGGGGGAGCGTCCTTATTCGTGTTCAGAGTGTGATAAATGTTTCAGTAACAGAACTACACTTACTGTACACCAGAAAATTCACATGGGCTAACAAGCTTTTTTTTGGGGTTCACGTTGGCCTATTGGGAGTGTGGCAAAGATGCTGAAGTGTTTGGGGTGTGACGTGGTAGTTGTGTGCCTACTGGAATCAAATTCTTAGTAATATGGCCCAACTTGATCCCAGTCTCGCACAAGATGGTGGTCACGAAAGGCTCCCCGCCGGTGGTCCGAACTCAGGAGTTAGGCATCCAAGAGCACCAATTCTCAAGTGTAAGTAGACCACGGGAAAGGACGCCGCTCAAACCTGACCCAATGTAGGTAACCTCTGTGCAGGGGCGGCCCATGCATTGTCAGAATCGCAAGGGGGGCCGTCAGAGCCGCGAGGGGGGGGGCATCAGAGCCACGAGGGGGGTCAGTAGACACAGTGGCTGCATATACTGGGCACAAATGGCTGCATATGATGGGCGCAAGTGGCTGCATATGATGGGCACAAGTGGCTGCATTTGATGGGCACAGTGGCTGCATTTGATGGGCACAGTGGTTGCATTTGATGGGCATAGGTGGCTGCATATGTTTGGCAAAGTGGCTGCATATGTTTGGCAAAGTGGCTGCATTTGATGGGCACAGTGGTTGCATTTGATGGGCACAGTGGTTGCATTTGATGGGCACAGTGGCTGCATTTGATGCTCACAGTGGCTGCATTTGATGGGCACAGTGGCTGCATTTGATGGGCACAAGTGGCTGCATTTGATGGGCACAGTGGCTGCATATGATGGGCACAGTGAGGCTGCATATGATGGGCACAGTGGCTGCATATGATGGGCACAGTGGCTGCATTTGATGGGCACAGTGGCTGCATTTGATGGGGACAGTGGCTGCATTTGATGGGCACAGGTGGCTGCATATGTTTGGCAAAGTGGCTGCATTTGATGGGCACAGTGGTTGCATTTGATGGGCACAGTGGCTGCATTTGATGGGCACAGTGGCTGCATTTGATGGGCACAGTGGCTGCATATGATGGGCACAAGTGGCTGCATATGATGGGCACAGTGGCTGCATTTGATGGATACAGTGAGGCTGCATATGATGGGCACAAGTGGGCTGCATTTGATGGGCACAGTGAGGCTGCATATGATGGGCAAAAGTGGCTGCATGTGATGGGCACAAATGGCTGCATATGATGGGCACAGTGGCTGCATATGATGGGCACAGTGGCTACATATGATGGGCACAGTGAGGCTGCATATGATGGGCACACGTGGCTGCATTTGATGGGCACAGTGAGACTGCAATTGATGGAGGGGGGGTTCAGTATTTTTCAGTTTGTTTGCGGCCCCCCAAAAATTTTGAGCACCAGCTGTCACTGCCTTTGTGACCCAGCCCCAGTGGATGGGGCGTAACTCATCAACTCATCAGGGTGGGGCTGGAGCAATGTCAGCTGAGTCTATACACCGAGACTACATTGGGTCGGTTTGAAAGGCATCCTTCCTACTCGGTCTGCTCACACAGACGGTGCCTTGGAACTAATATGTGATAATACACTATATTACCAGAAGTATTGGGACACCTGCCTTTACGTGCACATGAACTTTAATGGCACCCCAGTCTTAGTCCGTAGGGTTCAATATTGAGTTGGCCCACCCTTTGCAGCTATAACAGCTTCAACTCTTCTGGGAAGGCTGTCCACAAGGTTTAGGAGTGTGTCTATGGGAATGTTTGACCATTCTTCCAGAAGCACATTTGTGAGGTCAGGCACTGATGATGTACGAGAAGACCTGGCTTGCAGTCTCTGCTCTAATTCATCCCAAAGTAGCACAGTGGTCATCAACCCTGTCCTCAGGGCCCACTAACAGCGAAGGTTTGCAAGATAACTGAAATACATCACAGGCATAGCTCCCAACTGTCTGATTTGGAGCAATGTCCCTCTGTCCCTCTTTCCCCCTCAGTTGTCCCTCATTTTGGTCTGATCTATATATTTGTATATAAAATGCACTTTTTATATTTTAATAAAGTTTTTTCCCAGTGCTAAACCTTTAATACAAATTCTAAATCGCTGCATTTGTAAATTTTTAAATACAATATAAAGCAGCCATTCTCAACCAGGGTTCCTCCAGAGATGGCTAGGGGTTCCTCGAGCTGTGGCTGATTTACCTCCTGCTTGATGGTGCCTACATACTTCTGAGCCAATGCCACTTGGAGGAGCCAGTGGTATGATACCAATGATCTTTATAGCTCTGTGTAAGGGGGCTATTCTTACACTGACCACCAAAGTAAAGGGCATTGTTCCCACTGACCCCCCGATGAATGGGTTTATTAGGGGTACCCCAAGGCCTGAATATAATTTTAAGGGTTCCCCTGGGGTACAATGGTTGAGAAAGGCTGATATAAAGGAATAGTAGTGGTAAAAAAAAAAGCACTTTTAATTAACCTTTTCTTTGATTCATTCTCCTTTAAGGGGGCGTGGCAGGGGGGGTGTCCTATGCCCATGTACGTTTGCTAGTAGGTGTCCCTCATTCCCATCTAAAAATGTTGGGAGGTATGTCACAGGTGATATCATTTGCTGCTCAGTGATTGCAGTATTCTAGTTTGCCTCTCCCCCAAGGTAATACATAAAACCTGGCCTGTTAGTGGGCCCTGAGGACAGGGTTGATGACCACGATTCTATAGGGTTGAGGTCAGGACTCTGTGCAGGCCAGTCAAGTTCCTTCACCCCAAACTTGCTCATCCGTGTCTTTATGGACCTTGCTTTGTGCACTGGTGTGCGGTCATGTTGGAACAGGAAGGGGCCATCCCCAAACTGTTCCCACAAGGTTGAGAGCATGAAATTGTCAAAAATGTCTTGGCATGCTATAGGGTTTCCTATCATCCCTGTGCTGAGTTCCTGGGTCTGTACACCTGCTGTGCCCATTATGAGGGGTTCCCACCATCCCTGTGCTGAGTTCCCAGGTCTGTACACCTGCTGTGCCCATTATGAGGGGTTCCCACCATCCCTGTGCTGAGTTCCGGGGTCTGTACACCTGCTGTGCCCATTATGGGAGGTTCCCATTGTCTCTGCGCAGAGTTCCCGGGTCTGTACACCTGCTGTGCCCATTATGAGGGGTTCCCACCATCCCTGTGCTGAGTTCCCGGGTCTGTACACCTGCTGTGCCCATTATGAGGGGTTCCCACCATCCCTGTGCTGAATTCCCAGGTCTATACACCTGCTGTGCCCATTATGAGGGGTTTCCACCATCCCTGTGCTGAGTTCCCAGGTCTGTACACCTGATGTGCCCATTATAAGGGGGTTCCCACCATCCCTGTGCTGAGTTCCTGGGTCTGTACACCTGATATGCCCATTATGAGGGTTCCCACCATCCCTGTGCTGAGTTCCCAGGTCTGTAGACCTGCTGTGCTCATTATGGGAGGTTCCCATTGTCTCTGCGCAGAGTTCCCACAGTGATAGGCTCCATAATTCCCATCATTATCTTCATCAGTGAAATGGAGGTCATCATTATCAGTGGCCTATAGAATATGTCAGATGTGTCATGTCCCGTGATTGTCCTTGTAAGTCCTGAAAAATTGATTATCTTAGCATCTCTGTAATTTTCCCAGTCATTGCTATGGCCAATATCAGAGGCACTTCTAGCATAAATGACACCCAGGACGGATGTAGAGGTGACCTCATCACTGTGCTGTACATAGCCTTTACAAGGAGCAGAGCGGGGGGAGGGACCCAGCAAGCCCCACCCACTACAAACTGGAGGGGCGGAGACAAGACCAATCACCCTGCCCACGAAGAGAGAGCAATGGTGACTGGTCTTTATTAGAGGAAGTAAAGTTTCACACTAGATTACTACACAGATCTGGAAGAGACAGACACCAAGCTTTGAAGAATACACATGGAGCTCACCATTTAAACATTTCCTGTCAACTTTATCTTTAAATATATTTCTGTGTTTTTATTTATATCCATCATTATTTTATATATATTTTTTTTTTGTATGCTTTTTGTATTGGTATATGCAATTTTTTCTTTGGCCCCAGTCCACTTGGAATAACTGAAGACCAGGTGCCCTCATGCTAAATTTGGATTAAGCATTGTAGCACTACTGTAATACATTTTTAATGGTTATTATAATCTCCATGTATGGTTCTTGCCCCTCAATCCTGAAGAAGGGGTGCCCTTTGAAGACCCCTGAAAGGCATTGGCTATGTTTTAAGGTCTTTTATTTATCAATAAACATATGATTGTTCTACAAGCCCCTTAGATTTCATGTCTTTTAGTTTATGACGCTCTACAACTTTTTCACATCTGAATAGACCCACCTTAAAGTGTATCTTCACCCCCAATGAAGGACTTCCTATACACCCCTCCGCTATATGATTAGTAAAAAGATGCCCCCCTCACCGCACCTCATTCTCCTAGGCCAACAACGTGCACTGTCCTTCCTTTGCCTATTGGGATATGCACATCATATGTCTCAGTAGGCAAAGCGATTCATTCACAAAAGAGGAGGGGGGGGAGCGGGCCTAGATCTGCATCATCAGGCATGTTGGCTGAACCAGGAAGATTCGGTGGGCCTCTTGATGGTGTCATAATCAATATGGCGTCACGTGCCCGAGAGGTGGCAGAGAACTAGAGGATCTCAGTGGGAAATTGCTGGGCTTACATAGATCACTGGAGACATGGGTGTCACTGGAAAAGCCGGAGTGCACAAGTGTTACAGGCATCAGATATTGGAGAGTAAAGAGGTTACAGGGATCACTGCACACATTAAAGTGTAAAGGGGTTACAGGGATTCCTAGAGACATTGAAGTGTAAAGGGGTTACAGGGATTCCTAGAGACATTGAAGTGTAAAGGGGTTACAGGGATTCCTGGAGACAGAAGAGTGTAAAGGGGTTACAGGGATCCCTTGAGACATAGGAGTGTACAGGGGTTACAGGGAGCACTGAAGACACAGGAGTCACAAGAGAAATGAGAGTGCACATGGGTTACAGGGATCACTGGAGACACAAGAGTGTAAAGGGGTTACAGGGATTACTGAAGATACAGTAGTCACTGGAGACATAGGAGTGCACAGGGGTTACAGGGATCGCTGGAGACACAGGGGTTACAGGGATCGCTGGAAACACAGGGGTTACAAGGATCACTGGAGACACAGGGGTTACAAGAATCACTGGAGACACAGGGGTTACAAGGAGCACTGGAGACACAGGGGTTACAAGGATCACTGGAGAAACGGGTTACAAGGATCACTAGAGACATAGCAGCGTACAGGGGTTACAAGGATCACTGACGATACAGATGTCACTGGAGACACAGGAGTGTACAAGGGTTACAGGGTTCACTGGAGACACAGGAGCCTATAGGAGTTACAGGGATCACTGGAGAGACAGAAGTCGCCGGAGAAACAGGAGAGTACAGGGATCACTGAAGACACAGGAGTGTACAGGGATTACTGGAGAGACAGAAGTCACTGGAGAAACAGGAGTGTACAGGGATCACTGGAGAGACAGAAGTCACCAGAGACACAGGAGTGCACAGGGATCACTGGAGAGAAAGAAGTCACTGGGGACACATGAGATCTCAGGGTTTACAGGGATCACAAAAGTCACTAGAGACACAGGAGTACTCAGAGGTTACAGAGATCACTGGAAACACAGAAGCATGCAGGGGTTACAGGAATGACAGGAGACACAGGAGCCTACAGAGATCAATGGAGAGACAGAAGTCACCGGAGACACAGGAGTGTACAGGGGTTACAGGGATCACTGGAGAGACAGAAGTCACCGGAGACACAGGAGTGTACAGGGGTTACAGGGATCACTGGAGAGACAAAAGTCACCGGAGACACAGGAGTGTACAGGGATCACTGGAGAGACAGAAGTCACCGGAGACACAGGAGTGTACAGGGATCACTGGAGAAACAAAAGTCACCAGAGACACAGGAGTGTACAAGGATCACTGGAGAGAAAGAAGTCACCGGAGACACAGGAGTGTACAGGGATCACTGGAGAGACAGAAGTCACCAGAGACACAGGAGTGTACAGGGATCACTGGAGAGACAGAAGTCACCAGAGACACAGGAGTGTACAAGGCTCACTGGAGAGAAAGAAGTCACCGAAGACACAGGAGTGTACAGGGATCACTGGAGAGACAGAAGTCGCCGGAGACACAGGAGTGTACAGGGATCACTGGAGAGACAGAAGTCACTGGAGAAACAGGAGTGTACAGGGATCACTGGAGAGACAGAAGTCACCAGAGACACAGGAGTGCACAGGGATCACTGGAGAGAAAGAAGTCACTGGGGACACATGAGATCTCAGGGTTTACAGGGATCACAAAAGTCACTAGAGACACAGGAGTACTCAGAGGTTACAGAGATCACTGGAAACACAGAAGCATGCAGGGGTTACAGGAATGACAGGAGACACAGGAGCCTACAGAGATCAATGGAGAGACAGAAGTCACCGGAGACACAGGAGTGTACAGGGGTTACAGGGATCACTGGAGAGACAGAAGTCACCGGAGACACAGGAGTGTACAGGGGTTACAGGGATCACTGGAGAGACAAAAGTCACCGGAGACACAGGAGTGTACAGGGATCACTGGAGAGACAGAAGTCACCGGAGACACAGGAGTGTACAGGGATCACTGGAGAAACAAAAGTCACCAGAGACACAGGAGTGTACAAGGATCACTGGAGAGAAAGAAGTCACCGGAGACACAGGAGTGTACAGGGATCACTGGAGAGACAGAAGTCACCAGAGACACAGGAGTGTACAGGGATCACTGGAGAGACAGAAGTCACCGGAGACACAGGAGTGTACAGGGATCACTGGAGAAACAAAAGTCACCAGAGACACAGGAGTGTACAAGGATCACTGGAGAGAAAGAAGTCACCGGAGACACAGGAGTGTACAGGGATCACTGGAGAGACAGAAGTCACCAGAGACACAGGAGTGTACAGGGATCACTGGAGAGAAAGAAGTCACCGAAGACACAGGAGTGTACAGGGATCACTGGAGAGACAGAAGTCACCGGAGACACAGGAGTGTACAGGGATCACTGGAGAGACAGAAGTCACCGGAGACACAGGAGTGTACAGGGATCACTGGAGAGACAGAAGTCACCGGAGACACAGGAGTGTACAGGGATCACTGGAGAGACAGAAGTCACCGGAGACACAGGAGTGTACAGGGATCACTGGAGAGACAGAAGTCACCGGAGACACAGGAGTGTACAGGGATCACTGGAGAGACAGAAGTCACCGGAGACACAGGAGTGTACAGGGATCACTGGAGAGACAGAAGTCACCGGAGACACAGGAGTGTACAGGGATCACTGGAGAGACAGAAGTCACCAGAGACACAGAAGTGTACAGGGATCACTGGAGAGACAGAAGTCACCAGAGACACAGGAGTGTACAAGGCTCACTGGAGAGAAAGAAGTCACCGAAGACACAGGAGTGTACAGGGATCACTGGAGAGACAGAAGTCACTGGAGACACAGGAGTGTACAGGGATCACTGGAGAGACAGAAGTCACCGGTGACACAAGAGTGTACAGGGATCACTGAAGAGAAAGAAATCACTGGAGACACAGGAGATCTCAGGGGTTACAGGGATCACTGGAAACACAGAAGCATGCAGGCGTTACAGGGATCACTGGAAACACAGAAGCATGCAGGCGTTACAGGGATCACTGGAGAGACAGAAGTCACCGGATACACAGGAGTTACAGGGATCACTGGAGAGACAGAAGTCACTGGAGACACAGGAGATCTCAGGGGTTACAGGGATCACTGGAAACACAGAAGCATGCAGGGGTTACAGGGATGACAGGAGACACAGGAGCCTACAGGGGTTACAGGGATCACTGGAGAGGCATTAGTCACTATAGACACAGAAGTTATCAGGCGTTACAGGGATCAATGGAGTGCACAGGGGTTACAAGGATCACTGGAGGCACCGGAGCTTACAGGAATCACAGGAGAGTACAGGTTTACAAGTCACTGGAAACACAGGAGTGGGGGAAAAAGGACATACATTTTTTTTGGGTACAGCGTCGCACGACCGCGCAATCGTCAGTTAAAGCGATGTAGTGCCCTATTGCAAAAAATGGCCCGGTCATTAAGGGGGTAAAACTTTCCGGGGCTAAAGTGGTTAAGGAATGCACCAAGAAGCTGCTATAAAAGTATGAAGAAAAAAAGAAAAACAATGTATTCTGCAGTTTTTATATTCTCCACAAGGAGGCGACCTTACTTATTGTCAGTGTAACGCAACAGACAAGAAGTAACGTAAGGTGAAAAAATAGGAAGTGATGTCAAAATAGGAAGTTCCAGGTGAGAGGTGAGTCGTGAGGAAGTAGAGAGGAGACATTACTGGGACTGACAGCAGAAGAGGTAATAAGATCTTATTTTAAATTTACACCCAGTAACCCCCCCCCCCCCCCGTCATGTCCATCCTCTTCCTCCATAGTCACTGTGATGTCTTTTATCTCTAGAAGATGATGATACACACATATATAGTATAATATTAATTAATAGAGTAATTGTATTTCTGTCTATAGCTCTGACATATGCCATAGTGCTGTACAAACAACACTGAGCCAGTCACATCACTCTATTAATACACAGACCTGACCGGAGAGGTGAGGAGGATTCTGGGAGGTCACATGACATCACTCTTATCTCTAATAATAAAACACAGACCTGACCGGAGAGGTGAGGAGGATTCTGGGAGGTCACATGACATTACTCTTATCTCTATTAATAAAACACTCACCTACCTTTCTAAATACAAATCTGTGTATTAGCCCATACCAGAAGGGGAACCGGTGTTACAGCTCAGATATTAATAATTATATGATATTTGGCAGCACCTGGTTTTAGCTCCCCAATCACGGGAATTCTGGGACATTATCCAGTAACAGACAAGGGATGTGTCTGGATGGTGACTGTATCATTGTGTGTGTCAGGTTCCTATAAGGTGTCAGGATGTCACTGTCTATTTCTCCATGGAGGAGTGGGAGATTTTAGAAGGACACAAGGATCTCTACAAGGACGTCATGATGGAGAATCAGCCGCCCCTCAGATCACCAGGTAAGAGGAGACTTTATTGTAAAGGAGAGGGTAGTACGGAGGGTCCACCTAGACCCCCCATCATCTGATAAACACATAGAAACAATGTATTCAGTCAGTGTGTGTGTTTCCTACAGATGGGTCCAGTAATGGGAACCCACCAGAGAGATGTCCTCATCCTCAGTATTCCCGGGATTCCACACAGGAAGGTCACACCATCCCTCACCATCATCAGGTAGATGGGACTAAGAAACTAGAACAGAATTCGACGTGAGAGGATGTTCTTCTATGTAATCTCTTGTTCCATTTTTCACATATATTCTAACATCTTTGGGGTTTAGGATGAGGAACTGAAAGACATCAAAGCTGATATTAAAGAAGAAGAGATGTCGGTGAGAGGAGATCAGCAGTCTATGGAGGAGGGTGGTCCTCTGTATTCCCAGGATTCCACACAGGAAGATCACACAATCTCACAAAGAGTTAAGTAGAAAACTAATAATTAACGGATGATACTAACAATTTGATCAATCTTCTTACTGCTAATCTCACATTTATTAAATATTTAGGGTGTAAACCAGAACGATTGTAATAATTCTGTTAAAGAAGAGATAAAGGAGGAGGATGATGAGGTTAATGTTATGGGGGAGTTTTTAAGAGGACACAAGGACCTCTTCAAGGGCGTTGTGATGGAGCCATTCAGTGACACAAACCCACCAGAGAGATGTCCCCGTTCTCTGTATTCACGGAATTCCACACAGGAAGATCCCACCATCCCTCACCATCATCAGGTAAATGGGACTGAGCATGTAAACCTAAACATGTATTCTAATCTAAAAGATGCTATTCCCCAATGTAATCTCCTTTCACTTTTCATAAATGTTTGCTATTCACTTTTAGGGTGAAGAATTGAAAGACCTAAAAGTTGAGGTTAAAGTGGAAGGGACATTGATAAAGGGAGATCAGCAGTCTATGGAGGAGGGTGGTCCTTTGTATTCCGAGGATTCCACACAGGAAGATCACAGCATCCCTCACCATCATCAGGTAGGTGAGACTGAGGAACTACAACTCAAAAATTATTGTAAACTAATCTCTTCTTATTTGTAGTAATGTTTCCAGATGTTATATTTTATCATCTTTGGGGTTTAGGGTGAAGAACTGAAAGACATCAAAGTTGAGATTAAAAAGGAAGAGGAAGAGAAGTTGGTGAGTGGAGATCAGCAGTCTATGGAAGAGGGGGAGATGAATATGCAAATTAAACCTGAGGAAACTTCTCTACATATAGACACACGTAAGTAATAAACATTAAATGCAGAGAGAATTCACATTTTCATATTACTTCTTCATATAGTATAAAGTATGTATACCTCAATATCACATCATATTCCCAACAAATGAGGAGATACTGTACACCATATGAAAGGTCCATCTCCATTCCTCAATATAACGTCATGTTCCCAACAAATGAGGTGGAGATACTGTACACCATATGAAAGGTCCATCTCCATTCCTCAATATAACATCATGTTCCCGACAAATGAGGAGGAGATACTGTACACCAGGGGTGCCCAACCAGTGGCCCGGGGGCCACATTTGGCCCACGGAGCCCTCTGATGTGGCCCGCGACCTCCTGCTCTGGGATGGAATAGAATATTGTTATTAAAGGTCAGTTTATTCATGCTGGTGAAGTCTCAATGTGAACTTCACATGCTGGTGGAGTCTCCATATGAACGTCACATACTGGTGAAGTCTCTATGTGAACGTCACATGCTGGTGGAGTCTCTATGTGAACGTCACATGCTGGTGGAGTCTCCATGTGAACTACACGTGCTGGTGGAGTCTCCATGTGAACATCACATACTGGTGGAATCTCTGTGTGAACGTCACATGCTGGTCGAGTCCTTGTGTGAACGGCACATGCTGGTTGAGTCTCCGTGTGAACGAGACCTCCTGCCCTAGGATGGAATAAAATAGAATACTATTATTAAAGGTCAGTTTATTACCAAAATCAGTGTATATATAGGCATATCTTTTCTGCAGTGGTTACTGGGCTGCTTTAAAACTGATCCGCAGGTGCAGAGCAGTTTACCTGCGGGTTACCTGCACTGAGCTATAGACTTCTGTTGTTACCTGAGAGTTTGGTGATTTTTCTGAAAGTGCACCAAACCTGCAGAATATAATAAAAGTCTATTGCAAAGTGCAGAAAAGCCAAAGGTACACTGCGTTGCACCCGCGGTGCAGGTAAACTGCAGCACATCAGTGTGAAAGCAGCCTTGGGCCCCTTTCACACGGTCAGTCTGACCAATTGGACCCTCCATTAACCTCTAAGAAGTGGCAGACATAAACCACCAACTTGTGTCCTACCTCCAACATGATCAGCTAAAAAGTATAGTGGGCTGTGTCAGTGTCCGCTCTGCATATGCAGAGCAGACACGGACATGCCATCAACCCGCTCTGCTCATTGTGGCCTGCGACCGGTTACCAAGTCGCTTAAGTGGCCCTCGCTTTTCAAAAGGTTAGGCACCCCTGCTGTACACCATATGAAAGGTCCATCTCCATTCCTCAATATAACGTCATGTTCCCACCAAATGAGGAGGAGATACTGTACACCATATGAAAGGTCCATCTCCATTCCTCAATATAACGTCATGTTGCCACCAAATGAGGAGGAGATACTGTACACCATATGAAAGGTCCATCTCCATTCCTCAATATAACGTCATGTTCCCACCTTGTCATGTGGTGCATCACTTTGAGTCCAGAGCCATGGTCCATTAGCTGATGGGATCCTATCCCTGAAAACACTTTTGGTGGTACACCCGTTAATGAAGGTAAAGCCCTCTTGAAAATTGTCCATCAAATCTTGCTCCTGCAATAAAACAATATGCAGCGATAAGTCCAGGTTAAGTCTTTACCTGGGCCAAATATGCTCTGCTGATCCCCTGCTCAGTAGTACCCCCAGCTCTGCTGGTCCCCTGCTCAGTAGCACCCCCAGCTCTGCTGACCCCTAACTCAGTAGCACCCCCAGCTCTGCTGATCCCCTGCTGAGTAGCACCCCCAGCTCTGCTGATCCCCTGCTGAGTAGTAACCCCCAGCTCTACTGATCCCCCACTCAGTAGTAACCCCCAGCTCTACTGACCCCCCACTCAGTAGTAACCCCCAGCTCTATTTATCCCCCCCACTCGGTAGTAACCCCCAGCTCTGCTGATCCCCTGCTCAGTAGCACCCCCAGCTCTGCTGATCCCCTGCTGAGAAGTAACCCCCAGCTCTACTGATCCCCCACTCAATAGTAACCCCCAGCTCTACTGATCCCCCCTCCCACTCAGTAGTAACCCCCAGCTCTACTGACCCCCCCACTCAGTAGTAACCCCCAGCCCTACACATCCCCCCCACTCAGTAGTAACCCCCAGCTCTACTCATCCCCCACTCAGTAGTAACCTCCAGCTTTGCTGATCCCCCGCTCAGTAGTAACCTCCAGCTCTGCTGATCCCCCCCCCCCGCTCAGTAGTAACCTCCAGCTCTGCTGATCCCCCACTCAGTAGTAACCTCCAGCTCTGCTGATCCCCCGCTCAGTAATAACCTCCAGCTCTGCTTATCCCCCACTCAGTAGTAACCTCCAGCTCTGCTGATCACCCACTCAGTAGTAACCCGCAGCTCTGTGATGGTATGGGTGTATTATATCCTTTATCTGGCTTTTATTCATATTTTGCTGTTATGATATCACCCATTTCCATGACAGAGCTCTGAGATACTGTTGAGTGCTAGACCAACAAATAGGACTTAGAATGCAAAAGATTAAGAAAACTTCAAACATTTTAATATTGTTTTGTAACATTTGGGGGCGCTGTGTGGAATACCTCTGATGGACACTTGATTTTCTCTCTCTACAGATCATAGTGCAGAAGATGATGACATCATGAAATGTTCTCCAGGAGGAAATCCCGTTACTCCAAATATACATCCCAGACCTTCCCAATTGGGGAGATCAATGGATCCCTCTAATCCTGAGGAATCTTCTGATGGACTACAAACTGTTACTCCAGATATAAATCTAAGATCTCAGAGGATGGAGAGATCAACAGATCCATCTAATCCCATGGAATCTTTGTTTAGCAATGAAGGAGAGCATTCATTTTCAATGTGTGGGAAATCCTTCAATGAAAACGGAGAAGATCGACATGAGAAACGTCTCACGGGTGAGCGTCCCTATTCATGTTCAGAGTGCGGGAAATGTTTCCCTGAGAAAAAAGTACTTCTTATACACCAGAGAAATCACACAGCAGAGCGTGCTTATTCATGTTCAGAGTGCGGTAAATGTTTCAGTCAGAAAGCAAACCTTCGTAAGCACCAGAGAATTCACACGGGGGAGCGTCCCTTTTCATGTTCAGAGTGCGGGAAATCTTTCACTGAGAAAAACGTTCTTCTTGTACACCAGAGAAGTCACACAGGAGAACAACCTTATTCGTGTTCAGAGTGCGGGAAATGTTTCAATCAGAAAGCAAACCTTGGTAAGCACCTGAGAATTCACACCGGTGAACGTCCCTATGGGTGTTCAGAGTGCGGGAAATGTTTCTCTGTCAAATCAGTACTTCTTTTACATCAGAAAACTCACACAGGCGAGCGTCCTTATTCATGTTCAAAGTGCGGCAAGTTCTTCGTTCTCAAAAATTTACTTGTCAGACACCAAAAGATTCACACGGGTGAACGTCCGTATTCATGTTCAGAGTGCGGGAAAGGTTTCATCTTAAGAAGTAGTCTCATGAGACACCAGAAAACGCACACAGTTGAGCGCCCGTATTCGTGTTCAGAGTGCGGGAAATGTTTCATTGAGAAAGAAGGCCTTCTGAAACATCAGAGAATTCACACCGGTGAACGTCCCTTTTGCTGTTCAGAGTGCGGGAAGTGTTTTACTCAGAAAAAAGTGCTTCTTGCACATCAGAAAAGTCACACAGGCGATCGTCTTTATTCGTGTTCAGAGTGTGGGAAAAGTTTTACTGAGAAGACAGCATTTCTTATACATCAGAGAATCCACACGAGTGAGCGTCCCTATTCATGTGCAGAGTGCGGGAAATCTTTCATTCAGAAAGGCAACCTTGTTAAACACCAGAGAATACACACAGGTGAGCGTCCTTATCCGTGTTCAGAGTGCGGGAAATGCTTCCTTCAGAAAAGTTCACTTGATACACACCAAAGGATTCATACGGGTGAACGGCCCTTTTCTTGTTCAGAGTGCGGGAAATGTTTCCTTCAGAAAGGAGACCTTGTTAGCCACCAAAGAAGTCACACGGGTGAGCGTCCTTATTCGTGTTCAGAGTGCGGGAAAAGTTTTGGTTACAGGAAATCGCTTGTTACTCATCAGAAAATTCACACGGGCTAATAACATGAAAAATAGTTAAGACTGATGTGTTGGGGGCGGGGCAAAAATATATTGAAGTTTTTCGGGTACACTTTGGTAGGTCTAGGCCTTCTGCCATTGAATTCTAGTAATACGATCCTCTAAACATACAGAGATGACTCGGTCCCGCACTCACACAGACCGCACCATACAACTAAACTGTGCTAATACATGGCCAGATATGACAATACATGGACAACACTTCTTATTGGCTGATATCGGCTTGTGTACATTATTGGTCTTTTTCTGTTGTACTGAAGAAGCCGGCTTCTCATTGGTCCAACCAATAATTTATACGTTTAATTTGATTTAGATTCCCGTTACGTTTTATTGTTTGTTAAAATAAATAAGAAATCCCTACACTTTACCATAATCCATTCTGAGTATTTTTTTTATTTTTCGAAAATCCCAATAATATTTTTCATCTTTTGGGTGAACTGACCGGAGAAAGTCTGTTTTATCCAAAAGAGAAATGTCAGAATTTGGTGGATGATTTACAGGAAATCCACTTAACTGTCTTTTCTACCTTTTGAGAACTCTATTGGAGATATCCCTGTGAATTCCCGGGTCTGTACACCTGATGTGCCCATTATGAGGGGTTCCCACCATCCCTGTGCTGAATTCCACGGTCTGTACACCTGCTGTGCCCATTATGATGAGTTCCCACCATCCCTGTGCTGAGTTCCCAGGTCTGTACACCTGCTGTGCCCATCATGAGGGGTTCCCACCATCCCTGTGCTGAGTTCTCTGGTCTATACACCTGATGTGCCCATTATGAGCGGTTCCCACTATCCCTGTGCTGAATTCTACGGTCTGTACACATGATGTGCCCATTATGAGGGGTTCCCACCATCCCTGTGCTGAATTCCACGGTCTGTAAACCTGCTGTGCCCATTATGAAGGGTTCCCACCATCCCTGTGCTGGGATCCCAGGTCTGTACAACTGCTGTGCCCATTATGAGGGGTTCCCACCATCCCTGTGCTGAGTTCCTGGGTCTGTACACCTGCTGTGCCCATTATAATGGGTTCCCACCATCCCTGTGCTGAGTTCTCAGGTCTGTACACCTGCTGTGCCCATTATGAGGGGTTCCCACCATCCCTGTGCTGAGTTCCTGGGTCTGTACACCTGCTGTGCCCATTATGAGGGGTTCCCACCATCCCTGTGCTGAGTTCCCAGGTCTGTACACCTGCTGTACCCATTATGAAGGGTTCCCAACCATCTCAGAGCTGAGTTCCCGGGTCTGTACACCCGCTGTGTCCATTATGAGGGGTTACCACCATCTCAGAGCTGAGTTCCCAGGTCTGTAAACCTGCTGTGCCCATTATGAAGGGTTCCCACCATCCCTGTGCTGGGATCCCAGGTCTGTACAACTGCTGTGCCCATTATGAGGGGTTCCCACCATCCCTGTGCTGAGTTCCTGGGTCTGTACACCTGCTGTGCCCATTATAATGGGTTCCCACCATCCCTGTGCTGAGTTCTCAGGTCTGTACACCTGCTGTGCCCATTATGTGAGGTTCCCACCATCCCTGTGCTGAGTTCTCACAGTGATAGGCTCCATAATTTCCATCATTATCTTCATCGGTTATATGGAGGTCATCATTATCAATGGCTTATAGAATATGTCAGATGTGTCATGTGATCCATCAAAGTGAGTGTTGTTGTCAGATACCAGAGTATCTTCGCATGCCTGTAATTTTCCCAATAATTGCTCTAGCCAATATCAGAGGCACTTCTAGCACAGATGATACCCAGGACAGATGTACTGCAGAGGTGACATCATCACTGGGCTGTACTTAGCCTGCAGAGAGCAGAGCTAGGGGACAGACCCGGCAAGCCCCACCCACTAAAATTGGAGGGGCGGAGACAAGACCAATCACCCTGCCTACTGAGAGAGTGCAACAGCGACTGGTCTGTATTACAGGAAGTAAAGTTTCACACTAGATTACTGCACAAATCTGGAAGAAATACATAAAGCACACTGAGATTCAAGAAAGAATGCACATGGAGCTCACCTTTAAACATTTTTTATAAACTCTGTGTTTTTAACTGTATTTCTGTTTTTATGTAAATCCATAATTATTAAATTTTTCTATGGTATTGTTGTTTTTATATGTATATGCAATTTTGTGTTTGGCCCCAATCTATTTGGACTACAGCTATCCTGCTGATGATAAGGTGCACTCATGCAACGATATCTGGATTAAGCATGGCAGCAAAACTGTAATACATTTTTAATGGGTATTTTAATCTCCATATATGGTTCCTGTCCCTCAGTCCTGAAGAAGGGGTGGCCATTGAGAGCCCCATAAGTGCATTAGCTGTGTTTTAAGGTCTTTTATTTATCGAAAAACATGATTGTTCTACACCCCCTTTGGTTTCATGTCTTTTAGTTATGATGCTCCACAACTCTTCCACATCTGAATGGACCCACCTTTGGAACCTTGCATAAACTGATATGCCATGGACCTCCGACAAGGTCCACAGCTATAGAATACCCATAAGACATAGGAGTGCACAGGGGGTTACAAGAATCACTGGAAAGACAGGAATGCATGAGGGTTACAAGGATCACTGTAGACACACAAGTCACCGGAGAAATGAGAGTGCACAGGGGTTACAGGGATCACTGGTGACATAGAAGTGCACATGGGTTACAGGAATCACTGGAGACACAGGAGTGCACAGGAATCACTGGAGACACAGGAGTGCACATGGGTTACAGGGATCACTGGAGACACAGAAGTGCACAGGGGATAAAAGGGATCACAGGAATGCATGGGGATTTCAGGGATCACTGGAGACATAGGAGTGTTGTGCTTTTTTAAGGAAAGTTTCCCGCACATTTTTATTAAGTAATTTTTAACGAAGATATTTTTAAGATACAAGATCAATCTATACGACACAGTCTATATATGCAAAACTGGTTCACGGAGACGAGTGATCATACTTAATAGTCACATTTATTGGTTGACAGAAAACAAATATTTACATGAAATTAAAATACAGATTGCATTATTTGAACATTTGACAATTAATGGAAATACCCTCAAAATAGGCATAGTACCTTGGACACAATATCACCATGATAACTTCTTCAGTAGAATCAATAACCTTATACTAGACAATTTAACATAATGTCTGTATTTCACACACCCAGCCGTTACTATGCTGCAGGTAAGTAACGTTGAACAATGCGAAACAAATTAGACATTTGTTTGTCAATAAAAAGCAACTATGCAAAAAGTAATATATAATAAAAATTGAATATTAGAGAAAAATCTATGAAAAGGCGATTATTGATTCTGGAGAATGATTATCAATACTAGAATATTCAATACATCAATGGTTAAGAGAACATACAAGATAAAATCAACATGGCATATTTACCCATTCCAAAATGGCTACAAATCTGGATTTAAGATAGCTACCGGGTTCAGGAATCTCCTTGGAGGTTTAAAGTATATTTCCAGGCATGGCTGTCCGTCTATCTGGGAAGATGTTTCTCTCCCAGTGTCCCTTCCCCAGGGTGGGTCCCTGAGCTCTCAGGTTCCCCTGAGCTCTCCCTTTTTTCACTATCTATCTAGCTTCTTAAATATACTCTCACACAATAAGATTATAAAACATGTAAGATGTTCAGCCCAAAAGGTATGTGTCTGTTTCCTATTGGCCTAACTGTTGTAAATGTAATTGCGCCTTCAACCACCAGGGGTCTCACATGTGCTTTGTGGCTGCTCTGTAAAGTAATATATTTTATTTTATACTGTATATTTTACTTTAGTGGAAATAACTATATCTTTAATATTTGGGAATTCTACTAACCCCATACTATCAAATACGCTTAGCATAATTATTGATCAATCACTTTGCATAAAAATGGTGGTATATATGCATATCATTGTATATCTGTAAACATTTAGTCCATTTAAAAAGGACACAAGTTATATGTGTATATATATATATATATATATTAATCAACATCACATACAGTTTTTATCTATCTGGATACCTGTATAATTTGGGTATCCAATCAATATTCGTTTATCTAGCATAGTTAAATTCTGATATATTCATAGCATAATCATATATATATCTTAATACTAATTTGTTCCTAAAACAATTCTATTAATAATCACCCTATATTTATTATGTTTTCTTTATAACCGATTTCATCAACTCATCAGATACTAACTCATAGTTTTCTTTTGTGACCTACGCATCTCACAGATATTCTGAATGATTTATATTCACTGTCTTCTGAATATATATATATATATATTTTTTAACATAGGTCGGTTTGCCTCTATTTTTAAAATCATGTTTTGAAATGGACTTTAGACATTCGGGTGAACAATCTCATGTTTATTCTCATTATTTGTCCTGTTGAAAAACAAACTTCACTTGGTGTCCTAGTCATTGTCTTATGAGAAGTGAGGACAATACAGACTTCTTGGCTTTAGGATTTTTGTATTGATGGTTGTAAATTGTCCAAACAGCCTTTACTTCAGCACAAAGGATTCTTCCACCTCCAAGTGATGACACCTCATAAATTTGGACTTCTCAAACTAATCACCAAAAATAAGTACACACCTTTTGTTTGGTGACAAAGGCTACCATTGTTCCTGTTCTCTTTTTGGCTTCAATACAGGCTTGTAAAAACCCCTTGAATAGAATGGTTGTAGTAATTTAGAATACATGAGTTTCCTGTGTCTTAGAGGTTTTCGAAAGGTCAATTATGGTCACCTCACAGTTCACGTGTCTTTTTGAAATTATACATTTCTGTCATTGAATAGTAAATATATTTCTTCATAAATTCATAACAGGAGTCATTGGAGAAACAAGAATGTACAGGGATTAGTTGGATCACTGAAGATACAGAAGTCACTGGTGACACAGCAGTGCACAGGGGTTACAGAGATCACTGGTGACACAGGAATGCACAGGGGTTAGAGGAATCAATAGAGATACAGAAGTCACTAGAGAAACAAGAGTGCACAGGGGTTACAGGGAACGCTGTAACAGATGTCACTGGTGACAGGGGAGTGCACGGGGGTCACTGGAGATACAGGAGCGCACAGGGGTTACATTAACCACTAGAAATACAGATGTAACTAGAGAAACAGGGGTTAGAGATAGAGAGGTTAGAGGGATCACTAATGACACAGGAGTACACATGGGTTAGAGGGGTCACTGGAGTTACAGAAGTCACTAGAGTAGCAGGAGTGTGCAGGTGTTACAGGGATCACTGGAGACACAGGAGTTACAGGGATCACTGGAGACACAGGAGTACACAGGGGTTACAGGGATCACAGGAGTTACAGGGATCACTGGAGACACAGGTGTGCACAAGGGTTAGAGGGGTCACTGGAGTTACAGAAGTCACCAGAAAAGCAGGAGTTTGCAGGGGTTACAGGGATTACTGGAGACACAGGAGTTTGCAGGCGTTACAGGGATCACTGGAGACACAGGGGTTACAGGGATTACTGGAGACACAGGAGTGCACAGGAGTTACAGAGATCACTGGAGACACAGGAGTGCACAGAAGTTACAGGGATCACTGGAGACATAGGAGTCACTGGAGAAACAAGAGTGCACAGGGATTACTTGGATCACTGAAAAAACAGAAGTGACACAGGAGTGCACGGAGGTTACAGAGATCACTGGTGACACAGGAATGCACAGGGGTTAGAGGGATCACTGGAGATACAGAAGTCACTAGAGAAACAACAGTGCAAAGAGGTTACAGGGATCACTGGAGACACAGGAGTGCACGGGGGTTACAGGGATCACTGGAGACACAGGAGTGCACGGGGGTTACAGGGATCACTGGAGACACAGGAGTGCCTGGGGGTTACAGGGATCACTGGAGACACAGGAGTGCACGGGGGTTACAGGGATCACCGGAGACACAGGAGTGCACAGGGGTTACAGGGATCACTGGTGACATAGGAGTGCACAGGGGTTACAGGGATCACTGGTTGCACAGGGGTTACAGGGATCACTGGTGACATAGGAATGCACAGGGGTTACAGGGATCACTGGTTGCACAGGGGTTACAGAGATCACTGGTGACACAGGTGTGCACAAGGGTAAGAGGGATCACTGGAGATACAGAAGTCACTAGAGAAACAGGAGTGCAAAGGGGTTACAGGGATCACTGGAGACACAGGAGTGCACTGGGATTACAGGGATCACTGAAAAGACAGGAATGCATGGGGGTTGCAGGGATTACTGGAGAAACAAGAGTGCACAGGGATTACTTGGATCACTGAAGATACAGAAGTCACTGGAGACACAGGAGTGCACAGGGGTTATAGGAAAGACAGGAATGCACAGGACTGACAAGGATTACTGGAGTTACAGGTGTACACAGAGGTTAGGGATCACTGGCTTTATTGCAACCTCGGGGGAATGGTTTTCTGGTTGAACCTCTTTCATTAAGACCACTTCTGATGAGACTTCTCTGCAGCGTAGACAGGTGCACCAGGGTCCCTCCAGTTGTGAACTGACAGCAGTGCTGGCCATAGGTTATTATTACCTGTTGGGTATGTTTTATTCCAGAGTCGGGCTACATGCCAACAATGATCTCTCTGTGACTATAGTAGTTACTAATGTTCAGATATTCCAATGTATCACTTAAATGTTTTATTTTACCGATATTAAATGCCTTAGGCTCAGTTCACACTGCAGCGATGCGGGAACCCTGCGAATCCAGTGTGGATTTCCGCATCGCATACAACTCGCAGACAGTTCACACTGCCCTATGCAAACTGCTGGGAGTATCAATACAAAGTTAAGGACACCCCCATTTCAGTTTGCATATCGCAGTGCAAACTGTCAATTCAGACAGCAATCAGATCGCATGGGTGTGAACACCCATGAAATCCGATTCTGGTGCGGACCAAAAAAGGGTGCTGTGCGCGTTTGGTCTAAATCCGATGCAAATTCCCCCATACAAGCTGTATGGCTGAATTAGCATCGCACAGACATTGCATGTAATTTGCACAGCAAAGCAGTGCGAATCACATGCAACATCGCAGCAGTGGGAACTGTCCCTTATGCCGCGTACACATGGTTGGATAATGCGACCGTGTGTATGCCCCATCGGACTTTTGCTGGTCGAATTCCCGCCAGCAAAAGATTGAGAGCTGGTTCTCAATTTTTCGGTCAGAAAAAGTTTCGATCGGAAATTCCGATCCTCTGTACCAACTCTGATGCGCAAAATTCCTACGCATGCTCGGAAACAATTTGACGCATGCACCGGAAGCATTGAACTTAATTTTCTTGGCTCGTGTGTTGTACGTCACCGCGTTCTTGACGGTCGAAAGTTCAGCAAACTTTTGTGTGACCGTGTTTATGCAAGCCAAGTTTTAGCGGAAAACCATCCAAGATTTTTCAGATGGAAAATCTGCTCGTGTGTACGCGGCATTAGACTTTCTGTCCAGCGATGTGAATATTATTTAGTTTACATATGTAGGTTTTTATAATAATGTTCTATCTGACAATTAACATATGTTTTTCATTCTTTATGACTTATATCATTAAATCTTTTTTATTATATTTTTAAATTGTTTGTTTTTTTAATTTTGGTTTAATGTATAGAAGAAATTAAGGAACGCACCAAGAAGCGGCTATAAGAGTATGAAAAAAAAAAAAAACTCCAATGTATTCTGCAGTTTTTATATTCTCCACAGGGGGCGATCTTACTTCTTTGTCAGTGGAACGCAACAGACAGGAAGTGATAGGAGGGGTAAGCAGGAAGTAAAATAGGAAGTGATGTCACATATAAACAGGAAGTTTCCAGGTGAGAGGCGAGTCGGGAGGAAGTAGAGAGGAGACATTACTGGAACTGGCAGCAGAGGAGGTAATAAGATATTATTTTATATTTACACCCAGTAACCCCCCGTCATGTCCGTCCTCTTCCTCCATAGACACTGTGATGTCTTTTAGCTCCAACAGATGATGATACACACTTATTGTAAAACATTAATAAATAAAATGATTGTATTCCTGTATATAGCTCTGACTGATACCGTAGTGCTGTACAGAGAACACTGAGCCAGTCACATCAGATTTATCTCCATTAATAAAACACAGACCTGACTGGAGAGGTGAGGAGGATTCTGGGAGGTCACATGACATGTCTTATCTGAATTCATAAATCACACACCTACCTTTTTAAATACTAAACTATGTATATAAGCCCATACCAGAAAGGGAACCGGTGTTACAGCTCGGATATTAATATTTATACGATGTTTGGCAGCACCTGGTTTTAGCTCCCCAATTCTGGGAATTCTGGGACATTATCCAGTAACAGACAAGGGATGTGTCTGGATGGTGACTGTATCATTGTGTGTGTCAGGTTCCTATAAGGTGTCAGGATGTCACTGTATATTTCTCCATGGAGGAGTGGGAGTATTTAGAAGGACACCAGGATCTCTACAAGGACGTCATGATGGAGAATCAGCCGCCCCTCACATCACCGGGTAAGAGGAGACTTTATTGTAAAGGAGAGAGCAGTATGGAGGGTCCACCTAGATCCTCCATCATCTGATAAACACATAGAAACAATGTATTCAGTCAGTGTGTGTGTTTCCTACAGATGGATCCAGTAATGGGAACCCACCAGAGAGATGTCCTCGTCCTCTGTATTCCTGGGATTCCACACAGGAAGGTCACACCATCCCTCACCATCAGGTAGGTGGCACTAAGAAACTGGGTAAAAAGGTATTCTAAATAAAAAAAAAAAAAAAAGCCATTCCTCAATGTAATCTCCTTTCACTTTTTCATAAATGTTTGCTATTCACTTTGGGGTTTAGGATGAAGAATTGAAAGACATAAAAGTTGAAGTTAAAGTAGAAGAGGACGAGACATTGATAAATGGAGATCAGCAGTCTATGGAGGAGGCTGGTCGTCTGTATTCCCGGGATTCCACACAGGAAGGTCACACCATCCCTCACCATCACCAGGTAGGTGGGGCTGAGCAACTAGAACTCAAGATTATTCTAAACTGTGATAGGATATTCTTCTATGTAATCTCTTGTTATTTGCAGTAATGTTTTCAGATGTTATATTTTATCATCTTTGGGGTTCAGGGTGAAGAACCGAAAGACATCAAAGTTGAGACTAAAGAGGAAGAAGAAGAGGAGACGTTGGTGAGTGGAGATCAGCAGTCTATGGAGGAGGAGGAGATGATTATGAAAAGTAAACAGGAGGAATCTTCTCTACATATGGACAGTAAGTAATAAACATTAAATGTAGAGAGAATTCATATTTTCATTTTACTTCTTCATATAGTATATAACGTCATGTTCCCAACAAATGAGGAGGAGATACTGTACACCATATGAAAGGTCCATCTCCATTCCTGTAACATCACATCGTCATGTTTCCAATAAATTAGTTGCAGGAAGGTCCATTTCTTAATCCTACAGTACAGGACACAGGACTTAGTTTTAACCATGGGTTATATGCAGCTACCTGGTAACAGGAT
This sequence comes from Lithobates sylvaticus, assembly GCA_028564925.1. NCBI lineage: Eukaryota > Metazoa > Chordata > Amphibia > Anura > Ranidae > Lithobates > Lithobates sylvaticus. Next base: position 608,094,669 of record CM053028.1, read on the forward strand.
ACTGGAAAAAAAACCTTCTACTCATAGCAAGCCTCAGTTTTTGCAAATTACTTCAGGCGATGGTTGTCTTCTACTGAGTGAAACCTTAGATGTCCTTTTCCTCAATTTAGCTCCTAAGTCCCTAAAATCTTTCTTTAGGACACTCCATCTGCCTCTGACTTTGTTTTTGATGCCAACATGCACCATGACAGCCGGGTCTTCCCCAGCCCCTCCCAATAATCTGTCCACCAGATCCATGATGTGCCGAACCCAAGCGCCCGGTAGACAACATACTGTTCGGTGCTTCAGGTCTTTGTTACAGATTGGCCTCTCTGTCCTTCTAAGAATTGAGTCCCCTACCACCAGAATCTGTCTTTCCTTTCAATCCCCCCCCCCCCCCCTCTCACTGTATGAGTTCTTTCCCCGGCAGCTAGGAGATTCCCTCAGCTCCAGCAGTGCTGGTCCCTGACTGGTTTCACCAATGTCACTCAATGGAGCGTACTTATTGGGATGCTCCAGCCCTGGATCGGCCTCCCTGGCACTTCCCCCTTCCTGACTTCACCCATCTACTCTTTGCTAATGCCTGCACCTCTTTGTCTCCACCCGCCTCTGTGCCGGCACCTGCCGCATATGTTCCTGGTTCTCCTTTAGTATGGCGGGACTTCTCAGTGCTGACAGTTGCCTCCCCAGATTCAGAACCTGGGCTTCCAGGGAAACAATGTGCTTACATTTTGCACAGCAGTATTCACCCTCGATCGGATGATCAAGGAACGCTTACATGTCGCAATATGTACACCAAGTCGCCTCTCCACACTCGCCGGGCATCGTACCTATTACGTTTAATGAGGATTGGGGATTATATCCTGTCCAAATTACCTAACAACTAGCTTCCTGACACATCCATGTCTTTATGGACCTTGCTTTGTGCACTGGTGGGCAGTCATGTTGGAACAGGAAGGGGCCGTCCCCAAACTCTTCCCACAAAGTTGGGAGCGTGAAATTGTCCAAAATGTCTTGGTATGCTGACGCCTTAATGCGGCGTACACACAGTCGGAATTTCCGATGGAAACAGTCCGATGGGAGCTCTTCATCGGATTTTCCGACCGTGTGTATGCCCAACGGTCTTTTTCTGTCGGAATTTCCGACGGACTTTGAATTGAGAACCTGTTCTCAATTTTTCCGACGGAAAACCTTTCTATCGGATTTTCCAATCGTGTGTATGCAATTCCGACACGCAAAATTTCGACGCATGCTCGGAAACAATTTGACGCATGCTCGGAAGCATTAAACTTCCCTTTTATAGTGCAGTCGAACGTGTTTTATGCCGCTGTGTTATTGACCGTCGGAATTTGGTGTGATCGTGTGTAGGCAAGACTGCTTGAGTGGAATTCCGGCGGAAAAACCGTCAGAGTTTTTTCCGACGAGAATTCCGATCGCGTGTACGCGGCATTTGAGTTTCAGCAATGCGCTGACCCCGCTTTGTCATTTTACGTGGCCTACCACTTCGTGGCTGAGTTGCCGTTGTTCCCAGTTGCTTCCACTTTGTTATAACAGTTGACCGTGGAATTTTTAGTAACCAGGAAAATTCACGGGAGCTATGAGTAAGTGCTGTATTTAGCGTGAAACGCATCAGCTGTGTACCCCCCCTTCTCTGTTTTGCTGTGTTTTTGGACTTTGATGTGATTCCTGTTTTTAATAAATCCATTTGATTTTTCATCTTCGTCTGGTGTGCGGCTGTCCAGAGTTTCCCTTGTTACTTTCTAACAGGAAAATTCACGGATGGACTTGGGTGGCAACCTATCACGGTACTACGCTTGAATTCACTGAGCTCCTAAAAGCAGTTTAGGAGCTCTGTGGGGGTGTCCAATACTTTTGGGAATATAGTGTATATATACGTGATCTGGTGCACAGGTGCCACCCTGTAGTGCAGTTAAGTAGCCCGCCTGGTGCTAATGCGCACGCGCTTGTGCACGTGCGCGCGCACCCGTTACACAGCCATGGGCAACGGTTCTTAGGCTTATGCACCTGCATGTATGCAACCGGCTTTCCTGACATCGGTACGATTAGGAAAATAAGGCTCTTGACTTTCCAAGCTCTTTTCTTGGAGTACAGTACGGCACGCGGGTTCCTCTCGCTGTTCCTTATGCCGCCTACAGGCGGTTGGACTTTCCGTCTGGAAATGTTCGATGTGAGCTTGTTGTCGGAAAGTCCGACCGTGTGTGTTCTCCATCGAACACTTGCTGTCGGATTTTCCGGCCACAAATGTTTGAGAGCAGGTTCTCAAATTTTCCACCAACTTCACTTTTGTTGTCAGACAGTCCGATCGTGTGTACACAAGTCCGTCGCACGAAAGCTCACGCATGCTCGGAATCGAGCAGAAGGAGCCGCTCTGGCTATAGAACTTCCTTTTTCTTGGCTCGTCGTACGTCTTGTACGTCACCGCGTTCGGAATTTCCGACAACATTTGTGTGACCGTGTGTACGCAAGACAAGTTTGAGCCAACATCCTTCGGAAAAAAATCCATGGATTTTGTTGTCGGAAATTCCGATCGTGTGTACGCGGCATTAGTGTTTGCTAAAAGCTGAGGCTTGTTGGGAGTTGGAGGGTTATGTAGGGCTGTGGTTCTCAACCTCGGTCCTCAAGTACCCCCAACAGGCCATGTTTGCAGGTTTTCCTTTCAATCAGAGTCAATGGCTTGGTGTTTTGGTAGCTATTTTGTCTTAGAGAAATCCCCAAAACAAGGCCTGTTGGGGGTACTTGAGGACGGAGGTTGAGGACCTCTGATGTAGGGGATGTCTCTGCAGCTCAAACCAACAAATAGGACTTTGAATTCAAAACCTCGAGAAAATGTGAAACATTTTAATATTGTTTTCCAACATTAGGGGGCGCTGTGTGGAATACCTCTGATGGACATTTGATTTTCTCTCTCTACAGATCATAGTGCAGAAGATGATGACATCATGAAATGTTCTCCAGGAGGAAATCCCGTTACTCCAAATATACATCCCAGACCTTCCCAATTGGGGAGATCAATGGATCCCTCTAATCCAGAGGAATCTTCTGATGGACTACAAACTGTTACTCCAGATATAAATCTAAGATCTCAGAGTATGGAGAGATCAACGGATCCATCTAATCCCATGGAATCTTTGTTTAGCCATGAAGGAGAGCATTCATTTTCATCGTGTGGGAAATCCTTCAATGAGAACAGAGAACTTCTTCCACACGAGAAACGCCATCCCTATTCATGCTCCGAGTGCGGGAAAGGTTTCATTCATAAAGGAAACCTTCTGAAACACCAGAGATGTCACACGGGTGAGCGTCCCTATTCATGTTCAGCGTGCGGGAAATGCTTCAGTCGGAAAGAGCACTTTCTAACGCACCAGAGAAGTCACACGGGAGAGCGTCCGTATTTGTGTTCAGAGTGCGGGAAATGTTTCAGTCAGAAATCAAACCTTCGTAAGCACAGGAGAATTCACACTGGTGAGCGTCCCTGTTCATGTTCAGAGTGCGGGAAATGTTTTATTGAGAAACAAGGCCTTCTGAGACATCAGAGAATACACACCGGTGAACGTCCGTTTTCCTGTTCAGAGTGTGGGAAATGTTTTACTCAGAAAAAAGTACTTCTTACACACCAGAGAAGTCACACAGGTGAGCGTCCCTATGCATGTTCAGAGTGTGGGAAATGTTTCATTCAGAAAGGAGACCTTCATAAGCACCAGAGAAGTCACACAGGGGAGCGTCCCTATGAATGTTCAGAGTGCGGGAAATGTTTCATTCAGAAAGGAGACCTTCTTACACACCAGAGATGTCACACAGGAGAGCATCCTTATTTGTGTTCAGAGTGCGGGAAATGTTTCAATCATAGAGCAAACCTTCATAAACACAAGAGAATTCACACGGGTGAGCGTCCCTATTCTTGTTCCGAGTGCGGGAAATGTTTTATCCTAAGAAGTAGACTTGTTAGACACCAGAAAACTCACATAGGTGAACGTCCTTATTCCTGTTCAGAGTGCGGGAAATGTTTCCTTCAGAAAGGAGACCTTCATAGACACCAGAGAATTCACACAGGTGAGCGTTCTTATTCGTGTTCAGAGTGCGGCAAATGTTTCCTTCAGAAAGGAGACCTTGTCAACCACGAAAGAAGTCACACGGGTGAGCGTCCTTTTTCATGTTCAGAGTGCGGGAAAAGTTTTGGTTACAAGAATTCACTTGTTGCTCACCAGAAAATTCACACGGGCTAATAACTGTTTTCATGTTCAGACTGGTGTGTTGGGGGCGGGGCAAAAATATTTGATTCTATTTTATACAGTTCGGCTCCAGGGCAATTTTTTTTATTTTATTTTTCGCACACACGTAAAAATCTTAATTTTTGGCAATAAAATGACTTAAACCCTCCAGAACATTATATATTTTTGTGTCATATGATATTTGCGCAACTGTTTATTAAACGCAAATTTTCCAGAAAAAATAAATAAATAAATAAATGTTAGCGCAAAACCACGCCCTATAATACCCGTTTTTTGGTTAAAATATAAAAGATGAGGTTGCACTCAGTAAATAGATACCAAACCTTTCATGTCTTAAACATGCGTGCGCCCGCAATATCGCTAGAGGTGCAACGGATCAAAAAACTCACGGATCGGGAGTCACGGATCGGATCATTTTTCGGATCAGCAAATAATAATTGAATTTGCAAAAACCTGTGAAAATTCCGCCACCATATAGTCCCCACTGTAATATCCACGTCATCTCACCCACTGTAATATTGGCAGGGTATCGCAGAGTATCGCAGAGTATTGGCTGGGTAATGCAGAGTATCGCAGAGTATTGGCTGGGTAATGCAGAGTATTGGCTGGGTAATGCAGAGTATCGCAGAGTATTGGCTGGGTAATGCAGCGTATATGCAGGGTAATGCAGAGTATATGCAGAGTATATGCAGGGTAATGCAGAGTATATGCAGGGTAATGCAGAGTATATGCTGGGTAATGCAGAGTATATGCAGGGTAATGCAGAGTATATGCAGGGTAATGCAGAGTATATGCAGGGTAATTCAGGGTAATGCCGAGTAAATGCAGGGTAATGCAGGATATTGGCTGGGTAATGCAGGGTATGTTTACAAGTGATCGCTCCGTCATTTGACGGAGCGATCACATTGTAAACAGTGGCCGGGTGTACCAAGATGGCCGCCGCTCCGGAGCTAGGCTGAAGCCGCGGCCTTTCCTAAGGCCGCCGGGTGTACAAAGATGGCCGCGGCCGCTCCGGAGCTAGGCCGAAGCCGCGGCCTTTCCTAAGGCCGAGGCCGCGGAGCGCTCCGCGGATCGCGGGGTGTGCCGACCCGAACGGGGTGGCCCGTTCGAATCACGGATCGGCGACGATCCGTTGCACCCCTAAATATCGCCAAAAACTATGGTGCCCAAAAGAATCACCACAGGTGACGTTTTATAAAGCCTTTACAGCTCATCAATTTAGAGTTACAGTGCCTGGAAAAAGTATTCATACCCCTTGAAATGTTACAACAGGGCCGGACTGGCCTACCGGGATACCGGGTCATTACCCGGTAGGCTGCCTGCCCTGGGGCCGCTTTGAGCTACGCTGTGGCTGCAGCGTAGCTCAAGACAGAGTCCCGCTGTGTCACGGAGCTCAGTGTGAAAGGTTTAGTCGCACTGTGACAAAAGTCCCGCCCTCTTCCTAGACTAGCTCGTGTGATAGGTGCAGTGTCCTGTCTATCACACGAGCTGGTCTAGGAGGAGGGCGGAACTTTTGTCACAGCCCGACTGAACCTTTCACACTGTGCTCCATGACATAGCGTGCAATGCGCGCTGTGCCTGTACGTAATCCACTGGCACTAACTGGTGAGGCAGCAATGATTGGCACGGTAAGACAGCAATGATGGGCATATTAAGGCGGCAATGATTGGCACGGTGAGGCTGCAATGATTGGCACGGTGAGGCTACATTGATTGGCATGGTGAGGCGGCAATGATGGGCACGGTGAGGCTACATGAATTGGCACAGTGAGGCGGCAATGATTGGCATGGCGAGGCGGCAATGATGGGCACGGTGAGGCTACATTGATTGGCACGGTGAGGTGGCAATGAGGGGCACAGTAAGGCTGCAATGATGGGCATGGTGAGGCGGGAATGATGGGCACAGTAAGGCTGCAATGATGGGCATGGTGAGGCGGCAATGGCGGACACAGTAAGGCTGCAATAATGGGCACGGTGATGCGGCAATGACGGGCACAGTGATGCTACATTGATTGGCACAGTGAGGCGGCAATGATTGGCACGGAAAGGTGGCAATGATGGGCAAAGTAAGGCTGCAATGATGGGCACAGTGAGGCTACATTGGCACAGTGAGGCGGCAATGATTGGCATGGTGAGGGGGCAATGATGGGCACAGTAAGGCTGCAATGATGGGCACGGTGATGCGGCAATGATGGTCACAGTGATGCTACATTTATTGGCACAGTGGGGGGGGGGGCAATGATTGGCATGGTAAGGTGGCAATGATGGGCAAAGTAAGGCTGCAATGATGGGCACAGTGAGGCTACATTGATTGGCACAGTGAGGCGGCAATGATGGGTACAGTGAGGCTACATTGATTGGCACGGTAAGGTGGCAATGATGAGCACAGTGAGGCTGCATTGATTTCTTGTACCATGTCTGCAGTCTCTGACCATCTCCTGTATCATGTCTGCATTCTTTACCATCTTTAGTATCATGTCCTCAGTCTCTAATCATCTCCTGTACCATGCCCACAGCCTCTGACCATCTCCTGTACTATGCCCTCAGCCTCTAACCATCTCTTGTATCATGTCTGCAACCTCTGACCTTCTCTTGTCTTATATCATGTCTGCAGTCTCTGAGGGGATCCTAGAAAGGAGTCAAAAGTGGGAGTGCCGCTGGGATGGGGGTCATGGGAGAAGTCAGTGTGGACTGTGGAGAGGAGACTATAGGAAAACCAGAGCCACCAAGCTGGAGCCGACTGAGGAGTTCAGTGACGGCGCCACCAGGCCAGTCTGAGGGGGGTCACTGATGTAAGGGGGGAGTGAATACAGTAATGTAAAGGGGCACTGATATAAAGGTTTCCCTCTTATATCAGTACCACCCCCTTACCTTAGTGTATTCCTTCTGCGGAAGGTCGTCTCTGGTCACCCGAGTCCCCCCCACACCGGCCCTAGTGGAACCAATTGCCTTCAGAAGTCGCCTACTTAGTAAATAGAGTTCACCTGTGTGTAATTTAATGTCAGTATAAATACCGCTGTTCTGTGAAGCCTTCAGAGGTTTTTTAGAGAACCTTAGTGAACAAACAGCATCATGAAGGCCAAGGAACATACCAGACAGGTCAGGGATAAAGTTGAGGAGAAGTTTAAAGCAGGATTAGGTTCTAAAAAAAATATCCCAAGCTTTGAACATCTCACGGAGCTCTGTTCAATCCATCATCCGAAAATTGAAGTATGGCACAACTGAAAACCTACCAAGACATGGCCGTCCACCTAAACTGACCGGCCGGGCAAGGAGAGCATTCATCAGAGAAGCAGCCATGAGGTCCATGGTAACTCTGGAGGAGCTGCAGAGATCCACAGCTCAGGTGGGAGAATCTGTCCACAGGACAACTATTAGTCGGGCTCTCCACAAATCTGACCTTTATGGAAGAGTGACAAGAAGAAAGACATTGTTGAAAGAAAGTCATAAGAAGTCCTGTTTGCAGTTTGGGAGAAGCCATGTGGGGGGCACAGCAAACATGTGGAAGAAGGTGCTCTGGTCAGATGAGACCAAAATTGAACTTTGTGGCCTAAAAGCAAAACGCTATGTGTGGCTGAAAACTAACACTACACATCTCCCTGAACACACCATCCCCACCGTGAAACATGGTGGTGGCAGCATCATGTGGTGGGGATGGTTTTCTTCAGCAGGGACAGGGAAGCTGGTCAGAGTTGATGGGAAGATGGATGGAGCCAAATACAGGACAATCTTAGAAGAAAACCTGTTAGAGTCTGCAGAAGACTTGAGACTGGGGCGGAGGTTCATCTTCCAGCAGGACAACGACCCGAAACATACAGCCAGAGCTACAATGGAATGGTTTAGATCAAAGCATATTAATGTGTTAGAATGGCCCAGTCACAGTCCAGACCTAAATCACATTGAGAATCTGTGGCAAGACTTGAAAATTGCTGTTCACAGACGCTCTCCATCCAATCTGACAGAGCTTGAGCTATTTTGCAAAGAATGGGCAAAAATTTCCTCTCCTAGATGTGCAAAGCTGGTAGAGACATCCCCAAAAGACTTGCAGTTGTAATTGCAGTGAAAGGTGATTATACAAAATATTGACTGAGGGGGGGCGCCATACAAATATACCCCACACTTTTCACATATTTATTTGTAAAAAATTTGGAAAACCATTTATCACTTTCCTTCCACTTCACAATTATGTGCCACTTTGTGTTGGTCTATCACATAAAATCCCAATAAAATAAATTTACGGTATGTTTTTGGTTGTAACATGCCGAAATGTGGAAAATATCTAGGGGTATGAATACTTATTCAAGGCACCGTATCTAGGAGCTCTTGTGCTAGAATTATTGTTCCCACTCTGACGTTCGCGGCGATATGTCACACGTGTGGTGCGACCGTGGTTGACATACACGTGCGCACCCTGGGCTTGTGTGCGGGGCAACGGGGGTTTCCTTCACTGGAACTAAGGGGCCAAGTTCAACCCCTGAAAAACAACCCCACACCACAATCCCCCCTCTACCAAATGAATTGGACCAGTGCACAAAGCAAGGTCCATAAAGACATGGATGAGAGATTTTGGGGTGAAGGAACTTAACTGGCCTGCACAGAGTCCTGACCTCAACCCAATAGAATACCTTTGGGATGAATTAGATCGGAGACTGCGAGCCAGGCCTTCTCGTCCAACATCAGTGCCTGACCTCACAATTGCGCTTCTGGAAGAATGGTCAAACATTCCCATAGACACACTCCTAAACCTTGTGGACAGCCTTCCCAGAAGAGCTGAAGCTTTAATAGCTGCAAAGGGTGAGCCAATTCAATATTGAACCTTACGGACTAAGACTGGGATGCCATTAAAGTTCATTTGGGTGTAAAGGCAGGCGTCCCAATACTTTCGGTAGTATAGTATATTTTTTAATAGCCATCTTGCCTTCCACCGCATGCCCCCTCCTGGATTAGAGAACCCTTATTCCAGCAAACCCTGTGATTTAATGCTAACGGGTTCCCTTATATGGATAATGGTCACATGTGATCCTGATGAAGATGTTTGACTATTCGAAACGCGTTTAGCTAAATGTTGAAATGGAAAAAAAAAGATCTGTGAGCCCTACCTCAGAAATATTGGATATGGTGCTATACATGTTTTGTTTTAGATTTGTATAATAAACTTTATGATTTTATAAATACATTTTTGTGTGGTGCTATTTACTATATGCCTAAAAAAAAAAAAGGCCACTGCTACAAAAATTATTTTGTTCCATATGTACCATTCAGGATGTGAGCATATAGGACAGAGAACCTCCTATCCAAGTCTATTATTATTTTTAAAAAAATGTGGACATCCTGTGTTGGTAAGCAAGTTTTCTTTTCTATTGTATTCTACTCTACTCTGTTTTATTTTATTCTTTTATTTTCTGTTCCGTTTTATTCTGTTCTATTTTGTTTTATTATATTTGGTTCTGTTATTTTCTTTTATTTTCTATTCTATTCTGCTTTATTCTGTTTCCAGGGCAGTATTTACTGCATTACACCATTGTTCAAAAGTTAGCAGGTTAGGGGATAGCCAACGTTGGGAAGATCAATTTTCTGGGATAAGAAGAAGCTGGTGAGCAAAATTTTCTGTGTAGAAGATGGCCAATCATCCGAGAGTATGCCCAGAAGAGCTCATTTGGGGTCAGGGGTTATATGAATTGAGTTTGAAAGATAGCTGTCCAGTATCAAAATAATTTAGGACATCTCCATAACCTATGCACTAGGGTACCCGTATTCAGGTCTGCTGATAAGGGGGGTACCGCTGGTCTTCCTGTACGGGGCCCGGACCCATCAGTTCAAAAGGTGGACCTGGGCAGCTGACCAGCAGGGTGATGGGGATCCTGGATAGGAGGAAGGGGCTATAGGTGCGTTTGGGTGGGTTTGCTAGTTACTGGAACCAATCCCCTGTAGTTCTCCATTAAAGCAGCTTAAAGCCAACTTCTCCTCCTCCTCGCCGTCTTGCAAGCTTTCAGCTGCTGCAGGTGGGAACTACAAGGGGTCAGTTCCAGTAAATGTCACCATTGTGGAAAAGTTGGGGGTTAGCGGATAGTCAACATTGGGAAGATCAATTTGCTGGGAAAAGAAGAAGCAGGTGAGCAACATTTTCTGTGTAGAAGATGGCCAATCACCTGGGAGTATGCCCAGAAGAGCTAATTTGGGGTCAGGGGTTATTTGATTTGAGAAAAGATCAGAAAGAGTTTGAAAGATAGCTGTCCAGTATCAAAAGAATTTAGGACATCTCCATAACCTATGCACACCCGTATTCAGGTCTGCTGATAAGGGGGTACCGCTGGCCTTCCTGTAAGGGGCCTGGAACCATCAGTTCAACAGGTGGACCTGGGCAGTTGACCAGCAGGGTGATGGGGATCCTGGATAGGGGGAAGGGGCTATAGGTGCGTTCGGGTGGGTTTGCTAGTTACTGGAACCAATTCCCTGTAGTTCTCCATTAAAGCAGCTGAAAGCCAACTTCTCCTCCTCCTCACCATCTTGCAAGCTTTCAGCTGCTGCAGATGGGAACTACAAGGGGTCAGTTCCAGTAAATGTCACCATTGTGGAAAAGTTGGGGGTTAGCGGATAGCCAACATTGGGAAGATCAATTTTCTGGGATAAGAAGAAGCGGGTGAGCAAAAAGAGAAGGTGCTATAGGTGTGATTGGGGGGCAGTTACTGGAACCAATCCCCTACAATTTTCCAACTGAAGCAGCTGAAAGCTAACTCCTCCTCCTCGCCCTCTTGCCATCTTTCAGCTGCAAATTTGGGACATCTCCATTACACATGCACTAGAGTACCCATATTCATGGCTGCTGGATAAGCTGGACTTCCTGTACGGGGGCCTAAGCCCCATCAGTTTAACAGGGGGACCTGGGAAGCTGGCCAGCAGGGTAAAAGGGATCCTGGATATAAGAGAATGTATAAAACAATTCTTTCTAGATTTCACTATGTTTTGCTAAATATGTATATATGAGTTTGTAGCAAGACTCTCTTTTTTACATAGAATTAAGAGTTTGACAGTTTTTTGTGGTTAAGCCATTTCCAGGAACAAGCTTCCTGTTTCTGTAAGACACAGGCTACAGTATATCTTTATCTGTAGGCAAACATCGGTTTCTCACCTACAAGAGACTTTATCTTGTGGTTTAGGACAGAGCCTGAGAATACGTTTCCTGTCCTAACTGTAAAATCCGTTATTGTGAATATGCATTTTCAGAATGGAAACAGATGTTTGCTAGAGATGACTTATTCTGATGACATACAGGAAGTCCCTCCTCGCCCCTACATTTTTCCTTTTTCATCTGCATAAATACCGTGTATTTTGTGCTCAATAAACCAGACAACTGTTGAAACACTTAGCAACTGTTTCCGTGTGTTTTCAATGGGTGTCTCTCAGATCTGAATGGGTCCTTGTACAGTAGCGGCTGGTGCTAAAATATTTTGGGGGGGGGGGGGGGGGGGGCACAAACTGAAAACATTTTGAAAAAAAAACATCAAACGCTGCCACTGTGCCATCAATTGCAGCCACTGTGCCATCAAACGCTGCCACTGTGCCCATCAAACGCTGCCACTGTGCCCATCAAACGCTGCCACTGTGCCCATCAAATGCAGCCACTGTGCCATCAAATGCTGCCACTGTGCCATCAAACACACCCACTGTGCCATCAAAAGCTGCCACTGTGTCATCAAACACAGCCGCTGTGGCATCAAAAGCTGCCACTGTGCCCACCAAACGCTGCCACTGTGCCATCAAATGCTGCAACTGTGCCCAAACGCAGCCACTGTGTCATCAAACACTGCCAGTGTGCCCATCAAATGATGCCACTGTGCCCATCAAATGCTGCCACTGTGCCCATCAAATTCTGCCAGTTTGCCAAATGCTGCCAGTGTGCCCAATGCTGCCAGTATGCCCATCAAATGCTGCCAGTGTGCCCATCAAATGCCAGTGTGCCCAATGCTGCCAGTGTGACAAATGCTGCCAGTGTGACAGTGTGCCCAATGCTGCCAGTGTGACAAATGCTGCCAGTGGGACAAATGTTGCCAGTGTGACAGTGTGCCCAATGCTGCCAGTGTGGCAAAATCTGCCAGTGTGACAGTGTGCCCCCCGCCCGCTCGCCTTCTGCCCGGCACTTACCCTGTCTTGTGGGGCAGCGGGTGACGGCAACGAGCGGGTCCTTCATGCGACTTCTGCACTTCTTCTCCTGTCCTCTCCTCCCGTCAGGCGTCCAATAGAGGCGCCTGTTGTTTCAGCCAATCAGGTGACAGGTAACCAGACCTGAGCAACCTGATTGGTTGGGAGGCGGGTCAGTGTTAGGGAAGCAATTTATTTAGTTCTCTAACACACCAATGAGTAATCAGCGAACGCACAGCAGTGCACCCTCTGTTTACCCTTTTGGAAGCCTATTAGAGCCCATGGCTCTAATCAGGAAGCCTATTTGAGCCTATGTAATTCTGTAATTCATATGCCACTGTAATTCATATGCCCGGCGCCCGACAAGGGGCCGGGCACATGAATAGGGGGCGGCAGCAGCGACCATAGATAGATTCATGCATTGCATGAATGTATGTGAGAGAGCGAGTGACAGGAGGGGTGGCGGGGCTCCTGCACCCTTTATGGATGCACCGCCGCTGTCATTGAAGGTTAGCCTACATTACCTAAGAGTACACCTGGGTGGTTATATTACCTGTTCCCACTTCACTGGGTAGGAGAAAGGGGCTATAAGTCTGGTTGGAAAGGGGGGGGGGGTGGGGTTACTGGAACCAATCCCCTGTAGTTCTTCGTTGAAGCAGCTGAAAGACAACTTTTCCTCCTCACCCTCCTCGCCAGCTTTCAGCTGCTGCAGATGGGAACTACAGGGGATCAGTTGCAGTAAATGCCCCCTCGCTGAACCGATCTCCCCCTATCCCTCTGCTGTCTAGGTATCACAGTAACGATCACTCACAGATTAGGCGACCTGTCAAAACTTGTAACGGAAATTAAGTTCTGTCACGGCCATCTTGGTACCCCCCTCACTCAGCCGCAGAAAGCCTGCAGTCTGAAGTGGCCAAGGGAACATCTTTTTCCACCCACCGACGTCTTGCATTTCACGCTTATTTTTTACCACTAAACTGAGCTTATGTCGTGAAATGGAGTATTTAGAAATCCGTGACACTGTTTTGATGTTGAATATTTAAAAGCAGCGGTCTGCTGTCAGATCAGCAAACATGTGAGATCAGCAGGCTTGCCGCTGCTTTTAAAAATTGAACATCAAAGCAGTGTCACGGATTTCTAAATACTCTATTTCACGACATAAGCTCAGTTTAGTGGTAAAAAATAAGTGTGAAATGCAAGATTTCGGTGGGTGTAAAAAGATGTCCGCTTGGTGACCTCAGACTGCAGGTTTTAACGACATATTTGGCGACCCATCGCAGTTTGCTACGGAAGTCACGTTCCATCGCAGCCATCTTGCTACACCCCACACTCGTCCACAGTAAGGATACACTAAGAAGAGGAAAAGCGGACATGTTGTTACACCCACTGGAGTTTTGCATTTTACGCGTATTTATAACAGTAAAGTCAGTTTATATAGTGAAATACAGTACTTACAACTCCGTCTGACTACTTAGATTTTGAATTTTAAAAGCAGTGAACTTCTGTGAGATTAGCAAACCTGTGAGATGACCAGGGTTACCGCTGCTTTTAAAATTCAAGATCTAAGTAGTCGGACGCACTTGTAAGTACTGTATTTCACTATATAAACTGACTTTACTGTTACAAATATGTGTAAAATGCAAAACTCTGATGAGTGTAACAACATGTCCGCTTTCCTCCTTCTTAGTGTATCTTTACTGTGGAAGAGTCTGGGGTGTAGCAAGATGTCAGCTACGGAACGTCACTTCCATAGCAAACTGCGATGGGTCGCCGAATATGTCGTTACACAAGCTTAGTGTGGGCGAGTGCGGGGTGTACCAAGATGGCCGTGACGGAACGTCACATCTGTTACGAAATGTGATGGGTCGCCTAGTCTGACGGAACACAGGAAGTAAAATAGGAAGTGATGTCACATATAAACAGGAAGTTCCGGGTGAGAGGTGAGTCGGGAGGAAGTAGAGAGGAGACATTACTGGAACTGGCAGCAGAGGAGGTAATAAGATATTATTTTATATTCACACCCAGTAACCCCCCCCCCCCCCGTCATGTCCGTCCTCTTCCTCCATAGTCACTGTGATGTCTTTTATCTCCAGCAGATGATGATACACACTTATTGTAAAACATTAATAAATAAAATGATTGTATTCCTGTATATAGCTCTGACTGATACCGTAGTGCTGTACAGAGAACACTGAGCCAGTCACATCAGTTTTATCTCTATTAATAAAACACAGACCTGACCAGAGAGGTGAGGAGGATTCTGGGAGGTCACATGACATCACTCGTATCTCAATTCATAAATCACCCACCTACCTTTCTAAATACTAAACTATGTATATAAGCCCATACCAGAAAGGGGAACCGGTGTTACAGCTCAGATATTAATAATTATACGATGTTTGGCAGCACCTGGTTTTAGCTCCCAAATTCTGGGACATTATCCAGTAACAGACAAGGGATGTGTCTGGATGGTGACTGTATCATTGTGTGTGTCAGGTTCCTATAAGGTGTCAGGATGTCACTGTCTATTTCTCCATGGAGGAGTGGGAGTATTTAGAAGGACACAAGGATCTCTACAAGGACGTCATGATGGACAATCAGCCGCCCCTCATATTATCGGGTAAGAGGAGACTTTATTGTAAAGGAGAGAGCAGTACGGAGGGTCCACCTAGATCCCCCATCATCTGATAAACACATAGAAACAATGTATTCAGTCAGTGTGTGTGTTTCCTACAGATGGATCCAATAATGGGAACCCACCAGAGAGATGTCCCCGTCCTCTGTATTCCACACAGGAAGGTCACACCATCCCTCACCATCAGGTAGGTGGAACTGAGAAAAATGTATTCTAACTAAAAAAAAAAATGCCATTCCTGTAAGCGCCTTTCACTTTTTCATAAATGTTTGCTATTCACTTTGGAGTTTAGGGTGAAGAATGGAAAGACCTAAAAGTTAAAGTAGAAGAGGACAAGACATTGATAAATGTAGATCAGCAGTCTATGGAGGAGGGTGGTTGTCTGTATTCCCGGGATTCCACACAGGAAGGTCACACCATCCCTCACCATCACCAGGTAGGTGGGACTGAGCAACTAGAACTCAAAATTATTCTAAACTATGATAGGATATTCTATGTAATCTCTTGTTATTTGCAGTAATGTTTCCAGATGTTCTATTTTATCATCTTTGGGGTTTAGGGTGAAGAACTGAAAGACATCAAAGTTGAGACTAAAGAAGAAGAAGAGAGGTTGGTGAGTGGAGATCAGCAGTCTATGGAGGAGGGGAAGATGACTATGAAAAGTAAACAGGAGGAATCTTCTCTACATATGGATACAAGTAAGTAATAAACATTAAATGCAGAGAGAATTCATATTTTAATTTGACTTCGTCATATAGTATATGTAGCGCCATAACCCCTGTGGGGGAGGCTATGTAATGTTCTGGGCTTACCGATTACCTCCTCCTTGTAGCTCGTCGTTCGTTGTCTAGGGGTTCCCAGGGTTAGTACCCAGTAATTTCAGAGGCCGACACTCAAAAGTCCAGGATTTTTATTTGCAAAAGTAACCTTTTAACACAACACAGTCTCTCAGTTGGAATAGAGGGCACGGGTGATAAAGCTCAGGCACTTCAGAACTGCTGACATCAAACAAATGTCCCCTCAGATAGCCAAGAGAGTAGCCACTCGCAACTGGGCACTTCACTGTTGGATAAACCCTTGTCTGTAGATTTAGCAGCCAGCAAGTGATTCGGAATTTTACAAAGTCTCTGCCACAGACTAGGTTGTGATACTTCAGGTGAACAATGTAAAAGTCTCTGCCACAGACTATGTTGTAACCGAAGGATAGGTTTAGGAACGTTCCCTATGGTACCTGGATCTTCCAGACGTTTCGGCGATACCGTAGGAAATGCGGATTCACTAGTGTCCATACAATCTCAGCTCCCAGGCTCTTACTGAGCAGCCAGCTTCATGGCCCTCCTCCGAAGTGTCCTCCCCTGGTCGCTTGTACGACAATGCATGCATCAGTGATACTGTACCTCTTGTCTTCCTGTTGGAGCACACGCTTCATGGAATAATGGCAGTTTAGGCAGAACAGCGGGAGGAAGAGGAGAACTTCCTTACCTCTCAAGGCCCCCTTTATAAAGGTAGTATTCCTGCGCGCCCGCCAAACGCACAGGAAGAAGAGGAGGAGGATTGTGTCAGCATGGACGTGGAGGATAACACTCAGCAGCAGTCTTCAAGGGATGGTTTTCAGTCCCCAGAAACCCAAGGAGTTGTACGTGGCTGGGAGGAGGTTGTTTCGGATCATGTGATCCTTAGTGACCCAGAGGACTCGGAATCTAATGCCTCTGCAAACTTACACTGCATTGCCTCCCTGATTCTGCAAAGCCTGCGAAAGTACCCTGGGATTCGTGGTATCAAGGAGAGGGATCATTACTGGCTGGCAACCCTTCTTGATCCACGATACAAGGGTAAGGTTGCAGAACTCACCCTGCCTTCGCAGAGGGAGCAGTGGATAAACCATCTTCAGGAGGCCTTGAAGAAAGGTTTGTGCAATGCGTTTTCAGACCCTGGGAGGTTACAGGTGCTGGACAACGTGTTACTGAGGCTTCGTTCAGTTAGAGGAAGAGCGGTGAAGAAGGTGGCTGGCTGACCGATGCCTTTAGACAATTTTTCAGTCCTTAGCGCCAAGGTCTGATAGGTTCAAGCAACCATCGCCAGTGTCTGCATTACATGGTGCAGGAATATCTAGGGGCAAGAGCAGACTTGGAGACCTTTCCAACAGACCATCCACTGGGTTACTGGGTCTTGAGGATGGACCACTGGCCAGAACTTGCTTAATATGCAATTAAGCTACTGGGCTGTCCTGCATCCAGCGTTCTTTCTGAACGCACATTCAGCCCTGCTGGAGGGTTTGTAACGGATCATAGAGTGTGCCTGTCCACAGACTTCGTTGATAGGCTCACATTCATAAAAATGAAGCAGTCTTGGATCAGCAGCAGCTATCAAGCACCTGATGCTGATGTAACTGATTGATTTTTCTATGGATGGGGGATCCCTTGAAGACTGCCTATGCTGAGTGACTATCCTATTCTGCCTCAATCTTGATGATGCTAGCTTCCATCAATATTTTTGGTTTAGGGCACCACCACCACTGCCTAATTCCCAATTTTTCTTCCCCTGTTTAACCTGGGCAAAAAATGTGAAATAATATTTAACAGCAGGGCCTTATCCTGCACCCAACAAGAGTAACTGTGAGGGTGTTCTGGCACCACCAACACCTAAGGCCCAACTTTATGCAGACTATATAGGGCAGGCCGTATAGTATATATACTTCTGTTCAGAGTATATAGTGCCTTGGGTGTGGGGTTCCCCTTAATATCCATACCAGACCCAAAGAGCCTGGTAATGGGCTGGGGGGGACCCATGCCATTTTTCTCAATGATTTTAATCTATATGGCCGGGACACGATAATACATTACAGTGTTAAAAGACTTTTTTTCAGTGTTAAATTACTTTTTTTCCTTTAGAAATGTAATTTTGCTGTGGCATTGTTCTAAACATGGGGAAACTGCGCCACTTTACAGGCATACTATAGACATTCCCCAGGCATGATATTTAAAGGAATATTTGATTTTTATTGTTTCACTTTAACCATTCTTAAAATCACTGCTCCCGAAAAAACGTCAGTTTTTAAAAGTTTTTAAAACTTTTTGTTGCATTGATGCATGTCCCCAAACACTTTTTAGGGCAAAAACTTGCATACAAGCCTTTAAAATTAGCACTTTAGATTTTTCATGCTCGTGTCCCATAGACTTTAACGGTGTTCGCGTGTTCAAACAAACTTTTTGCATGTTCTGCTGCGAACCGAACCGGGGGGTGTTCGGCTCATCCCTACTGCTTGGCCATGGAAACCCATTCCATGAAGCTTTCTACACACGGATGATATGCTGATCTGAAGGCCACACAAAGATTGGAGGTCTGTAGCTATTGACTCGGCAGACAGTTGGCGATTTCTGCACACTTTGAGTTTCAGCAATGCACTGACCCCGCCCTGTCATTTTACGTGGCCTACCACTTTCTTGGCCGAGTGGCTGTTCCCAGTTGCTTCCACTTTGTTATAACAGTTGACTGTGGAATATTTAGTAACCAGGAAATTTCATGGATGGACTAAGGTGGCAACCAATCACGGTACCATGCTTGAATTCACTGAGCTCCTAAAAGCATGCCTAGGTGCTGGATTTTATACACCTGTGGCCATGAAGGTGATTGGAACACCTGAACCCATTGATTTGGAGGGGTGTCCAATACTTTTGGCAATATAGTGTGTGTGTGTGTGTATATATGTATATATATATATATATATATATATGTGATCTGGTGCACAGGTGCTGCTCTGTAGTGCAGTTAAATAGCCCGCCTGGTGCCAACGCGCACTCGTGCACCTGCTTGTGCACAGACGCACCCGTTACACAGCCATGGGCAGCGGTTCTTAGGCTTATGCACCTGCATGTATGCAACCGGCTTTCCTGACATCGATACGATAAGGAAAATAGGGCTTTTGACTTTCCAAGCACCTTTTCTTGGAGTGCAGTACGGCACGCGGGTTCCTCTCGCTGTTCCTTTTGTATTTGCTAAAAACTGAGGCTTGTTGGGAGTTGGAGGGTTATGTAGGGCTGTGGTTCACAACCTCAGTCCTCAAGAACCCCCAACAGGCCATGTTTGCAGGTTTTCCTTTATCTTGCACAGGTGCTTGGTGTCAGAGTCAATGGCTTGGTATTTTGGTAGTTATTTTGTCTTAGAGAAATCCCCAAAACAAGGCCTGTTGGGGGTACTTGAGGACGTAGGTTGAGGACCTCTGATGTAGGGGATGTCTCTGCAGCTCAAACCAACAAATAGGACTTTGAATTCAAAACCTCAAGAAAATGTGAAACATTTTAATATTGTTTTCCAACATTAGGGGGCGCTGTGTGGAATACCTCTGATGGACATTTGATTTTCTCTCTCTACAGATCATAGTGCAGAAGATGATGACATCATGAAATGTTCTCCAGGAGGAAATCCCGTTACTCCAAATATACATCCCAGACCTTCCCAATTGGGGAGATCAATGGATCCCTCTAATCCTGAGGAATCTTCTGATGGACTACAAACTGTTACTCCAGATATAAATCTAAGATCTCAGAGGATGGAGAGATCAACGGATCCATCTAATCCCATGGAATCTTTGTTTATCAATGAAAACAGAGAACTTCGTGTACACGAGAAACGCCATCCCTATTCATGCTCCGAGTGCGGGAAAGGTTTCAGTCGCAAAGGGCACGTTCTAACGCACCAGAGAACTCACACAGGTGAGCGTCCTTTCTCATGTTCAGAGTGCGGGAAATGTTTCACTGAGAAAGGAAAACTTCTTATACACCAGAGAAGTCACACGGGTGAGCGTCCCCATGCATGTTCAGAGTGTGGGAAATGTTTTATCCTAAGAAGTAGACTTGTTAGACACCAGAAAACTCACACCGGTGAACGTCCTTATTCATGTTCAGAGTGCGGGAAATGTTTCAGTCAGAAAGTAAACCTTTGTAAGCACAGGATAATTCACACAGGTGAGCGTCCCTATTCATGTTCAGAGTGCGGAAAATGTTTCATTGAGAAACGAGGCCTTCTGAAACATCAGAGAATACACACCGGTGAACGTCCCTTTTCCTGTTCAGAGTGTGGGAAATGTTTTACCCAAAGATGTCAACTTGTTAGACACAAAAAAGTACTTCTTACACACCAGAGAAGTCACACAGTTCAGCGTCCCTATTCTTGTTCAGAGTGCGGGAAATCTTTCATTCAGAAAGGAGTCCTTCTTAAACACCAGAGAAGTCACACAGTTGAGCGTCCCTATTCATGTTCAGAGTGCGGTAAATGTTTCAATCGGAAAGGAGACCTTCTTAAACACCAGAGAAGTCACACAGGAGAGCGTCCTTATTCATGTTCAGAGTGCGGGAAATGTTTTATCCTAAGAAGTACACTTGTTAGACACCAGAAAACTCACACAGGTGAACGTCCGCATTCATGTTCAGAGTGTGGGAAATGTTTCACTGAGAAACAAGGCCTTCTGAAACATCAGAGAATACACAGCGGTGAACGTCCCTTTTGCTGTTCAGAGTGTGGGAAATGTTTTACCCAAAGATGTCAACTTGTTAGACACCAGAAAACTCACACAGGTGAACGTCCTTATTCATGTTCAGAGTGCGGGAAATGTTTCATTCAGAAAGGACACTTTCTTACACATCAGAAATGTCACACAGGCGATAGTCTTTATTCGTGTGCAGAGTGCGGAAAGTGTTTTACTGAGAAAGCAGCATTTCTTATACACCAGCGAACTCACACGGGTGAGCGTCCCTATTCGTGTTCAGAGTGCGGGAAATCTTTCACACAGAAAGGAGACCTTGTTAAACACCAGAGAATTCACACAGGTGAGCGTCCTTATTCGTGTTCAGAGTGCGGGAAATCTTTCACACAGAAAGGAGACCTTGTTAAACACCAGAGAATTCACACAGGTGAGCATCCTTATTCATGTTCAGAGTGCGGGAAATGTTTCCTTCAGAAAGGAGACCTTGTTAACCACCAAAAAAGTCACACGGGTGAGCGTCCTTATTCGTGTTCAGAGTGCGGGAAAAGTTTTGGTTACAAGAATTCACTTGTTGCTCACCAGAAAATTCACACGGGCTAATAACTGTTTTCATGTTCAGACTGGTGTGTTGGGGGCGGGGCAAAAATATTTTATTCTATTTTATTTTATCCAGTTCGGCTCCAGAGCAATTTTCTTTATTTTGTTTTTTTTTTTTATGTAAAAATATACATTTCTGGCAATAAAATTACTTGAACCCCCCCCCAGAACATTATATATTTTCTCAAAGCAGAGGCCCTGTAGAATAAAAAGGTGATAATTGCAAATTTTGGTGTCTTATGATATTTGTGCCACTGTTTATTAAACGCAAATTTTCCAGAAAAAAATATAATCAAAAATTCTTTAGTGCAAAACCATGCCCTATAATACCCGTTTTTTGTTAAAATATAAAAGACGAGGTTGCACTCAGTAAATAGATACCAAACATTTCATGTCTTAAAAATTGCGTGCGCCCGCAATATCGCCAAAAACTATGGTGCCCAAAAAAATCACCACGGGTGACGTTTTATAAAGCCTTTACAGCTCATCAATTTAGAGTTACAGTGCCTTGAAAAAGTATTCATACCCCCTTGACATGTTCCACATTTTGTCATGTTACAACCAAAAACATAAATGTATTTTATTGGGATTTTATGTGATAGACCAACGCAAAGTGGCTCATAATTGTGAAGTGAAAGGAAAATGATAAATGGTTTTCAACATTCTTTACAAATAAATATGTGAAAAGTGTGGGGTGCATTTGTATTCAGCCCCCTTTACTCTGATACCCCCTAACTAAAATCTAGTAGAACCAATTGCCTTCAGAAGTCACCTAATTAGTAAATAGAGTCCACCTATGTGTAATTTAATCTCAGTATAACTACAGCTGTTCTGTGAAGCCCTCAGAGGTTTGTTATAGAACCTTAGTGAGCAAACAGCACCATGAAGGCCAAGGAAAACACCAGACAGGTCAGGGATAAAGTTGTGGAGAAGTTTAAATCAGGGTTAGGTTATAAAAAAAAATATCCCTAGCTTTGAACATCTCACGGAGCTCTGTACAATCCATCATCCGAAAATGGAAAGAGTATGGCACAACTGCAAACCTACCAAGACATGACCGTCCACCTAAACTGACAGGTCGGCAAGGAGAGCATTCATCAGAGAAGCAGCCAAGATAGCCATGGTAACTCTGGAGGAGATCCACATCTCAGGTGGGAGAATCTGTCCACAGGACAACTATTAGTCATGCACTCCACAATTCGGGCCTTTATGGAAGTGTGGCAAGAAGAAAGTCATTGTTGAAAGAAAGCCATAAGAAGTCTGTAACGTCACCCTGAGTATGAAAGGGGTTAAAACCATTTAGGACATTCCATTTCTGAACACAAAGGCAGCTACCGAACACTCCAATCAGCCGAACAAGAAACCCATAGGAATAATTCTTTCCCCCCAAGTACGAGACAAGGCTCTGTACGGAGGGTCAAACAGGAATCAGACTCTTTATTATTAGAACCAGAATACAGTCTTATAGATCTAGCTAAACTGGATACAGTATACTGTAGCTAACTGAACTGCCTGCCTGTAGTATATTAGGAACAGAAGAACAGGAACGGTCTGCAGTGAGATCTAGCTGCACAGGATACAGTACTCAATATACTGCAGCTAACTGAATCAACTGCCTGTAGTATATTAGTAACAGAACAACAGGAACGGTCTGCAGCGAGATCTAGCTAAACTGGATACAGTATTCTGAATATACTGCAGCTAACTGAATGAACTGCCTGCCTGTAGTATATTAGAAACAGAACAACAGGAACGGTCTGCAGTGAGATCTAGCTGCACAGGATACAGTACTCAATATACTGCAGCTAACTGAATCAACTGCCTGTAGTATATTAGTAACAGAACAACAGGAACGGTCTGCAGCGAGATCTAGCTAAACTGGATACAGTATACTGAATATACTGCAGCTAACTGAATGAACTGCCTGCCTGTAGTATATTTTATATATATATATATATATATATATATATATATATATATATATATATATATATATATACACATACAAAACCTGGAATGTGTATATATGTATATATATACTAATTATACTTAATCTAACTGAATCAACTGTCTGCTCAATCTATCTAAATGAAATTAAATGACACTCTCTCTCTCTCTCTCTCTCAACGCCAGAACACACTACACATGGCCGACGTGCAGGCAGCCTTATATAGTGTGGGGCGTGTACTTAATCCCGAGCCATAATTGGCCAAAGGCACCCTGCCTTTGAAATAAAATAATATAAAATAAACGCTGATCTGAGGTATACAGGCCACAATGCCCATGTGAATGGACCCCAATACCTCATTCACACACACAGCTTTATTTATGAACTTTAAGCTTTTAGACTAAGCAGGAATTTTGGAAGTCATGTTGTGTTTGTGTCCGCTAATAATAATGATTTTAGTATATTTTTTGTTAAAATAAATTTTTATATTTTTGGGGGATTGAGGCCCTGTCAGGTAAGCTGTACAGGGCCCTGTGATTTCTGACAGCAGCCCTGCCCGTATTTTCAACACATCTGGGACAATTTGGCAGCACCAAGAGAATCGTTTTTGGGGAATATAATGCACCCTATGGAAGATAAACAGCTTGGGTTAGTTTTTGGGAAGGAGAGAGGGATACATCAACCATTCCTTTGGTTTAATGTATACAAGAAATTAACGAACGCACCAAGAAGTGGCTAAATTTCCGCGTAAACACGATCAGACTTTGACGGACTTGGTCCGGCGGACAATCCGACGGACTTTGCAGCTGAGGTCCGCCGGACTTTCAAGCGAACGGACATGGCCACACATGATCACTCCAAAAGTCCGATGGATTCGAACGTGATGACGTAGAATAAGGAAGTTCATAGCCAGTAGCCAATAGCTGCCCTAGCGTCGGTAGCCAGTAGCTGCCCTAGCACGATATAAGCTCAGTCGAGTGGTAAAAATAAGAGTGAAATGCAAGATTTCGGTGGGTGTAAAAAGATGTCCGCTTGGCGACTTCAGACTGCAGGCTTAGTGTGGGCGAGTGCGGGGTGTACCAAGATGGCCGTGACGGAACGCCACTTCTGTTATGAAATCTGACGGGTCGCCTTATCTGACTGAACACAGGAATGTAAATAGGAAGTGATGTCAAATATAAACAGGAAGTTCCGGGTGAGAGGTGAGTCAGGAGGAAGTAGAGAGAAGACATTACTGGGACTGGCAGCACAGGAGGTAATAAGATATTATTTTATATTTACACCCAGTAACCCCCCAGTCATGTCCATCCTCTTCCTCCATAGTCACTGAGTGAGGAGGATTCTGGGAGGTAACATGGCATCACTCGTATCTCTATTCATAAATCACCCACCTACCTTTTTAAATACTAAACTATGTATATAAGCCATACCAGAAGGGGAACCAGTGTTACAGCTGGGATATTAATAATTATACAATATTAGGCAGCACCTGGTTTTAGCTCCCCAATTCTGGGACATTATCCAGTAACAGACAAGGGATGTGTCCGGATGGTGACTGTATCATTGTGTGTGTCAGGTTCCTATAAGGTGTCAGGATGTCACTGTCTATTTCTCCATAGAGGAGTGGGAGTATTTAGAAGGACACAAGGATCTCTACAAGGACGTCATGATGGACAATCAGCCGCCCCTCACATCACCGGGTAAGAGGAGACTTTATTGTAAAGGAGAGAGCAGTACGGAGGCTCCACCTAGATCCCCCATCATCTGATAAACACATAGAAACAATGTATTCAGTCAGTGTGTGTGTTTCCTACAGATGGATCCAGTAATGGGAACCCACCAGAGAGATGTCCCCGTTTGTATTCCCGGGATTCCACACAGGAAGATCACACCATGCCTCACCACCATCAGGTAGGTGGGACTAAGAAACTGGGTAAAAAGGTATTCTAACTAAAAAAAGCTCCTTTCACTTTTTCATAAATGTTTGCTATTCACTTTGGGGTTTAGGGTGAAGAATCGAAAGACATAAAAGTTGAAGTTAAAGTAGAAGAGGAAGAAACATTGATAAATGGAGATCAGCAGTCTATGGAGGAGGGTGGTCGTCTGTATTCCCGGGATTCCACACAGGAAGGTCACACCATCCCTCACCGTCATCAGGTAGGTGGGACTGAGCAACTAGAACTCAAAATGATTCTAAACTATGATAGGATATTCTTCTGTAATCTCTTGTTATTTACAGTAATGTTTCCAGATGTTCTATTTTATCATCTTTGGGATTTAGGGTGAAGAACTGAAAGACATCAAAGTTGAGATTAAAAAGGAAGAAGAAGAGAGGTTGGTGAGTGGAGATCAGCAGTCTATGGAGGAGGGGAAGATGATTATGAAAAGTAAACAGGAGGAATCTTCTCTACATATAGACACAAGTAAGTTATAACTCTTAAATGCAGAGAGAATTCATATTTTCATTTTACTTCTTCATATAGTATATAACGTCATGTTCCCAACAAATGAGGAGGAGATACTGTACACCATATGAAAGGTCCATCTCCATTCCTCAATATAACGTCATGTTCCCAACAAATGAGGAGGAGATACTGTACACCATATGAAAGGTCCATCTCTATTCCTCAATATAACGTCACGTTTCCAACAAATGAGGAGGAGATACTGTACACCATATGAAAGGTCCATCTCCATTCCTGTAACATCGCACTGTCATGTTTCCAATAAATGAGTTGGAGGAAGGTCCATTTCTTTATCCTACAGTACAGGACACAGGACTTAGTTTTAACCATGGGTTATATGCAACTACCTTCAGGTAACAGGACACTGGAAAAAAAAACCTTCTACTCCCAACAAGCCTTAGTTGTTGTTGTTCCCAGTTGCTTCCACTTTGTTATAACAGTTGACCGTGGAATATTTAGTAACCAGGAAAATTGACGGATGGACTTAGTTGGCAACCTATCACGGTACCACGCTTGAATTCACTGAGCTCCTAAACGCAGTCGGAATGCCTAGGTGCTGGATTTTATACACCTGTGGCCACGAAGGTGATTGTAACACCTGAACCTAATGATTTGGAGGGGCGTCTAATACTTTTGGCAATATAGTGTGTGTGTATATATATATATATATATATATATATATATATACATATACATATATACACGTGATCTGGTGCACAGATGCCAGTAGTCCCTGTAGTGCAGTTAAAAACCCTGCCTGGTGCCAACACGCACCCGTTACACAGCCATGGGCAGCGGTTCTTAGGCTTATGCACCCGCATGTATGCAACCTACTTTCCTGACATCGATACGATTAGGAAAATAGGGCTTTTGACTTTCCAAACCCCTTTTCTTGGAGTGCAGTACGGCACGCGGGTTCCTCTCGCTGTTCCTTTTGTGTTTGCTTAAAACTGAGGCTTGTTGGGAGTTGGAGGGTTATGTAGGGCTGTGGTTCTCAACCTCAGTCCTCAAGTACCCCCAACAGGCCATGTTTGCAGGTTTTCCTTTTATCTTTCACAGGTGCTTTAAATCAGAGTCAATGACTTGGTATTTTGGTAGTTATTTTGTCTTAGAAAAATTCCCAAAACCAGGCCTGTTGGGGGTACTTGAGGACGGAGGTTGAGGACCTCTGATGTAGGGGATGTCTCTGCAGCTCAAACCAACAAATAGGACTTTGAATTCAAAACCTCAAGAAAATGTGAAACATTTTAATATTGTTTTCCAACATTTGGGGGCGCTGTGTGGAATACCTCTGATGGACATTTGATTTTCTCTCTCTACAGATCATAGTGCAGAAGATGATGACATCATGAAATGTTCTCCAGGAGGAAATCCCGTTACTCCAAATATACATCCCAGACCTTCCCAATTGGGGAGATCAATGGATCCCTCTAATCCTGAGGAATCTTCTGATGGACTACAAACTGTTACTCCAGATATAAATCTAAGATCTCAGAGGATGGAGAGATCAACGGATCCATCTAATCCCATGGAATCTTTGTTTAGCCATGAGAACAGAGAACTTCTTCTACACGAGAAACGCCATCCCTATTCATGCTCCGAGTGTGGGAAATGTTTTATCCTAAGATGTAAACTTGTTAGACACCAGAAAACTCACACAGGTGAACGTCCGCATTCATGTTCAGAGTGCGGGAAATGTTTTATTGAGAAAAATGGCCTTCTGAAACATCAGAGAATACACACCGGTGAACGTCCCTTTTCCTGTTCAGAGTGTGGGAAATGTTTTACCCAAAGATGTAAACTTGTTAGACACCAGAAAACTCACACAGGTGAACGTCCTTATTCATGTTCAGAGTGCGGGAAATGTTTCATTCAGAAAGGACACTTTCTTACACATCAGAAAAGTCACACAGGCGTTAGTTTTTATTCGTGTGCAGAGTGCGGGAAGTGGTTTACTGAGAAAGCAGCATTTCTTATACACCTGCAAACACACACGGGTGAGCGTCCCTATTCGTGTTCAGAGTGCGGGAAATCTTTCATACAGAAAGGAGACCTTGTTAAACACCAAAGAATTCACACAGGTGAGCGTCCTTATTCATGTTCAGAGTGCGGGAAATCTTTCACACAGAAAGGAGACCTTGTTAGACATCAAATAAGTCACACGGGTGAGCGTCCTTATTCGTGTTCAGAGTGTGGGAAGTGTTTTACTGAGAAAGAACCATTTCTTATACACCAGCAAACTCACACGGGTGAGCGTCCCTATTCATGTGCAGAGTGCGGGAAATCTTTCACACAGAAAGGAGACCTTGTTAAACACCAGAGAATTCACACAGGTGAGCGTCCTTATTCGTGTTCAGAGTGCGGGAAATCTTTCACACAGAAAGGAGTCCTTGTTAAACACCAGAGAATTCACACAAGTGAGCGTCCTTATTCGTGTTCAGAGTGCGGGAAATCTTTCACACAGAAAGGAGTCCTTGTTAAACACCAGAGAATTCACACAGGTGAGCGTCCTTATTCGTGTTCAGAGTGTGGGACATCTTTCACACAGAAAGGAGACCTTGTTAGACACCAAATAAGTCACACGGGTGAGCGTCCTTATTCGTGTTCAGAGTGCGGGAAGTGTTTTACTGAGAAAGAAGCATTTCTTATACACCAGCAAACTCACACGGGTGAGCGTTCCTATTCATGTGCAGAGTGCGGGAAATCTTTCACACAGAAAGGAGACCTTGTTAAACACCAGAGAATTCACACAGGTGAGCGTCCTTATTCGTGTTCAGAGTGCGGGAAATCTTTCACACAGAAAGGAGTCCTTGTTAAACACCAGAGAATTCACACAGGTGAGCGTCCTTATTCGTGTTCAGAGTGTGGGACATCTTTCACACAGAAAGGAGACCTTGTTAGACATCAAATAAGTCACACAGGTGAGCGTCCTTATTCGTGTTCAGAGTGCGGGAAATCTTTCACACAGAAAGGAGACCTTGTTAGACATCAAAGAAGTCACACGGGTGAGCGTCCTTATTCGTGTTCAGAGTGCGGGAAAAGTTTTGGTTACAAGAATTCACTTGCTGCTCACCAGAAAACTCACACGGGCTAATAACTGTTTTCATGTTCAGACTGGTGTGTTGGGGGCGGGGCAAAAATACTTGATTCTATTTTATTTTATCCAGTTCGGCTCCAGAGCAATTTTTTTATTTAGTTTTTTCGCACACATGTAAAAATCTAAATTTTTGGCAATAAAATTAAACCCCTCCCAGAACATTATATATTTTCTGCAAGCAGAGGCCCTGTAGAATAAAAAGGTGATAATTGCAAATTTTTGTGTCTTCTGATATTTGCGCAACTGTTTATTAAACGCAAATTTTCCAAAAAAATAAATAAAATAATATTAATTTTTCTGCTCCTGGAGCACCTGAAGCCCCACTTCTGAGCCTTCAGTTCTATATGTTAAACTCACAGTCTGTGAGACGTCCCAGGGGGAAGGTAAGAGGAGGACCCTCCGGAAAGCCACTGGGGGGGGGGGGGTAAAACAGCGTGAAGTTAGGACCATCCCAGAAGAGCAGAAAAAGGAGGAACCCCATATGGATTGTAACAGATGAATCTTGATTTACTTTGTTGCCCAGGACATATGTTGATTGTCTGCTGATCTATGACACTATCATTCTAACAGCGAGCAGTATCTTATACACATGCAATCGTATTATCGCAAATCTACTTATAACCAAACCTATTGAGGAATTAAGTAGTGAAACAGCCAAATAGGACACTTTGAGCACCAAGAAAAAATAAAAACTTGACGCGTGGTTCTTACCTTTGATTTGACGAAGCATGGTATGGAGCGATTGAATGGATGAAACAGGAGTGAAACCTGGGTGGATTATGTGGCTGAGAAGTGCAAAGGTTTAACATTACATAACTTTAGCAATCCTTAGACACGTAGTAACGCAGCAGTCCAAAAACAGTACTCCCTGAGTAAGGGGAGGAGGACTTATTATAAGTAGTGGACTAAGGTGTCAGGAATTGAAGAACACATAAATCATATATATTCTCTGCTTCTCTAGTATCATAGGCCCGTAATAGTGTAGCCCTTAAGCCCCATACACACGCTCGGATTATCCGAGGACCAGGTCCGTCGGATCATGTCCGTCGTACTTTGTCCGATGTTGGTTTTGCGTACACACGGTCGGACAACGTTGTCGGAAAATCCGATCATTCTGAACGTGGTGACGTTTGTTGCCTACGACGGGACTACGTAGAGGCTAGTAGCCAATAGCTTTGGTCTTGTAATGTGATCTGAGCATGCGTAGCACTTTGTCCGTCGGAATTCGCTACATACGAACGGATTTGGTGTGATCGGACTTTGTTGTCAAAAAATCTATCCAGCAGGAGATAGAACTTTGTCCGTCGGACAATCCGATGGAAACTGTCCGATGGTGCCTACACACGGTCGGAATTTCCGACAACATTGTCCGATAGGACAGAATCCATCGGAAAATCCGACCGTGTGTATGGGGCTTTAGAGTGGGCTGCATCTCTATTTGATCTGAAATACACCACTAGAGATAATTGTATACATTTACACCCTACCTAGAGGCAAGGTATTCTAGCAATAGGGAACTCTATCTTACCCGCCCCCTTTTTCTTTGGCCTCTCCCTTTTTGTTTTCTCTATTTTGTCTAATCCCTTATCGGTACCTACGCCCCCCCCCCTTCTTTTTTTTAGGGGGGGAAGGGGTGAGGGACTGCCGAGGAGAGGGAAAATAAAGCATAACAAACTGGGGAAATGAATAAGAGGGGTAAGGAAGAGCACTATGAGTAAAATTACTAGCAAAACTACAAAGAGAGGTGCCCCTAAAACCCCGAAAGTGACAACTAGTACAATTAAACAGTATATGAAGCAGGGAGCCAGTCCCCAAATTCCAGGTATGGATCAACAACAGCAAGTTAAAACAGATAAGAAGAGGGGGATGGACAAAAAAACAGGGGGGTACCAGACCAATCAAGAGACGAAACAACAACGGAGAGTGAACTAGAGAAAAGCAGAGTAGAAGAACAAAGGGCAGATGCCCAAATTCCGACAAAAGGAGAAATGGCGGAGAGGCTCCTGAAACTGGAAAATGCAATCAAAGCAGACATAAATTTGTTAAGAGCTGATTTGGGACATTTGCTGACAAGAGGTGGTGGAAGAGAGAATAGATAAGCAGGCCCAAGAATTACACAAGTTAAAGGAACAAGTTAAAATAACTCAACAATTCTAGAGGAAAATTCTATACAAAATAGAAGACCAAGAAAATAGAAACCGCAGACAAAATGTGAGAATCCGCTCGGTACCAGAGGAAAGAGGTGAAGATTTCAGAAAAATTATAAGAATAATATTCGGTCCCCTGTTAGACAAAGGGGAGGAACTTGGACTTCTCCGAGATAGAGAGGGTTCATCGTATCGGAAAACCAAAATACTCTGAGGCAGATAGACCACGGATATAATAGTAAGATTATGATTTTATGAAGATAAAGCTGAAATCTGGGCTAAGTTGAGAGGAAAAGCCCCTATGCAATATGAAGGATCCGAACTACAAATTTTCACCGACTCGGCACCCGAAACATTAGCAAGAAGGAGGCTCTTGAAACCTCTGTTGGAGCAGATGCTGGTATCGAATATTAAATATAACTGAGGATTTCCAGCATGCCTAATAGGCCTGAAAGAGGGGCGGTCAGCAAGATTAAGATTTCCAGAAGAATTAGGAGGATTCTGTAACAAACTAGACCTACAAGTTCCAGAGTTGCCAGGCTGGACTGAAGAAGACTGGGAATTATAGTAGGAAGAAGAACGCAAAAAAAATTGAGCGTGAAAGCTACAGACTAGTCAAAAAGAAGGGAACCTCCGGGGGGGTGCTGATGGGGGTGGGGAGGGGAGATGGTAGAAGAGGGTCGAGATATGCTGACCCAGTATCGATGCTTTCATATGGCCGGCCCACTCTCCCCGTACCCCCAATTACAACTTGGAGGGGGGGGTTGAGGGCACAGTCAGAGCCCCACCTCACCTCGGAATTAGGAGAATCGGGGATGGCCATAGTATCTGTGACCATCAACGATTCAGAGGCCTGGTTAGGGCCACGAGGGGAGGGGGGGTCATGAGAGGAGGGGGAGAGGGAGGGGGAGGTGGATGGGAGGGAGAGAGGGTTCTTCTCTAACCTTTGGTAGTGTACATAAAAGAAAGGCAAAACCCCAGCATAGACAGGAGAAGGGAGTTCCGCATAGAAAAAAAATTAATAAGAGATGACAGAAATAAACTTTATGACCTACAATGTAAAGGGATTAAATCCACCTACTAAAAGACATAAGATCCTAAAAGAGCTTAAACGGTACGGGGCAGAGGTGGTTTATTTACAAGAGACCCATTTATCACATGAATCAAATGTGAAACTACATTCAAACAATTTTCCGACATGGTTCTATGGGGACACAATAACAAAGAGAGCCAGAGGAGTAGCAATAGGCTTCGCGAAAGGTATACGTTTTAAACTAGAGGAAAGATTGGTTGACCCAGAAGGAAGATTTCTCTTCTTTAAAGGGAAATTGAATGAAATGGAATGTACATTAGCAAATGTTTACGCCCCCAATACGATCTCGATCAAATATTTAAAAAATATCATGGGAAAGTTGATGGATTTCAAAAGCGGGTACGTGATTTTGATGGGAGACATGAATTTCTGTATGGAATCGGGAATAGATAGTACTTCCCGGACACAGCGGACAAACAACGCACAATTAAAAACGATAAAACAAAAAATGCATATGTGCCAAATGGTAGACGTTTGGAGGATTCAACATCCTAAAACCAGAGACTTTACGTTTTACTCCCCTGTGCATGGGACGTACTCCAGAATAGATTGTATTCTGATAGAACACAGAATGTTGGAAAAGGTTAGAGAAACTAATATAGAAATATCTACGCTATCGGACCATGCCCCAGTAATAATGAAAATGATAGTACCTGAATATCAAAGACAACCCTACAAGTGGCGACTAAACGAAGAATTACTCCGAGATGCGGACAGTCTAGATATAGTAGGAAAAGAATTGGAACAGTATTTTCTAATAAATGACACTGAAGAGATATCAGGGTCTTCCCTATGGGAGGCCCATAAAGCCTATATTAGGGGGATCCTAATAGCCATAGGAACAAGAAAAAAAAAAGAGAGATCAGGGGAAATTAAAATATTAATAGATGGAATATTTAGAGCTGAACAAGCACATAAAAAACAACAGGGCCAACACCCAGAACTGTACCAAAAATAGTAATTAAGAGAGACAAACTGAAAGAGGAAGTGAACCCTGATGGGATGATTTGTAATGGAAGCTTTTTATTCTTATTTTTTTAAATGACTGTGCTGGGGTTTTTGTATGCATCAGTGAGAATCTTTCTTTTTGCCGCAGTGTGCGTAGCGCCATCGATTGCTTCCTCCTATAAGTGTCCCTCATTCTGAAGTTCAAAAGTTGGTAGGTATGGTGAAATGCAAGATTTCGGTCGGTGTACAAAGATATTTGTTTGGCGACTTCAGACTGCTGGCTTAGAGTGGGGGGCGAGTGTGGGGTGTACCAAGATGGCCGTGACGGAACGTCACTTCTGTTACTAAATGTGACGGGTCAACTAATCTGATGGAACACAGGAAGAAAAACAGGAAGTGATGCCACATATAAACAGGAAGTTCTGGATGAGAGGTGAGTTGGGAGGAAGAAGAGAGAAGACATTACTGGGACTGGCAGCAGAGGAGGTAATAAGATATGATTTTATATTTACACCCAGTAACCCCCCAGTCATGTCCGTCCTCTTCCTCCATAGTCACTGTCATGTCTTTTATCTCCAACAGATGATGATACACACTTATTGTAAAACATTAATAAATAAAATGATTATATTCCTGTATATAGTTCTGATTGATACTGTAGTGCTGTACAGAGAACACTGAGCCAGTCACATCAGTTTTATCTCTATTAATAAAACACAGACCTGACCGGAGAGGTGAGGAGGATTTTGGGAGGTCACATGATGTGTCTTATCTCAATTCATAAATCACCCACCTAACTTTTTAAATACTAAAATATGTGTATTAGCCCATACTAGAAGGGGAACCGGTGTTACAGCTCGGATATTAATAATTATATGATATTTGGCAGCACCTGGTTTTAGCTCCCCAATTCCAGGAATTCTGGGACATTATCCAGTAACAGACAAGGGATGTGTCTGGATGGTGACTGTATCATTGTGTGTGTCAGGTTCCTATAAGGTGTCAGGATGTCACTGTCTATTTCTCCATGGAGGAGTGGGAGTATTTAGAAGGACACAAGTATCTCTACAAGGACGTCATGATGGAGAATCAGCCGTCCCTCACATCACCGGGTAAGAGGAGACTTTATTGTAAAGGAGAGAGCAGTACGGAGGGTCCACCTAGATCCCCCATCATCTGATAAACACATAGAAACAGTGTATTCAGTCAGTGTGTGTGTTTCCTACAGATGGATCCAGTAATGGGAACCCACCAGAGAGATGTCCCCGTCCTCTGTATTCCCGGGATTCCACACAGGAAGATCACACCATCCCTCACCATCATCAGGTAGGTGGGACTAAGAAACTGGGTAAAAATGTATTCTAACTAAAAAAAATGCCATTCCTCAATGTAATCTCCTTTCACTTTTTCATAAATGTTTGCTATTCACTTTGGGGTTTAGGGTGAAGAATTGAAAGACATAAAAGTTGAAGTTAAAGTAGAAGACGACACATTGATAAATGGAGATCAGCAGTCTATGGAGGAGGGTGGTCGTCTGTATTCCCGGGATTCCACACAGGAAGCTCACACCATCCCTCACCGTCATCAGGTAGGTGGGACTGAGCAACTAGAACTCAAAGTGATTCTAAACTATGATAGGATATTCTTCTATGTAATCTCTTGTTATTTGCAGTAATGTTTCCAGATGTTATATTTTATCATCTTTGGGGTTCAGGGTGAAGAACTGAAAGACATCAAAGTTGAGACTAAAGAAGAAGAAGAAGAGACGTTGGTGAGTGGAGATCAGCAGTCTATGGAGGAGGGGGAGATGAATATGAAAGGTAAACAGGAGGAATCTCCTCTACATTTAGACACAAGTAAGTAATAAACATTAAATGCAGAGAAAATTCATTTTCATTTTACTTCTTCATATAGTATATAACGTCATGTTCCCAACAAATGAGGAGGAGATACTGTACACCATATGAAAGGTCCATCTCCATTCCTCAATATAACGTCATGTTCCCAACAAATGAGGAGGAGATACTGTACACCATATGAAAGGTCCATCTCCATTCCTCAATATAACGTCATGTTTTCAACAAATGAGGAGGAGATACTGTACACCATATGAAAGGTCCATCTCCATTCCTCAATATAACGTCATGTTCCTAACAAATGAGGTGGAGATACTGTACACCAGGGGTGCCCAACCTTTTGAAGAGCGAGGGCCACTTAATCGACTTGGTAACCGGTCGCAAGCCACAATGAGCGGAGCGGGTAGATGGCATGTCCGTGTCTGCTCTGCATATGCAGAGCGACTGACACAGCCCACTATACTTTTTAGCTGATCATGTTGGAGGTAGGACACAAGTTGGTGGTTTATGTCTGCCACTTCTTAGAGGTGAATGGAGGGTCCAATTGGTCAGACTGATCGTGTGAAAGGGGCCCAAGGCTGCTTTCACACTGATGCGCTGCAGTTTACCTGCACCGTGGGTGCAATGCAGTGTACCTTTTGGCTTTTCTGCACTTTGCAATAGACTTTTATTATATTCTGCAGGTTTAGTGCACTTTCAGAAAGCTCACCAAACTCGCAGCTAATAACAGAAGTCTATGGCTCAGTGCAGGAAACCCGCATGTAAACTGCTCTGCACCTGTGGATCAGTTTTAAAGCAGCCCAGTAACCACTGCAGAAAAGATATGCCTATATATACACTGATTTTGGTAATAAACTGACCTTTAATAATAGTATTCTATTCCATGCCAGGGCAGGAGGTCTCAAGCCACGTCAGAGGGCTCCGCGGGCCAGATGTGGCCCCCGGGCCACTGGTTGGGCACCCCTGACATAGAGACACCACCAGCATGTGACGTTCACATGGAGACTCTACCAGCATGTGTCGTTCATATGGAGACTCCACCAGCATGTGACGTTCACACGGAGACTCCACCAGCATGTGACGTTCACACAGAGATTCCACCAGCATGTGACGTTCACACAGAGATTCCACCAGCATGTGACATTCACACAGAGATTCCACCAGCATGTGATGTTCACATGGAGACTCCACCAGCATGTGACGTTCACATAGAGACTCCACCAGCATGTGACGTTCACATAGAGACTCCACCAGCATGTGACGTTCACATAGAGACTCCACCAGCATGTGACGTTCACATAGAGACTCCACCAGCATGTGACGTTCACATAGAGACTCCACTAGCATGTGACGTTCATATGGAGACCTTCTACTCCCAACAAGCCTCTGTTTTTGCAAATGTCTTCAGGTGATGGTTGTCTTCTACTGAGTGAAACCTACATCTCTCTTTGGGTAAAAATGTTCTTAAAGTTTCTTCTATCAAGCCCTAGCTGCTCCATAGCCACTCTGTCATTTTACATGGCCTACCACTTTCTTGTCTGAGTTGTTGTTGTTCCCAGTTGCTTCCACTTTGTTATAACAGTTGACCGTGGAATATTTAGTAACCAAGAAAATTCACGGATGGACTTAGTTGGCAACCTATCACAGTACCACACTTGAATTCACTGAGCTCCTAAAAGCTGTCTGCATGCCTAGATGCTTGATTTTATACCCCTGTGGCCATGAAGGTGATAGGAACACCTGAACCCAATGATTTGGAGGGGCGTCTAATACTTTTGGCAATATAGTGTGTGTGTATATGTGTATATATATATATATATATATATATATATATATATATATATATATATATATATATATATATATATATACATACATGATCTGGTGCACAGATGCCACCCTGTAGTGCAGTTAAAAACCCCGGCTGGTGCCAACACGCACCCGTTACACAGCCATGGGCATCGGTTTTTAGGCTAATGCACCTGCATGTATGCAACTGACTTTCCTGACATTGATTAGGAAAATCGGGCTTTTGACTTTCCAAGCCCCTTTTCTTGGAGTACAGTACGGCACACGGGTTCCTCTCGCTGTTCCTTTAGTGTTTGCTAAAAGCTGAGGCTTGTTGGGAGTTGGAGGGTTATGTAGGGCTGTGGTTCTCAACCTCAGTCCTCCAGTACCCCCAACAGGTCATGTTTGCAGGTTTTCCTTTTATCTTGCACAGTTGGTTTAAATCAGAGTCAATGGCTTGGTATTTTGGTAGCTATTTTGTCTTAGAGAAATCCCCAAAACAAGGCCTGTTGGGGGTACTTGAGGACGGAGGTTGAGGACCTCTGATGTAGGGGATGTCTCTGCAGCTCAAACCAACAAATAGGACTTTGAATTCAAAACCTCAAGAAAATGTGAAACATTTTAATATTGTTTTCCAACATTTGGGGGCGCTGTGTGGAATACCTCTGATGGACATTTGATTTTCTCTCTCTACAGATCATAGTGCAGAAGATGATGACATCATGAAATGTTCTCCAGGAGGAAATCCCGTTACTCCAAATATACATCCCAGACCTTCCCAATTGGGGAGATCAATGGATCCCTCTAATCCTGAGGAATCTTCTGATGGACTACAAACTGTTACTCCAGATATAAATCTAAGATCTCAGAGGATGGAGAGATCAACGGATCCATCTAATCCCATGGAATCTTTGTTTATCAATGAAAACAGAGAACTTCTTCTACACGAGAAACGCCATCCCTATTCATGCTCCGAGTGCGGGAAAGGTTTCATTCAGAAAGGAGACCTTCTGAAACACCAGAAATGTCACACAGGTGAGCGTCCCTATTCATGTTCAGAGTGCGGGAAATGCTTCAGTCGGAAATGGCACTTTCTAACGCACCAGAGAACTCACACGGGTGAGCGTCCTTTCTCATGTTCAGAGTGCGGGAAATGTTTCATTGAGAAAGGAAAACTTCTTATACACCAGAGAAGTCACACGGGTGAGCGTCCCTATGCATGTTCAGAGTGCGGGAAGTGTTTCATTGAGAAAGGAAAACTTCTTATACACCAGAGAAGTCACACGGGTGAACGTCCCTATGCATGTTCAGAGTGCGGGAAATGTTTCATTCAGAAAGGAGACCTTCTTAAACACCAGAGATGTCACACGGGTGAGCGTCCCTACCCATGTATAGAGTGCGGGAAATGTTTCACTGAGAAAAAAATACTTCTTGTACACCAGAGAAGTCACACGGGAGAGCGTCCTTATTCGTGTTCAGAGTGCGGGAAACGTTTCAATCAGAAAGCAAACCTTCGTAAGCACCAGAGAATTCACACAGGTGAGCGTCCCTATTCATGTTCAGAGTGCGGGAAACGTTTTCCTGAGAAATCAGGACTTCTTATACACCAGAAAAGTCACACAGGCGAACGTCCCTATTCATGTTCAAAGTGCGGGAAATTTTTCGTTCTCAAAAATGTACTTGTTAGACACCAAAAGATTCACACAGGCGAAAGTCCTTATTCATGCTCAGAGTGCGGGAAAGGTTTTTATCCTAAGAAGTAGCCTTGTTAGACACCAGAAAAGTCACACAGGTGAACGTCCGTATTCATGTTCAGAGCGCGGGAAATGTTTCATTGAGAAAGAAGGCCTTCTGAAACATCAGAGAATACACACCGGTGAACGTTCCTTTTCTTGTTCAGAGTGTGGGAAAAGTTTTACTCAGAAAAAAGTGCTTCTTACACACCAGAGAAGTCACACAGGCGAGCGCCCCTATGCATGTTCAGAGTGTGGGAAATGTTTCATTCAGAAAGGACACTTTCTTACACATCATAAAAGTCACACAGGCGATTGTCTTTATTCATGTCCAGAGTACGGGAAGTGTTTTACTGAGAAAACAGCGTTTCTTATACACCAGCGAAAACACACAGGCGAGCGTCCCTATTCGCGTTCAGAGTGCGGGAAATCTTTCATACAGAAAGGAAACCTTTGTTAAACACCAGAGAATTCACACGGGTGAGCGTCCTTATTCGTGTTCAGAGTGCAGGAAATGTTTCCTTCGGAAAAGTTCACTTGTTACGCACCAAAGGATTCGCACGGGCGAGCGTCCCTTTTCTTGTTCAGAGTGCGGGAAAGGTTTCCTTCGAAAAGGAGACCTTGTCAACCACCACCAAAGAAGTCACACCGGTGAGCGTCCTTATTCGTGTTCAGAGTGCGGGAAAAGTTTTGGCTACAGGAAATCACTTGTTGCACACCAGAAAATGCACACGGGCTAATAACATTTTTTGCCGGTTCAGGTTGTTTTTTGGGGGCGGGGCAAAAATATTTAATTCTATTTTATTTTATCCAGTTCGACTCCAGAGCAATTTTCTGTTAATGTAAAAAATCATATTTTTTGGCAATAAAATTACTTGAACCCCCACCTATGGCGATTTTTGGACACCATCGTTTTTGCCGATTTATTTTTTCTTTTTTCTTTATTTTATTTACCGTATATACTTGAGTATAAGCCGACCCGAATATAAACCGAGGCACCTAATTTTACCAAAAAAAAATGGAAAAACGTATTGACTCGAGTATAAGCCTAGGGTGAGAAATTTGCAGCTACTGTAAGTGGAAAAGAGGATCAACAATGCCCATTTGCAGCCTCACTGTGCCCATTTTCAGCCTCACTGTGTCCATTTGCAGCCATAGGTCCCCCGAACTTCAAACTTGGTAGTTAAGGGTTCCTAGATGCCCCCTAGCTGCAGCCAAAGGGTCCCGAAATGATATTGCTGCAGGTGGACACAGTTGACTGACTTTGGGGCCCCGTATCTCTGGGCCACTTGGTGCTTGTAACCCAAATTTGGTTTGCCCAGTGGAACTAGCACTACACCATATCCAAAGATGGGGTTCCTAGCACCAAGTGGCCCCGAGATACGGGTCCCCTTAGTCGGTTCGGAAAATGTCAAGCACTTTTCTGCAGCAGAGAATGACATTTTCTGAGCAGACTTTGGGGCCCTGTATCTCTGGGCCACTTGGTGCTAGGAACCCCAGCTGGATATGGATATTGGATATGTTGTAGTGCTAGTTCCACTGGGTTTGCACTAGACATGTGCGATTAGTTTCTTTTTTGAAATTCGTACGAATTTACGAATCCGTAGTACGAATTTTTTCGAATACGAATTCCGTACGGAATACGAAATTCCGTTTACGAATTACGTCGCCAAATTATTTGAATCCGACTACCAAATATCGAATTTCAACTAATTCGAAAGAAATTATTATAGCGGATATAACGAATGATTCGTAAAACAAAGTGTAATTTTTGCAGGAAAAAAAGCTATTTAAAATCACTCGCGGCTAATGCCGGCTAATGAATTGTCGGCTCCGTAACACAGAGAACAGTCATTCATTGATTAAAAAAAAAAAAAAAAAGCGTGGGGGTCCCCCCAAATTCAATAACCAGGCCCGTTAGGTCGGCTATGGATATTAAGGGGAACCCTACTTAAAATTAAAGGAAAAAAAATGACGTGGGGTCCCCCCTAAATATCCATACCAGACCCTTCCGGTCTGGGATGGATTTTAAGGGGAACCCCGGCCCAAAAAAAAAAAATGGCGTGGGGTCCCCCTCAAAATCCATACCAGACCCTTTATCCAAGCACGCAACCTGGCAGGCCGTAGGAAAAGAGAGCGCCCCCCCCCCCCCCCTCCTGAACCGTACCAGGCCACATGCCCTCAACATTGGGAGGGTGCTTTGGGGTCCCCCAAAGGGGACAAGGGCCTCATCCCCACAACCCTGGCCATTGGTTGTGGGGGTCTGCGGGCGGGGGGCTTATCGGAATCTGGGAGCCCCCTTTAACAAAGGGCCCCCAGATCCCGGCCCCCCCTGTGTGAAATGGTAAGGGCCATTTCACCAAAAAAGTGACAAAAATTGTAAAAATGACAGGAGACGGTCTTTGACAATTCCTTTATTAAAATCTTCTTTCTTCTGGTCTTCCTCCTTCTTTTCTTCATCCTTCGGTTTCTTCATCTTCTCCTTCCGGCATCTTCTTCCATCTTCTTCTTCCTCCGATCCGCTTCTTCTTGCTCTGGTCTTCTCGTCCTTCTCGTCCGGCGTCTTCTTCCATGGCGTCTGTGTCTCTTCTTCTTGGGCCGCTCCTCGCAATGGGAGGCTCCCGCTGTGTGAGGCTCCGCTCCGTCTGACAGGTCTTTTATAACGGAGGGCACCTGGTGACCCCGCCCCCTCTGATGCACGGGGACGTCATGGGGACTTCCCTATGGCTTTCCCCATGACGTCAGAGGGGGGCGGGGTCACCAGGTGCCCTCCGTTATAAAAGACCTTTCAGACGCAGCGAAGTCTCACACAGCGGGAGCCTCCCATTGCGAGGAGCGGCCCGACAGAAGAACAGACGCCGACGCCATGGAAGAAGATGCCGGACGAGAAGACCAGAGCAAGAAGAAGCGGATCGGAAGAAGAAGAAGATGGAAGAAGATGCCGGAAGGAGAAGATTAAGAAACCGAAGGATGAAGTAAGGAAGAAGGAAGAAGACCAGAAGAAAGAAGATTTTAATAAAGGAATTGTCAAAGACCGTCACCTGTCATTTTTACCATTTTTGTCACCTTTTTTGGTGAAATGGCACACGGGGGGGCCGGGATCTGAGGGTCCCCTTGTTAAAGGGGGCTTCCAGATTCCGATAAGCCCCCCGCCCGCAGACCCCCAAAACCAATGGCCAGGGTTGTGGGGATGAGGCCCTTGTCCTCATCAACATGGGGACAAGGTGCTTTGGGGGGGACCCCAAAGCACCCTCCCAATGTTGAGGGCATGTGGCCTGGTACGGTTCAGGAGGGGGGGCGCTCTCGTCCCCCCCCCTCTTTTCCTGCGGCCTGCCAGGTTGCATGCTCGGCTAAAGGGTCTGGTATGGATTTTGAGGGGGACCCCACGTCATTTTTTTTTTTAATTTAAAGTGGGGTTCCCCTTAATATCCA
Organism: Lithobates sylvaticus; assembly: GCA_028564925.1. Taxonomy (NCBI): domain Eukaryota; kingdom Metazoa; phylum Chordata; class Amphibia; order Anura; family Ranidae; genus Lithobates; species Lithobates sylvaticus. The sequence continues at coordinate 608,136,257 of CM053028.1, forward strand.
TAGCGAACCTGAAGGGCCTGGTTATTGAATTTGGGGGGGACCCCCACGCTTTTTTTTTTTTTATCAATGAATGACTGTTCTCTGTGTTACGGAGCTGACAATTCATTAGCCGCGAGTGATTTTACATAGCTTTTTTTCCTGCAAAAATTACACTTTGTGCAGGAACAGTTCTCGATATTACATATACTGAATCTCAAATTCATTCGAATCATTCGAAGCATTCGTTATATCCGCTATAATAATTTCTTTCGTATTAGTTGAAATTCGATATTTGTAGTTGGATTCGAATTGTTCTCTGTGTTACGGGAACCGGCAATTCATTAGCCGCGTTAACGATTCGTAACGATTCGTAACTTTATTAACGATTCAAATTTTTTTTAACGATTCGTACGAAATTTGTATTTCGTACGAATTGGATCGGAATTTCGTACACGAATTTTTTGACAGTTCCCATGTCTAGTTTGCACACCAAATGTGGGGTTCCTAGCACCAAGTGGCCCTGAGATATGGGGACCCAAAGTCGATCAACTGTGTCCATCTGCAGCAATTACATTTCGGGACCCTTTGGGTCCAGAGACCCCAATTTTTTTTGGGCTGCAGCTAGGGGGCATCTAGGAACCCTTAACTACCGAGTTTGAAGTTTGGGGGACCTATGCCTTCAAATGGGCACAGTGAGGCTGCAAATGGGCACTGTTGACCCTCTTTTACACTTACAGTAGCTGCGCATTTCTCACCCTAGGCTTATACTAGAGTCAATACGTTTTCCCAGTTTTTTGTGGTAAAATTAGGTGCCTCGGCTGATATTCGGGACGGCTTATACTCGAGTATATACAGTATACATATTTAGCAAAACATAGGGAAATCTCCTTCGGAAAATGTCATTCTCTGCCGCAGAAAAATGCTTGCCTCGAGTATAAGCCGAGGGGGGGAATTTTCAGCACACAAAAAATGTGCTGAAAAAATCGGCTTATACTCGAGTATTTGCGGTCATTTTTTTTTACTTGATTGCTATCACAAGGGAAGAGACTGGGATATCAGTCCCCAGCCAACCACCCATAAAGGGAATTTTTAGAGGACTATCCCTGTACCAACTTATACAGCGTATACTCACAATTTGATGAAAAACATTCCATTCTTTTATAAGTACAAAAAACTATAAAAACAAGATATACAAATATTTAAAGTGGGGTTGCAGTCAAAAAAAAAAAAAAGGGGGCTTAAAAAACATAAAAAAAAATAATTGAAAAAAATCGAAATGCCTGTTGCTAGGGGGTCCCTCGTAGTCTGCCACCTTCAGTGCCCGGGCTAAACGTCACTTCCCCCCTCGGCGCCGCACAGTCATCTGGGACCTGTCACGTGTCCCAGATGACTGAGGGTCAAATCACGGCGCACGGCGCCGCTCGCGCATGCGCAGTGGGTGCCCGGCTGTGAAGCCACAGCCGGGTTCCCACATTAGGAATGCCGGCTCCGCGAGCAGCTCGGGGAACGAGGGGGGGCCTCGTTCCCCCGCATCGCTGGACCCTGGGACAGGTAAGTGTCCGATTTTTAAAAGTCAGCAGCTGCAGTATTTGTAGCTGCTGACTTTTTAAAAAAAAAAATGTTTTTTTTCTCCAGGACGGAGCTCCGCTTTAATGATAAACATCATAAAAGGTGCATGGTAACAATCCATGTATATCACCAGCATTCATGGCCCCTGCTAAGGAGGCCAGAGAAGCCAAGACCAAAAACACAGGAATAGGTGCAGGGCTGGCATGACAGGGTAGCAGGGCCAGCTAGCCAATTAAGGGTTAACTGGGTGTTTTGGGTTGGTCAGAGTAGAGGGGGTGGCCAGGATAGTATGCAGCATAGTTAGGGAGGGGCCAGTGTCCGGTGGTCAGTTGGAGGTCACTGGACGAAGAAACGGCTCCTGTTGTCTGTATTATATCTGGAACGTTTGGCATTTATTGTTGTAAGTTATAGCGGTTGAGATTAGACATGTACACAATAGAAAAAATTGTTTATTTTCGTTTCGTTTCTTTCGTTTCCGTTGATTCGTAACGATTCGTAATTTCGTAAGTCGTCGGTGTTCGTATTCGTAACGATTCGTATTTTCGTAAGAGTTATTTTTTCGTTGATTCGCTTTTTCCGTTAGTTTAATTTTCGTTCATTCGAAATTCGTACGCATTCCTATTTTTGTAGATTTAGTTACATTCATACTTTCGTTAGATTGATTTATTCGTACTTTCGTAACATTGTTTTCGTAGATTCGTAATCGGAGCATAATTCATAATTTTATGTAATGTGTATGCTATTATTACATTTTAAGAGACACGGAAAATTACGAATCGAAAAAAAAAAAGTTATGAATGTACGAATTTTTTCGTTCAATCCATTCGAAGCACGTTAAGCAGCGCCATTGTAAGAGACACGGAAAATTACGAATCGGAAAAAAAAAAAAAAAAGTTACGAATGTACGAATTTTTTTGTTCAATCCATTCGAAGCACGTTAAGCAGCGCCATTGTAAGAGACACGGAAAATTACGAATCGAAAAAAAGTTACGAATGTACGAATTTTTTCGTTCAATCCATTCGAAGCACGTTAAGCAGCGCCATTGTAAGAGACACAGAAAATCACGAATCGAAAAAAAAAAAAGTTACGAATGTACAAATTTTTTCGTTCACTCCATTCGAAGCACGTTAAGCAGCGCCATTGTAAGGGACACGGAAAATTACCAATTCAACATAAAAAAAAAGTTACGAATGTACGAATTTTTTCGTTCATTTTGATTTTCGTTGTTCCTGTTTTTAGTTTTTCGGATTTTCTTCTTTCGTAGTTTCGTTGTTTCTAATTTGGTTATTTCGGATTTTCGTTGTTTTTTTGGATTCGTTCGATTCGAACATTCGTTAAAATTTTTAGCGAATCGTTAGTTCATTAGTACGATAACGAATTTTAACGAAAAACGAAAAAAAACTAAACGAATTGCACATGTCTAGTTGAGATCTTTGGAGGCCGCCTCAATTAAGACCAGAATGGCATAGTGGGGAACCATCTTGGTATGGGATCCTCGGGAAGATGCCAGTTAACCGAGGTTTAACTGGGCATTTGGATATGGGTATCAGCGTTGAAAGTTGAAGAGTTGGTATTTGTCCCTGAGTCGGCGTGCTGCGACTGCGGACCTGGTGTGTCACGCTGATACGATATAAATTTGGGGTCTTTTCAGTGCCTTCAAAGATCTACAACCTGGTTACGATTGATCTGAAAAATTACTGTTTGTACATAATATGTTTATGGTTTATTGTTAATAAATTGGCCGGTACGACCAAGTTTACTCCAAAGGGTGTCGTCTGGTTATTTAAGATGGTAAACATAATAGTAGGGTATGTGCAAAGGTATCAGGCCAGCTTGCATCTGTCTTACCATTGTCATGTTTTTATAGTTTTTTTTTGTACTAATAAAGAATAGGAATTTTTTAATCAAATTTTGAGTATATGCTGTATACGTTGGTACCGAGATAGTCCTCTAAAAATTCCCTTTATGGGTGATCGGCTGGGGACCGATCTCCCAGTCTCTTTCCTTCTAAATTGGATACTTTTCGCTTCTGCTATCACAAGGGGTTAGTAAACCCCTATGTGATAGCATTGGGCAGGTGACAAGTACTCTTTTTATGGAGACATTAGGGGTATAATAGACCCCAATGTCTGCCCTGCCCTTCACAACATCTAACCAAGCACAGATCGTGTTGGTTAGATGTGTCTCCTGGCTGTACTGGCCAAGAAAAGCTGCATCTGAACCCATAGGTGACATCACTTCTGGCTTCATTGTCTGCAAGTGAGATTGAGGCATGGATTTGCCTGCCAGCGGGTGTGTTCCCGGGCACTGGTGAGTGCAGGACAGTCCGGCAACCATGGGAGGAGGAGGCCGGCCATGATATTGGGATTGGAGGCACCATGCTGCTGGCTCTGTGAAAGTGATCCATGGAGCTGCCACATTACTTTCACTTTGAAGTCGGGAGCTGGCTAAACAAAACCCACTACTGCAACTTTCAGGTTGTGATTAAAGTTTCACTCTTTGGACGTACATACCCTATATTACCAAAAGTATTGGGACACCTGCCTTTACACGCACGTGAACTTTAATGGCATCCCAGTCTTAGTCCGTAGGGTTCAATATTGAGTTGGCCCACCCTTTGCAGCTATAACAGCTTCAACTCTTTGGAGAAGGCTGTCCACAAGGTTTAGGAGTGTGTCTAGGGTGATGTTTGACCATTCTTCCAAAAGCGCATTTGTGAGGTCAGGCACTGATGTTGGACGAGAAGACCTGGCTCGCAGTCTCCGCTTGAATTCATCCCAAAGGTGTTCTATCGGGTTGAGGTCAGAACTCTGTGCAGGCCATTTAAGTTCCTCCACCCCAAACTCGCTAATCCATGTCTTTATGGACCTTGCTTTGTCCACTGGTTCAAATCATTTGGTGGAGGGGGGATTGTGGTGTGGGGTTGTTTTTCAGGGGTTGGGCTTGGCCCTTTAGTTCCAGTGAAGGGAACTCTTAAGACGTCAGCATACCAAGACATTTTGGACAGTTGCATGATCCCAACTTTATGGGAACAGTTTGTGGTGGAGGAACTTGACTGGCCTGCACAGAGTCCTGACCTCAACCCGATAGAACCTTATCTTCCAACATCAGTGCCTGACCTTACAAATGTGCTTCTGGAAGAATGGTCAAACATTCCCATAGGCACACTCCTAAACCTTGTGCACAGCGTTCCAAGAAGAGTTGAAGCTGTTATAGCTGCGAAGGGTGGGCCAACTCAATATTGAACCCTACGGACTAAGACTGGGATGCCATTAAAGTTCATGTGTGTGTCCCAATACTTTCGGTAGTATAGTGTATTTTTTAATAGCCATCTTACCTTCCACCGCATGCCCCCTCCTGGATTAGAGAACCCTTATTCCAGCAAACCCTGTAATTTTATGCTAACAGGTTCCCTTGTATGGATACTGCTCACATGTGATCCTGATGAAGATGTTTGACTACTCGAAACGCGTTTAGCTAAATGTTGAAATGAAAAAAAAGATCAGTGAGCCCTACCTCAGAAATATTGGATATGGTGCTATACATGTTTTGTTTTACATTTGTATAATAAACTTTATGATTTTATAAATATATTTTTGTGTGGTGCTAGTTACTATATGCCTCAAAAAAAAGTCAACTGCTACAAAAATTTTTTAGTTTTCATATGTACCATTCAGGGTGTGGGCATATAGGACAGACATCCTATTTCTAAGTTGTATTAAAAGTTTATCTCTTTTATTCTATTCTGTTTTAGTCTATTCTGTTCTATTATTTTCTTTTATTTTCTATTCTATTCTGTTTCCAGGACAGTATTTACTGCATTATACCATTGTTCAAAATTTAGCGGGTTATGGGAAAGCCAATGTTGGGAAGATCAATTTTTTTGATTTTCTTTAATTCTGTTCTATTTTATTTTATTCTGTTCTATTCTATTCTTTTATTTTTTCCTGTATTGCATTTCATTTTTATTCGGTTCTATTCTTTTATTTTCGATGCTATTCTCTTTTATTCTATTATGTTTTATTTTCTATTATATTGTTTGAATGTATTCTATTCTTTTATCTTATTCTTATGCTGTGCTATTCTATCCTGCTATTTTATTCTGTTTTATTTTATTCTATTTTTTCTTTTATTTTCTATTTTATTCTACTGTATTCTGTTTCCAGGACAGCATTAACTGCATTGCACCATTGTGCAAAAGTTCAATCAGGGGATATCGGGGGATATTGGGGGGATAGCCAACATCGGGATATTAATTTTGCCAACATCGGGATATTAATTTTGCCAACATCGGGATATTAATTTTGCCAACATCTGGATATCAAAAGTTGGCAGTTTAGGGGATAATCAACATTAGGAAGATACATTTTCTGGGATAAGAAGAAGCTGGTGAGCAGAATTTTCTGTGTAGAAGATGGCCAATCATCCGGGAGTATGCCCAAAAAAGCTCATTTGGGGTGAGGGGTTATTTGGATCGAGCAAATATAACAAAGTGTTTAAAAGATAGCTGTCCAGTATCAAAATAATTTGGGACATCTCCATAACCTATGCACTAGAGTAGAAGTAGTCAAGGCTGCTGATAAGGGGGTACTGCTGGCCCTCCTGTAGGGGGCCCGGGCCCAATCAGTTCAACAGGGGGACCTGGGCAGATGACTAGAAGGGTGATTGGGGTCCTGGGTAGGAGGAAGGGACTAAAGGTGCAGGTGAGTGGGCAGTTACTGTAACCAATCCCCTGTAATTCTACCCTTAAGCAGCTGAAAGCCAACTTCTCCTCCTCGTCCTCTTGCCAGCTTTCAGCTGCAAATTTGGGGCATCTCCATTACACATGCACTAGAGTAAACATATTCAGGGCTGCTGATAACGGGGTACCGCTGGCCCTCCTGTACACGGCCTGGACCCATAAGTTCAGCAGGGGGACCTAAGTAGCTGACCAACAGGCTGAAGGGGATCCTGGGTAGGTGGAAGGGGCTATAAGTGCAGTTGGGAGGGTTGGTGGCTACTGGAACCAATCCCCTGTAGTTCTCTATTGAAGCAGCTGAGAACTAACTTCTCCCCCTCGCCGTCTTGCAAGCTTTCAGCTGCTGCAGGTGGGAACTACAGGGGGTCAGTTCCAGTAAATGCCACCATTGGGCAAAAGTTGGCAGGTTAGGGGCTAGTCAACATTAGGAAGATCAATTTTCTGGAATAAGAAGAAGCGGGTGAGCAAAATTTTCTGTGTAGAAGATGGCCAATCATCCGGGAGTATGCCCAAAAGAGCTAATTTGGGGTCAGGGGTTATTTGGATCGAGCAAAGATCTGAAAGTGTTTGAAAGATAGCTGTCCAGTATCAAAATAATTTGGGACATCTCCATAACCAATGCACTAGAGTAGAAGTATTCAAGGCTGCTGATAAGGGGGTACCGCTGGCCCTCCTTTACGTGTCCCAGTCCTATCAGTTCAACAGGGGGATCTGAGTAGCTGACCAGCAGGCTGATGGGGATCCTGGGTAGGAGGAAGGGGCTATAGGTGCTGTTGGGAGGCGGGCAGTTACTGAAACCAATCCCCTGTAGTTCTCTATAGAAGCAGCTGAAAGGCAACTTCTCCTCCTCACCCTCTTGCCAGCTTTCAGCTGCTGCAGATGGGAACTACAGGGGGTCAGTTCCAGTAAATGCCACCATTGTGCAAAAGTCGGCGGGTTAGGGGATAGTCAACTTTGGGTAGATCAATTTTCTGGGATAAGAACAAGAAGCTGGTGAGCAAAATCTACTGTGTAGAAGATGGCCAATCATCTGGAAGTATGCCCAGAGGAGATCATTTGGGTTGAGGGGTTATTTGGATCGAGCAAATATCAAAGTGTTTGAAAGACAGCTGTCCAGTATCAAAATAATTTGGGACATCTCCATCACATATGCACCAAAGTACCTGTATTTAGGGCTGCTGAAAAGAGGGTACCATTGGCCCTCCGGTATGGGGCCCGGACCCATCAGTTCTACAGGGGGACCTGGGCAGCTGACCAGCAGGGTGATGGGGACCCTGGGTAGGAGGAAGGGGCTATAAGTGCGATTGGGAGGGGGCAGTTACGGGAACCAATCCCCTGTAGTTCTCCATTGAAGCAGCTGAGAGACAATTTTTCCTCCTCGCCTTCTGGCCAGCTTTCAGCTGCTGCAGGTGGGAAATACAAGGGATCAGCTCAAGTAAATGCCACAAGTGTTCAAAAGTTGGGGATGAGCAAAATTTAGATGATGGCCAATCATCTGGGAGTATGCCCAGAAAAGCTCATTTGGGGTGAAGGGTTATTTCGATCGAGCAAATATCAAAGTGTTTGAAAGACAGCTGTCCAGTATCAAAAAAATTTGGGATGTCTCTATAACATATGCACCAAAGTACCAGTATTTATTGCTGATGATAAGAGGGTATCGCTGGAGCTCCTGTATGGGGCCCGGACCCACTTTAACAGAGGGACCTGAGTAACTGACCAACAGGCTGATGGGGATCCTGAGTAGGAGTAAAGGGCCATAAATGCGGGTTTGGGGGGCAGTTACTGGAACTTGGAAGGGGATCGTGGACGGGGAGGGTGATTGGTGCAGTGAGGGCGCATTTCTGGAACTGATCCCCTGTAGTTCCCATCTGCAGAAACTGAAAGCTGGCAAGTGAAAGATGGACACGGATGAGGCTGCATTGATGGGCGCTGATGAGGCTGCACCGATGAGCACTGATGAAACTGCACTGATGGCTGCTGATGAGGCGGCACCGATGTGCACCGATGGGTGCTGATGACTTGGCACTGATAGTCACTGACGAGGCTGCACTGATGGCCACTAATGAGGCTGCATTGATGGGCGCTGATGAAACTGCACTGCTGGCTGCTGATGAGGCGGTACCGATGTGCACCGATGGCCACTGATGGGTGCTGAAGACTTGGCACTGATAGTCACTGATGAGGCTGCACCGATGGCAACTAATGAGGCTGCATTGATGGGCACTGATTAGGCTGCACCGATGAGCACTGATGAAACTGCACTGATGGCTGCTGATGAGGCGGCACCGATGTGCACCGATGGCCACTGATGGGTGCTGATGACTTGGCACTGGTAGTCACTGATGAGGCTGCACCGATGGCCACTAATGAGGCTGCATTGATAGGGGCTGATGAGGCTTCACTGATGGGCGCTGATGACTTGGCACTTATAGTCATTGATGAGGCTGCATTGATGGATGCTGATGATCCTTCCAGCACTGAAGAGTAATGCTGTAGCCATATACCAGCTATAGCGAGGGTCAGCAACCTGTAGAACCCGATCTACCAGTAGATCGCAGACAGGTGACTGGTAGATGACGGTCTGGGCTTGCTGACCCACGATTCCAGAGCATCAAATAGAGTGCAACTCAGAGGGTCTACTTGCAAAGTTGAAGGTGTAGTAGGGAGCAAGAGCTGCATAAGCCGATGCCTCCTCTGTAGTGCCGGCTCCTGTCCCATGAGGAGTGATACCAACTGCACTCCACTTCTTATACCGGCTAGCGGTCTCCTTCCTTGCAGTGGAGCTCCCCCTGCACTTCAAGGGTTAAATGCTTCTGTACGCCTCGGGTACAGATAACAAGGACTTGTTAAAGACACCGGCACAGTCTTTACAGGCACTCATGGAGGTCATAAACCCTCTAAAGTCAATAAATGCAATGCAGAGCCAATAGGCCCGCACTGTACATGAGGACACTGAGATGGTAAGAGACAAAAGGAGAGTGCTGGCTTCTAGGGGAGCGAGGGATGAGGCAAGTAAAAGTCTTCATTGCTGATATTAAGCATTCAGTTCAGCTTTAGTAAAGTAGGCTGCAGTTTGTATTTTCTCCACAAGGTGGGGATCTCACTTATTGTCAGAGGAATGCACATGCAAGACTTGACATCACCTATAAAAAGGGAAACTCGTTAGGAAGTTCCGGGTGAGAGGTGAGTCGGGAGGAAGTAGAGAGGAGACATTGCTGGAACTGGCAGCAGAGGAGGTAATAAGATATCATTTTATATTTACATCCAGTAACCCCCCGTCATGTCCGTCCTCTTCCTCCATAGACACTGTGATGTCTTTTATGGTTTATAGACCAGATACGTACCTAAATATAGTAGACCTGCAAAAACGAATTTCAGGGAGGTCACGCTCTGTGCCGACAACCCCCCCCCCCCCCCCCATTCATAATAAAATACTATAATAAAATAATACATTAAAGATAATTAATAATATAATGCTATAATAAAATAATACTTTAAAAGATAATGTTGTGTCACGCTCACCAACAATGCACCCTCACTGTGCCCATCTGCAGCCTCGTCAGTGCCCATCACGGCAGCCTCATTGTGCCCATCAATGCAGCCTCATTGTGCCCATCAATGCAGCCTCACTGTGCCCATCAATGCAGCCTCACTGTGTCCATTAATGCAGCCTCACTGTGTCCATTAATGCAGCCTCACTGTGCCCATCAATGCAGCCTCACTGCGCCCATCAATGCAGCCTCACTGCGCCCATCAATGCAGCCTCACTGCGCCCATCTGCAGCCTCACTGCGCCCATCAATGCAGCCTCACTGTGCCCATCAATGCAGCCTCATCAGTGCCCATTAATGCAGCCTCACTTTGCCCATCTGCAACCTCACTGTGCCCATTCGCCAGTACCGTGATTAAATACAGCGTGTGTCTCCCACTGTGTCATGCAGCTGCATTCTTAATATGGGATTGTATGATATTTTTTTTTTTATTTATTTATTTTTTAAGGATGGACTTGTGTCTTTTTTCAACCTGACTATGTAACTGTTTGACGGCCCTCCACTGTAACAAAGCCCCGCCTCCTCATCCATGATAGACAGTCAACTGAACACTGATACAATGCTGGGAAAATGAATCAGTGTTCCGTCTATCATAGATTAGGAGGCGGGGCTTTGTTACAGTGGACGGCCACTGAGCGGTTAAGACTGCAGCTGCACGACACAGCAGGAGACACCCGCTGTTTGTGATTACTCCAGGCTGAGTGGCAGTGCAGGCTCAGCCGGGAGATCGTGCCGCACTTGCGGGTGTCCGTGAGCCCGCCATCAAATGCGGGAGTATCCCGCGAGTCGCGGGAGACTTGAGATGTCTGATCTAGAGCCATTTATCCAACTGTCCATCCAGAGCCTCTGGTTTATAGACCAGATACATCCTAAATATAGAACCATTTATCCAACTGTTCATCCAGAGCCTCTGGTTTATAGACCAGATACATCTTAAATATAGAACCATTTATCCAACTGTCCATCCAGAGCCTCTGGTTTATAGACCGGATACATCCTAAATATAGAACCATTTATCCAACTGTCCATCCAGAGCCTCTGGTTTATAGACCGGATACATCCTAAATATACAACCATTTATCCAACTGTCCATCCAGAGCCTCTGGTTTATAGACCGGATACATCCTAAATATAGAACCATTTATCCAACTGTCCATCCAGAGCCTCTGGTTTATAGACCGGATTCATCCTAAATATAGAACCATTTATCCAACTGTCCATCCAGAGCCTCTGGTTTATAGACCAGATACATCCTAAATTTAGAACCATTGATGGTGACATGCAGTGTCCAGTGACACTAACAGGACAGGGAACACAATATCAATAATAAATGAAATCTCAACTAAAGCCATTTTTTTTAGAGAATGGAAGGCTTAGAACCAGATTATTTTTTGTTGGTGTCCTAATTTTGTGTTGATTTCCTCTCACATCCTCTTCTGTGGGACATCACTCATACGGACAACACGTTTAGGAAATTCTATCCAACCGTAATGTACATTGTAAGAAGCAGTCTGAGGTGTCAGAACTATGGAGGAACTCTGTGTAGAGATTATTCATCCCAGTAAAGTCCAGATAATTCCCAGTTTATTATCCGTCTACAGAGAGGAGAGTCCTGTATAGATCACATCAATGAGGATGGAGGAGGTCCCAAATCACATGACTAAGAGGATATTGAACCTCACCCTGGAGATCATCTACCTGCTGACCGGAGAGGTGAGGAGGATTCTGGGAGATCACATGACATCACACTTATCTCTATTAATAAAACACAGACCTGACCGGAGAGGTGAGGAGGATTCTGGGAAGACTGTAGTGATAATTGTTACTTTCTCCCTTTACACAGGATTATAAAGTAGTGAAGAAAATATCTGGTGAGCCAATAAAACCCAGCAGCCGTCTTCACAGGACATCACCCATCACAGTGCCTCCACCTCACTGCATGACAACAGAGGTAACCAGTGCCAAGAAGATTCTAGAAGCCACCAAGAAGATCACTGATCTGCTGACAGGAGAGGTGAGCGGTGCTGGGAATTCTGGGACATTATCCAGTAACAGACAAGGGATGTGTCTGGATGGTGACTGTATCATTGTGTGTGTCAGGTTCCTATAAGGTGTCAGGATGTCACTGTCTATTTCTCCATGGAGGAGTGGGAGTATTTAGAAGGACACAAGGATCTCTACAAGGACGTCATGATGGAGAATCAGCCGCCCCTCACATCACCGGGTAAGAGGAGACTTTATTGTAAAGGAGAGAGCAGTACGGAGGGTCCACCTAGATCCCCCATCATCTGATAAACACATAGAAACAATGTATTCAGTCAGTGTGTGTGTTTCCTACAGATGGATCCAGTAATGGGAACCCACCAGAGAGATGTCCCCGTTCTCCGTATTCCCGGGATTCGGCACAGGAAGATCTCACCATCCCCCACCATCATCAGGTAGGTGGGACTGAGTAACTAGAACTAAAAAAAAAAAAAACATTCTTCTTTGCATCTTCCGGTTACTTATTACAACAGTGTTCTCTCATCTTTGGAATTGAGGGTCAAGTGATTAAAGACATCAAAGTTGAGGTTAAAGAGGAAGAAGAAGAGAGGTTGGTGAGTGGAGATCAGCAGTCTATGGAGGAGGGGGAGATGATTATGAAAATTAAACAAGAGGAATCTTCTTTACATATGGACACAGGTAAGTAAGAAATACTGCAGAAACCATGTTTTCACTTTAATTCACTGATTATAAAAAAATATATAAAATATATATATATATATATATATATATATATATATATATATATATATATATATATATTCACATTGCTATAGAGTTGAGAAAATGTATCAAATTCACGCAAAAGAAAAAAAAAATGAGGAGGAGATACTGTACACCATATGAAAGGTTCATCTCCATTCCTCAATATAACGTCATGTTCCCAACAAATGGGGAGGAGATACTGTACACTAGGGATGAGCTTTATGTTCAACTCGAACATTGGCTGTTCGCCAGTTGGCCGAACAGCAAACAATTTTGGGTGTTCGCGGCATATTCGAAAGCCGCGGAACACCCTTTAAAAGTCTATGGGAGAAATAAAAAGTGCTAATTTTAAAGGCTTATATGCATGGTATTGTCATAAAAAAGTGTTTGGGGACCTGGGTCCTGCCCCAGGGGACATGTATCAATGCAAAAAAAAAAGTTTTAGAAACGGCTGTTTTTTCGGGAGCAGTGATTTTAATAATGCTTAAAGTGAAACAATAAAAGTGTAATATTGCTTTAAATTTCGTACCTGAGGGGTGTCTATAGTATGCCTGTAAAGGGCGCATGTTTCCCGTGTTTAGAACAGTGTGACAGCAAAATTACATTTCTAAAGGAAAAAAGTAATTTAAAACTACTCGTGGCTATAATGAATTGTTGGTCCGCAATACACATAAACGTTCATTGATAAAAACGGCATGGGGATTTCCCCACAGGGGAACCCCAAACAAAAATTAAAAAAAAAAAATGCGTGGGCGTCCCCCTAAATTCCATACCAAGTCCTTCAGGTCTGGTATGGATTTTATTGGGAACCCCGCACCAAAATGTAAAAAAAAAATGGCGTGGGGGTCCCCCAAAAATCCATACCAGACCCTTATCCAAGTACGCAACCTGGCAGGCCGCAGGAAAAGAGGGGGGGCGAGAGTGCTGAACCGTACCAGGCCACATGCCCTCAACATTGGGAGGGTGCTTTGAGGTAGCCCCTCAAAGCACCTTGTCCCCATGTTGATGGGGAGAAGGGCCTCATCCCCACAACCCTTGCCCGGTGGTTGTGGGGGTCTGCGGGCGGGGGGCTTATCGGATTCTGGAAGCCCCCTTTAACAAGGGGACCCCCAGATCCCACCCCCCCCGTGTGAATTGGTAATAATGTACCCCTACCATTTCACAAAAAAAGTGACAGACCCCGCCCCCCTCTGACAACACGGGGAAAGCCATAGGGAAGTCCCCGTGCATCAGAGGAGGGCAGGGTCACTGTGTGGCCCCGCCCTCCGTTATTTAAGAAGTGTCAGAAGAATCGAAGCCTCACACGGCTGAAGACTCCCACAGAGGCGGATCGTGAGGACGGAGCAGGGAAGAAGCCAAAGCAAGATGCGGGATGAGAGGAGCAGAGGAAGAAGAAGATGAAGAAGAAGAAGAAGATGGAGGAACAAGAACAACACCGATGGAAGACCAGAAGAAAGAAGATGGAAGAAGAAGAAATGAATAAAGGACTTGTCAAAAACCGTCTCTTTTAACCTTTTTGTCACTTTTTTTGTGAAATGGTAGGGGTACATTTGTACCCCATTACCGATTCACACAGGGGGGGAGGGATCTGGGGGTCCCCTTGTTAAAGGGGGCTTGCAGATTCCGATAAGCCCCCCGCCCTCAGACCCCCACAACCACCGGGCAAGGGTTGTGGGGATGAGGCCCTTCTCCCCATCAACATGGGGACAAGGTGCTTTGAGGGGCTACCTCAAAGCACCCTCCCAATGTTGAGGGCATGTGGCCTGGTATGGTTCAGGAGGGGGGGCGCACTCTTGTCCCCCCCTCTTTTCCTGAGGCCTGCCAGGTTGCATGCTCGGATAAGGGTTTGGTATGGATTTTGAGGGGGCCCCCACTCCATTTTTTATTTTGCCGCAGGGTTCCCCTTAAAATCCATACCAGACCTGAAGGGCCTAGTATGGAATTTAGGGGGACCCCCACACATTTAAAAAAAAAAATTGGGTTCGGGGGTTCCCCTGTGGGGAAATCCCCATGCCGTTTTTATCAATGCACTGTTATGTGTATTGTCGGATCCAACAATTCATTGTAGCCGCGAGTAGTTTTAAATGACTTTTTTTCCTTTAGAAATGTAATTTTGCTGTCACACTGTTCTAAACACGGGAAACATGCACCCCTTTACAGGGATACTATAGACACCCCCCAGGTACGAAATCTAAAGCAATATTACACTTTTATTGTTTCACTTTAAGCATTATTAAAATCACTGCTCCCGAAAAAACAGGCGTTTTTAAAACTTTATTTTTGTTTTTTGCATTGATACATGTCCCCTGGGGCAGGACCCGGGTCCCCAAACACTTTTTATGATAATACCATGCATATAAGCCTTTAAAATTAGCACTTTTGATTATTCATGTTTGTGTCCCATAGACTTTAACGGTGTTCGCATGTTCTGGTGGGGTGTTCGGCTCATCCCTACTGTACACCATATGAAAGGTCCATCTCCATTCCTCAATATAACGTCATGTTCCCAACAAATGAGGAGGAGATACTGTACACCATATGAAAGGTCCATCTCCATTCCTCAATATAACGTCATGTTCCCAACAAATGAGGTGGAGATACTGTACACCATATGAAAGGTCCATCTCCATTCCTCAATATAACGTCATGTTCACAACAAATGAGGAGGAGATACTGTACACCATATGAAAGGTCCATCTCTTGTAAATATTCGGAGCTAGCGCAACATATACAACGGTTTGGAAACTACTTATAACATTTAATTAAAAATTTATTTTCAAAAACAGGTGGACACAATGTCCGGAATACCTCTGAGGAACATCTCATTGTATCTCCAGATTATAAAGCAGAAGATAATAACATTGTACAATATTCTCCAGGAGGAAATCCCGTTACTCCAAATATACATCCCAGACCTTCCCAATTGGGGAGATCAATGGATCCCTCTAATCCTGAGGAATCTTCTGATGGATCTCACACCAAGACTATAGGATCTCACAGTACAGATACTTCAATAGATCCTTCTATTCCCAAGGAATCATCTTCAAGCATCGAAGGAGTTCACACAAGAGAGGGTTCATTTTCGTGTTCCGTGTGCGGGAAATCTTTCACCAAAAAGAGAGCAGTTCTTAGACACAAGAAAAGCCACACAGGTCAGCGTCCCTATTCATGTCCAGAGTGCGGGAAATGTTTCACTGAGAAAGGAAACCTTCATAAACATCAGAGAATTCACACAGGTGAGCGTCCATATTCATGTTCAGAGTGCGGGAAATCTTTCATTCAGAAACAACACCTTCTTACACACCAGAGAAGTCACACAGGTGTGCATCCGTATCCATGTTCAGAGTGTGGGAAAACTTTTGTTGACAAAGGAAAACTTCTTCAACATCAGAGAATTCACAAAGATGGACGTTCCTTTTTATGCTCAGTGTGCGGGAAATGCTTCACTGGGAAAAATTTACTTCTTATGCACCAAACAATTCACACAGGTGAACGTCCCTTTTCATGTTCAGAGTGTGGGAGATGTTTCACTGAGAAACAAAGCCTTATTAGACACCAGAATATTCACATAGGGGAGCGTCCCTTTTCGTGTTCAGTGCGGGAGATGTTTCAGAAGACATGGAACTTCTTAGATATGTGAAAAACCAAATGGGAGGACATTCATGTTCAGAGTGTGGGAAATGTTTCACTCAGAAAGAAGAGCTTCTTAGACACCAGAGAACTCACAAGGGTGAACTCCTCTATCTATGTGGAGAGTGGGGGAAATGCCCCAACTAAGCTCAGAGTGTGAGAAATCTTTCACAGAATGTAGAGGACTTCTTCAATATGTGAAAAATCAAATGGGTGAGCGTCCTTATTCATATTCAGAGTGCAGTAAATGTTTTATTTACAGAGCAAACTTTTTTGGGTACACTTTGTTAGGGAATGAATTATGTTAGAAGTGATGACTCGGTCCCGCACTCACACAGACCGCACCATACAACTAAACTGTGCTAATACATGGCCAGATATGACAATCCATGGACAACACTTCTTATTGGTTAATATCGGTTTCTGGACATTATTGGTCTTTTTATGTTTTACTGCAGAAGCCGGCTTCTCATTGGTCCAACCAATAACTCACATATATTTTTTAGTTTATGTTATGTTAACATTTTATTTAATATCTAGCTTAATTTTTATTGTTTTGTTAATCACTAATTCAGATTTTCTAAAATAAACAAGAACGCTTTACAATATTCTGATATGAGGTTTTTTGGTTTAAAGCTAGAGACCACGCTGGACTAATTATAGGTAGTTGTGGGTTTTGGTGGGGGTTCTGTGGGTGGTGGTTCTGTGGGTGGGTGGTGGTGGTGGTTCTGTGGGTGGTGGTTGGTGGTGGTTCTGCGGGTGGTGGCGGTGGTGGTTCTGCGGGTGGTGGCGGTGGTGGTACTGTGGGTGGTGGTAGTGGTTTTGGTGGGCGGTTCTGTGGGTGGTGGTGGTTCTGTGGGTGGTGGTGGTGTGTGGTTCTGTGGGCGGTTCTGTGGGTGGTGGTTCTGTGGGTGGTGGTTCTGTGGGTATGTGGTGGTTCTGTGGGTGGTGGGAAGGTGGTGGTTCTGTGGGTGGTGGTTGGTGGTGGTTCTGTGGGTGGGAGTGGTTCTGTGGGTGGGTGGGTGGTGGTGGGCGGTTCTGTGGGTGGTGGGAGTGGTTCTGTGGGTGGGTGGTGGCTCTGTGGGTGGTGGTGGTGTGTGGGTTTCTGTGGGTGGTGGTTCTGTGGGTGGTGGGGGTGGTGGTGGGGTGGTGGTTCTGTGGGTGGTGGTGGTGGTTCTGTGGGTATGTGGTGGTTCTGTGGGTGGTGGGAGGGTGGTGGTTCTGTGGGTGGTGGTTGGTGGTGGTTCTGTGGGTGGGAGTAGTTCTGTGGGTAGGTGGTGGTTCTGCGGGTGGTGGCTGTGGTGGTTCTGTGGGTGGGTGGTGGTAGTGGTTCTGTGGGTGGGTGGTGGTAGTGGTTCTGTGGGTGGTGGTTCTGTGGGTGGTGGTAGTGGTTCTGTGGGTGGGTGGTGGTGGTTCTGTGGGTGGGTGGAGGTGGTGTTGGTTCTGTGGGTGGTGGTGGTGGTGTTGGTTCTGTGGGTGGTGGTGGTTCGACCCCCTTTTGGGGGGTTTGGGCTTGTACCTTTACTAGTACGACAGAGCCATCATTTCCGAAGACCAGCACGTGAATGGGAAAGGAGGAGCGCCCGGTGCCCAAAGGCATACAATTCTGAAGATGAGATTACGATTGTTTATTGAGAGCATAAAAATGTTCAGATTTAGCCCATTGTTACTGAACACCTTCTGTGCCTGTGATGGTGATGAGGTTTGGGGTGATGGGAGCCATGATCAAAGTTCATATTCACCATCTAATAGAAGAGATTGGTCAACCAGGAACACAGATCAGGTCTAAAGCCCAACTCCAGTCAAAAAAAGAATTCCAATGCAGTGGGGTTGTGCCTGCACTGCCGGGTCAACTGCTCATTTTTATCTAGGACAGTGGTCTCCAAACTGTGGCCCGGGGGCCAGATGTTGCCCTTTGCTTGGCTTCATCTGGCCTTTGGAGTACTATTCCAACCACTGACCCCAACAATGGGGCATAATTCCTCCCACTGATACCAATGAAGGGTCACTATTTCTCACACTGATAGCAATGGTGCATTGTTTTCTCCCACTGCCACCAGGACACTTTCTGCTCCCAATGGCCACAGTCCAGCCCTCCTAAAGTCTGAAACTGGCCTTTTGTTTAGAAAGTTTGGAGACCCCTGGTCTAGGGTATTGGAGAACGAAGCTATAGTTACCACCACGATCCTGATCCTCCTTGCCTAAGGGAGAGAGAAAAACCAATCAGAGGACTAGTGAAGAGTTGTAAACACGGAAAGAACCTCCGAGCTGGTGGAAATAGAATGTGCACAAATCCACAAGACCGATCGCCGTGGCTCCTGCACCTCCTGCGGTTTAGTGGTCTTGCGCGGTGGGCTGTTCCTGAAGTCATCAACCCTATAGACCTGTTCTAGATATGAGGATGCCAGAAACAGTCTACCACTGGATCGTAGTAGCCCCCCCCCCCCCAACACACTGACACTAAGAATGGGACTTATTTTATCCCACTGACACCAACTATGGCCTTTTCTTCCTTACACTTCTCTTCAGTGTGCCACAGGCTATATTTTCTATAAAACAATATGCACGCTATGATTTTTATTTTTATTTTTTTTCATATGTAAAATACACAACAAAACTGAAGAACGCCCCAAGAAGCAGCTGTGCGTAGTATTAAAAAAAACGTCCACCGCAGTTTGTATTTTCTCCACAGGGTGGTGATCTTACTTATCGTCAGTGGAACGCAGAGACAGGAAGTGATGTCATCTATAAATAGGAAATTCCGGGCAAGAGGTGAGATGGGAGGATGTAGAGGGAGATATTCCTGCAACTGACAGTAGAGGAGGTAATAAGATTTTATTTTATATTTACATCCAGTAACCTCCCATTGTCTTCTATTTATTCAACTGTCCATCCAGAGCCTCTGGTTTATAGACTGGATACATCCTAAATATAGAACCATTTATCCAACTGTCCATCCAGAGCCTCTGGTTTATAGACCAGATACATCCTAAATATAGAACCATTTATCCAACTGTCCATCCAGAGCCTCTGGTTTATAGACTGGATACATCCTAAACTTAGAACCATTTATCCAACTGTCCATCCAGAGCCTCTGGTTTATAGACCGGATACATCCTAAATATAGAACCATTTATCCAACTATCTATCCAGAGCCTCTGGTTTATAGACCGGATACATCCTAAATATAGAGCCATTTATCCAACTGTCTATCCAGAGCCTCTGGTGTATAGACCGGATACATCCTAAATATAGAACCATTTATCCAACTGTCTATCCAGAGCCTCTGGTTTATAGACCGGATACATCCTAAACTTGGAACCATTTATCCAACTGTCCATAAGGAGCTTCTGGTTTATAGACCGGATACATCCTAAATATAGAACCATTTCTCCAACTGTCCATCCAGAGCCTCTGGTTTATAGACCAGATACATCCTAAATATAGAACCATTTATCCAACTGTCCATCCAGAGCCTCTGGTTTATAGACCGGATGCATCCTAAATATAGAACCATTTATCCATCCTCCATACATCTGAATGACAGGTACTTTTACTCCCACTGCTAGGCAACCTGCTGTATACACCCAACCTGGAATCACCTGGCAGGTTCAGCTTGAGGAGGATGAACAAATTCCAATACTATTATTCCCTTATTAATGGAAGCTCGGTATAAAGTTGGGTCGAAATTGGGGACAAATTTCAAGTTCAACTTCATTCAGGGACCTTCAGATGTATACAAATCAAACATTCCACTAGCATCTAACAAAGATCTCACCACCCAGTTATCAATCTTTGAACATATTTGCTATCACACACCTCTCTTCCCCCAAAACTAATCATCATCATCATCATATACTCTCAACTCAACAATCCAACTGACCAGGGGTCAAGTCCTGGGGAAAAAAGTGTGGGAACTCCCACCCAAGATCCACTCGCCCACCAAAAAAAAAAAAATGACACGCTCATATGCACGAACACTTCAAAAGTGGTATTTTTCATCCAATTTTCGTATTGTGTGTATGAAGCTTAACTGTTAGTACATAAAAATAAATAAACAATCCTCAATAAACATAAATACGGTAATTCTCTGAATAATCAGCATTCATTCAATTGTGCTTCCATGCAAATGTGATCATCATGTTCTGATCTTTATTGGGGAATGTTATTTTGTATATAGAGTGTTTATGTGGTGAGTTTACACTTTTCATTGAACAGAGTTTGGATAACACAGGGTTAAACGGAAAGGTGATAAATGAACTGCACATTATCTGGACAGAATGCTTGGGGAGATAGTGATGTGTTCCTGCTTAGGAGATGTATGTTAGCTTGGGGGGGGGGGGGGGGCTGCAAACACTGCAGGGCTCCAACACACCCTCGCTGCTATTCCAACCCTTCACATATTTCCACATAAACTTCCCTCCTGGCATTAAACTTTGCCAGGTACTGTGCCCAGCTTACCACCCCAAACTGATGTTCCTCCCTCAGCTCACCTCTCTCCCTGCATGTCCTGTGAGCAGAATAGCTGTGCTCCTCCTCTGGGTTCTCTCATCATATAGCACTGAAGATAGAGGAGGGGGGGATTCAGCGGGACACACAGAGCAAGTATGCAGGAGACTGGGGGGGGGGGGGGATGAGGAGACAGAAAATCAGGAGGGGCCAGCGGGGAGGAGCGCATCACGAGAGGTCTGACTAAATACAATCACTTAGCAGCAGGAACCTGATCTACCTGTCAGCTAGCTGGGATTGACAGGTAGATCGAAGCGGAAGCTGTCATGGGGCCCCCTACTGGCAATGCCTGAATGGTCAGGTGTTCGGCACTTAATATTGCGAGTGTCGGCAGCTGCTGGTGTAGCACCTGCCACACAGCTCGCATACTTCAAAGTCTTGCAGGACACGGCTGCTAACGGGAACTGAGTTCCTGTTGTGGAAAAAGTACAGGAACTCCGTTCCCATGCGTTCCCGCAAGACTTGAGCCCTGCAACTGACCCAAAGGCCCATTCCTAGGTTTCCAAATGGAAGAGTGAACTTAAAAAGGTAGTAAAACTTCAGAGGACTGGCAATAAATTTGGTCCACATTCTCAACGTGTTCTATCAGTCTTTAAAAGCAAATTAAAACATCCCAATCGCCGCACACTGCGTAGCCCTGTCCATCACATAGATAATAGCAGCCTCAGCTTAGCTCCGTCCAAGCCAAGGCCACAACGCGTTTTGTCCCACGTACGGTGCTTGGCCATGACTAAGCCGCATGGGTTGGGTGAAACGTGTCAGACGCATGCTTGGGTGGTGACTGTATCATTGTGTGTGTCAGGCTCCTATATGTTGTCAGAATGTCACTGCCACGACTAAGTCCTGTGGGTGGGATGCAGTGGTGGCCCGTCCATAGGGGGCACATGGGCGGAGCCCCCCCCTTCAGGCAGTCACAAATAAAACATTTTAAAAACTGTCCCTTTAAAAAAAAAAAAAAAAGAGAAATACAAAACAAGGTCTGGCGTCCAAAAACACAGTGCACTCTGGGAAGCGCCACGTCTATGCAATCACGAGATTTCAGACGCGGCGCTTCATTTGCGGGCTTTTGTCCCGCCTTGCGGCGCTTTCCGAATCGCGGAGTAGCTTCTGCCCGACGCTCGTAGACCCCTCAAGACAGAGACACATGATCATTTTGTTCATCCCAGTACAGTTTAGGTAATTTTCAGCTTATTATTCGTCCTGTATAAATCACCCAACATCACTCTTATCTCTAATAATAAGACACAGACCTGACCGGAGAGGTGAGGAGGATTCTGGGAGGTCACATGACATCACTCTTATCTTCTCTATTAATAAAACACAAACCTGACCGGAGAGGTGAGGAGGATTCTGGGAGGTCACAAGATATTATTATTGCTCTTTTAATGTAGAGTTTTCCTTTGGTGAAATCTGGAAACCATTTAACCATCACAGTGCCTTCACCTCACTCCTTGAAACTCAAAAGAAACAATTAAAAGAAGATTCTAGAAATCCCCAACCAGATCCTTGACAGGAGAGGTGAGCGGTGCCGGGAATTCTGGGACATTATCCAGTAACAGACAAGGGATGTGTCTGGATGGTGACTGTATCATTGTGTGTGTCAGGTTCCTATAAGGTGTCAGGATGTCACTGTCTATTTCTCCATGGAGGAGTGGGAGTATTTAGAAGGACACAAGGATCTCTACAAGGACGTCATGATGGAGAATCAGCCGCCCCTCACATCACCGGGTAAGAGGAGACTTTATTGTAAAGGAGAGAGCAGTACGGAGGGTCCACCTAGATCCCCCATCATCTGATAAACACATAGAAACAATGTATTCAGTCAGTGTGTGTGTTTCCTACAGATGGATCCAGTAATGGGAACCCACCAGAGAGATGTCCCCATCCTCTGTATTCCCGGGATTCCACACAGGAAGGTCACACCATCCCTCACCATCATCAGGTAGGTGGGACTGAGCTATGAGATGACAAAGGGGACTGGGCAATAGAACTCAAATATAATTCTAAACTATGAGACAGCATTTCTATATATATTATTTTGTTATTGACGTTTTTATTAATGTTATCATCTTTGGGGTTTAGGGTGAAGAAGTGAAAGACATCAAAGCTGAGATTAAAGAGGAAGAAGAAGAAGAAGAAGAGAGGTTGGTGAGTGGAGATCAGCAGTCTATGGAGGAGGGGGAGATGACTGTGAAAATTAAACAGGAGGAATCTTCTCTCTATATAGATCTAAGTAAGTAATACTCACTAAATGCTGAAACAGTTCACAATTTCATTTTACTTCTATAACTGTAAAGTAAAGGTTGCCTAATTTGAGAAAAGGTATGCTTTTCTCTTCTATTGAGGGACACAGATCAGAAGTAGTGAGATTATACTGCCTCCAACACCAGTTCGGGACACTGGGAAACATAAAAGTTGTACACAAACCCCCATATAACCCTATTATACGCATGAGACACGCTCCTGTTGTCTTCCTCCTAACAGGTCCTTCTTCTTTCTGTACCAGCTAATTTCCCTGGCATTTGCTGGAATGGGGATTTGATTTCGGAAGTTGTACCCCACACAAACTCATACTCCCTTCATCGGGAGAATTTGAAAGGTCCATCTCCATTACTCAATATAACATCATGTTCCCATCAAATGAGGTGGAGATACTGTTACTAGGTATTTGGTATCTCTCAGCTATCTCCTTTTCCAGTAGGACCTCCTGGCCTACTAGGTTGGACAAAAGAGGAGGAGATACTGTACACCATATGAAAGGTCCATCTCCATTCCTCAATATAATGTCATGTTCCCAACAAATGATGTGGAGATACTGTACACCAGGGCTCAAAATTTCAAGTCCTGAGCCACTAGCCAGGCCTTAAGAGTTACTTGCCACCAGTTGCCCCACCCAACCCCTACCCTGTCCACCCCTAAACACGCCCTCGTAAATTATCTCATGACATTACACTGTTGTTAAATGTTTTATGCAGAATTAAGTTCCAAAAATATATATTAACCACTTCAGCCCCGGACCAATTGGCAGCCAAAGGACCAGGCCCCTTTTTGCGATTCGGCACTGCGTCGCTTTAACTGACAATTGCGCGGTCGTGCGACGTGGCTCCCAAACAAAATTGGCGTCCTTTTTTTCCCACAAATAGAGCTTTCTTTTGGTGGTATTTGATCGCCCCTGCGTTTTTTATTTTTTGCGCTATAAACAAAAATAGAGCGACAATTTTGAAAACAATGCAATATTTTTTGCTTTTTGCTATAATAAATATCCCCAAAAAATATATAAAAAAACATTTTTTTTTCCTCAGTTTAGGCCGATACGTATTCTTCTACATATTTTTGGTAAAAAAATCGCAATTAGCGATTATTGATTGGTTTGCGCAAAAGTTATAGCGTTTACAAAATAGGGGATAGTTTTATAGCATTTTTATTAATATTTTTTTTTTTACTAGTAATGGCGGCGATCAGCGATTTTTTTTGTGACTGCGACATTATGGCGGACACATCGGACATTTTTGACACATTTTTGGGACATTTGTCATTTATACAGAAATCAGTGCTATTTAAATAGCACTGATTCCTATGTAAATGACAGTGGCAGTGAACGAGTTAACCACTAGGGGGCGGGGAGGAGTCAGTGTGTTTTTTTTTTTTACTGTAGGGGGGCGTGGCTGTACGTCTGACGTCATTGATCGGCTTTCCCGATGACAGGGAACAGCCGATCACTGACAGTCAGTGTAGGAAGCGCGGGGAGAGGTTTGTTTACACAGACCTCTCCCCGTTCTTCAGCTCTGTGACCCGATCGCGGGATACCAGCGACGATCGGGTACGCTGGTCCCGCGGCCGTGGTCACGGAGCTCCCAACCGGGTCGCGAGCGCGCCGCTGGCGGCGCGCTCCCGACCCACGGGCAGGCAAATGCACGATCACGTACAGGAACGTGATTTTGCCTGCCCGTGCCATTCTGCTGACGTATATATGCAGTGGCCGGTCGGGAAGGGGTTAACAACAACTTTAACAATATTAACATAAAACATATCAGTGCCCATCAGTGCAGCCGATCAGTGCAGCTGATCAGTGCAGCCTTATCAGTGCCCATCAGTGCAGCCTTATCAGTGACCATCAGTGCAGCCACATCAGTGCAGTCCATCAGTGCAGCATATCAGTGCAGCTTATTAGTGCCCTTTAGTGCAGCGTATTATTGCCCATCAGTGCAGCATATCATTGCCCATCAGTGCAGCATAGCATTTCCCACCAATGCAGCATACCAGTGCCCATTAGTGAAGCTTATCAGTGCCCACCAGTGCAGCATACCAGTGCCCATTAGTGCAGCCTATCAGTGCCCACCAGTGCAGCATACCAGTGCCCATTAGTGCAGCCTATCAGTGCCCACCAGTGCAGCATACCAGTGCCCATTAGTGCAGCCTATCAGTGCCCACCAGTGCAGCATACCAGTGCCCATTAGTGAAGCGTATCAGTGCCCACCAGTGCAGCATACCAGTGCCCATTAGTGAAGCGTATCAGTGCCCACCAGTGCAGCATACCAGTGCCCATTAGTGCAGCCTATCAGTGCCCACCAGTGCAGCATACCAGTGCCCATTAGTGCAGCCTATCAGTGCCCACCAGTGCAGCATACCAGTGCCCATTAGTGCAGCCTATCAGTGCCCACCAGTGCAGCATACCAGTGCCCATTAGTGCAGCCTATCAGTGCCCACCAGTGCAGCATACCAGTGCCCATTAGTGCAGCCTATCAGTGCCCACCAGTGCAGCATACCAGTGCCCATTAGTGAAGCCTATCAGTGCCCACCAGTGCAGCATACCAGTGCCCATTAGTGAAGCGTATCAGTGCCCACCAGTGCAGCATACCAGTGCCCATTAGTGCAGCCTATCAGTGCCCACCAGTGCAGCATACCAGTGCACATTAGTGAAGCGTATCAGTGCCCACCAGTGCAGCATACCAGTGCCCATTAGTGCATCCTATCAGTGCCCACCAGTGCAGCGTATCATGCAGCCTCTTATTGCCCATAAGTGCAGCCTCATCATTGCCCAAAAGTGCAACCTCATCAGTAATCCGTGCCAAGCAATGCACCGGGGAGGAATTGTGAGAATGGGGTGGCCGGATGACACAGAGCGGGATCTCCCGCTGAGACGCGGCTTCTACATGAATAGCCGCGCTGTCAACCGAAGTCCCGCGGGACTTTGACATCGGCCGGCTATTCATATACAAGCCGCATCTCAGCAGGAAATCCCCACTCTGTGTCCTCCAGATGCACAATCCTTCTTACGGCTTCCTGGCTGATCGTTTCCGACAGAAGCGGTGCAGGCTTTTTTAGAGGACATCAGAGCGGCCCCCCTCCCCTCCGGGCCACTCTGATGACCACACCGCTTCTTCCAGAAGCGATCAGCCAGGAAACTGTCAGCCTGGTCCGCCCCCCTTCTCCTCACTCGCCCTCCGCTAAATTCCACTCGCAAAATGCGAGCAGGCGAGTGGAATTTTTGAGGGCTGCTGTACACCATATGAAAGACCATCTCCATTCTCACAGTAACAATGTTACTCGGTGTATATGATGCCAAAATGTAAAGTTTGGAAAATACTTCTACCATTTATTGTTCAATGACTCTCCAATAGGTGGACATTATGTGCGGAATACCTCTGAGGAACCTTCTGATGGATCGCACATCAAGACTCTTTTACCTCACAGTACAGTTTCTATAACGGATCCGTCTACTCCCAATGAATCTTCTATAAGCTATAAAGAAAAGCGCTCGTTGTCATGTTCAGTGTGCGGGAAATCTTTTAAAAAGAACTCATTACTCCTTATACATGAAAGAATCCACACGGGGGAGCGTCCCTATTCATGTTCAGAGTGCGGGAAATGTTTCAGTACGAAAGGCCAGCTTGATACGCACCAGAGATATCACACAGGAGAGCGTCCCTATTCCTGTTCAGATTGCGGGAAACGTTTCGTCATAAAAAGCCACCTTATTACACATCGGAGAACCCACACAGGAGAACGTCCTTATTCATGTTCCGAGTGCGGGAAACGTTTTGTTACGAATGGACAACTTGTTATACACCAGAGGAGTCACACGGGAGAGCGTCCTTACTCGTGTTCGGAGTGCGGGAAATGCTTTGTTCACAAAGGAGACCTTAGTAAACATCATAGGAGTCACACGGGGGAACGTCCCTTTCCGTGTTCAGAGTGCGGGAAATGTTTTGGCGATAAAGGAAGCCTTCTTATACACCAGAGAACTCACACTGGCGAGCGTCCCTTTTCATGTTCGGAGTGCGGGAAATGTTTCACGATGAAAGAAAGCCTTGTTTCACACCAGAGAATCCACACAGGTGAGCGTCCCTATTCATGTTCAGAGTGCGGGAAACGTTTCATTACGAAAGCACACCTTGTTTTACACCAAAGAATTCACACGGGTGAGCGTCCTTATTCGTGTTCAGAGTGCGGGAAATCTTTCAGTCACCAAGGAGACCTTCGTAAACATCAAAGAAGCCACACGGGTGTGCGCCCGTATTCATGTTCAGAGTGCGGGAAATGTTTCATTCGGAAAGGACAACTTATTACACACCAGAGAAGTCACACAGGTGAACGTTCTTACACAAGTGAAGAGTACAGAAAGTGTTAAATTCAGAAAGGAGACGATCGTAGACACCAGGGAACGCGGGGAAAGGATATTGTGACATTTGTTCACGTACACTTTGGTAGGTCGAGACAAGACATGTGCACAAAAGAAAAAATTGTTTATTTTAGTTTCGTTTCTTTAGTTTCCGTTGATTCGTAACGATTCGTAAATTCGGAAGTCGTCGGTGTTCGTATTCGTAACGATTCGTATTTTCGTAAGATTTATTTTTTCGTTGATTCGTTTTTCCGTTAGTCTAATTTTCGTTTATTCGAAATTCGGACGCATTCGTATTTTCGTAGATTTAGTTACATTCGTACTTTCGTTAGATTGATTAATTCGTACTTTCGTAACATTTTTTTCGTAGATTCGTAATCGGAGCATAATTCATAATTTTATGTAATGTGTATGCTATTATTACATTTTAAGAGACACGGAAAATTACGAATCGAAAAAAAAAAAAATGTTACGAATGTACGAATTTTTTCGTTCAATCCATTCGCAGCACGTTAAGCAGCGCCATTGTAAGAGACACGCAAAATTACGAATCGAAAAAAAAAAAAAAAAAAAAAGTTACGAATGTACGAATTTTTTCGTTCAATCCATTCGAAGCACGTTAAGCAGCGCCATTGTAAGGGACACGGAAAATTACGAATCGCAAAAAAAAAAGTTACGAATGTACGAATTTTTTCGTTCATTTTGATTTTCGTTGTTCCTGTTTTTGTTTTTCGGATTTTCTTCTTTCGTAGTTTCGTTGTTTCTAATTTGGTTATTTCGGATTTTCGTTGTCTTTCGGATTCGTTCGATGCGAACATTCGTTAACATTTTTAGCGAATCGTTCGTTCATTCATAGGATAACGAATGAACGAATATAACGAATTTTAACGAAAAACCAAAAAAAAAAACGAAACGAATTGCACACGAATTGAATTCTAGTAATACGATCCTCTAAACATACAGAGATGACTCGGTCCCGCACTCGCACAGACCGCACCATACAACTAAACTGTGCTAATACATGGCCAGATATGACAATACATGGACAACACTTCTTATTGGTTCCTGCACATTATCGCTCTTTCGATGTCTCACGGAAGAAGCCGGCTTCTCATTGGTCCATCCAATAATTCATACATTTTATAGTTTATGTTCTTCAGTTATAGAAGATTTGATGTAGATTCTACCTTTGTTGTTATTGTTTGTTAATCACTAATTCTGCTTTTCTATAATAAACAAGAACGCTCCGCACTTTCCAATACTCTGTTCTCCGGTTTTTTCTTTTTAGGAAAGTATTATAACTCTTAGGTGATTGGTGGAAAAAATGATTTACTTATCTGGAGGAACTGACTTTAACCACTTCAGCCCCGGACCAATTGGCAGCCAAAGGACCAGGCCCCTTTTTGCGATTCGGCACTGCGTCGCTTTAACTGACAATTGCGCGGTCGTGCGACGTGGCTCCAAAACAAAATTGGCGTCCTTTTTTCCCACAAATAGAGCTTTCTTTTGGTGGTATTTGATCGCACCTGCGGTTTTTATTTTTTGCGCTATAAACAAAAATAGAGCGACAATTTTGAAAAAAATTCAATATTTTTTGCTTTTTGCTATAATAAATATCCTCAAAAAATATATAAAAAAACTTTTTTTTCTTCAGTTTCGGCCGATACGTATTCTTCTACATATTTTTGGTAAAAAAAAATCGCAATTAGCGATTATTGATTGGTTTGCGCAAAAGTTATAGCGTTTACAAAATAGGGGATAGTTTTATAGCATTTTTATTAATATTTTTTTTTTACTAGTAATGGCGGCGATCAGCGATTTTTATTGTGACTGCGACATTATGGCGGACACATCGGACATTTTTAACACATTTTTGGGACCATTGTCATTTATACAGCAATCAATGCTATTTAAATGCATTGATTCCCTGTATAAATGACAGTTGTAGTGAAAGAGTTAACCACTAGGGGGAGGGGAGGGGTTATGGTCTGTGACGTGTGTGTTTTTTTTTTTTACATTAGGGGGCGGGGCTGACGTCTGACGTCATTGATCGGCTTTCCCGATGACAGGGAACAGCCAATCAATGACAGGCAGAGTAGGAAGCGCAGGGAGAGGTTTGTTTACACAGACCTCTCCCCGTTCTTCAGCTCCGTAACCCGATCGCGGGACACCAGGGCGATCGGGTCCGCTGGTCCCGCGGCCGGGGTCACGGAGCTCCCGACCGGGCAGGCAAATTAAAGGGGACGTACGGGTACATGCTTTTGCCTGCCCGTGCCATTCTGTAGACGTATATCTACATGGGGCGGTCGGGAAGCGGTTAATGAGACCGTTCACCAAAGAGAGAGATATTTGTGTTTGGTGAAGGCTGGCATTAATACACCCAACCGTCTCTTCTGTTCCTCAGGGACTCTATTGGTAAGATCTCTGAATGGTATTTCTGGGTCTGTACACCTGCTGTGCCCATTATGAGAGGTTCCCACCATCCCTGTGCTGAGTTCCCAGGTCTGAACACTTGCTGTGCCCGTTATGAGGGGTGCCCATGATCTCTGCATTGAGTTCCTGGGTCAGAACATCTGCTGTGCCCATTATGAAGGGTTCCTACCTTCCCTGAGATAAGCTCCCAGGTCTGTACACCTGCTGTGCCCATTATGAGGGGTGCTAATAATCCAAGCATTGAGTTTCAGGGTCAAAACATCTGCTGTGCCCATTATGAAGGATTTCCACCTTCCCTGAACTAAGTTTCCAGTCTGTACACCTGCTGTGCCCATTATGAGAGGTTATCACCATCCCTGTGCTGAGTTCCCGGGTCT
This sequence comes from Lithobates sylvaticus, assembly GCA_028564925.1. Taxonomy (NCBI): domain Eukaryota; kingdom Metazoa; phylum Chordata; class Amphibia; order Anura; family Ranidae; genus Lithobates; species Lithobates sylvaticus. The sequence continues at coordinate 608,166,413 of CM053028.1, forward strand.
GTACACCGGCTGTGCCCATTATGAGAGGTTCCCACCATCCCTGTGCTGAGTTCCCAGGTCTATATACCTGCTGTGCCCATTATGAGGGGTTCCCACCATCCCTGTGCTGAGTTCCCGGGTCTGTACACCTGCTGTGCCCATTATGAGGGGGGTTCCCACCATCCCTGTGCTGAGTTCCCCGGGTCTGTACACCTGCTGTGCCCATTATGAGGGGGGTTCCCACCATCCCTGTGCTGAGTTCCCGGGTCTGTACACCTCAGAGCTGGGACACACAAAACTAGAACCATTACTTACTTACAGTCAGCCACCAGCGAGTAAACACAGGAAATACTCCTCTCTGCTTTGTTTTGGTCCCGCCCACCTGTTAGCCGATTGGTGGACTTACTGAGGCGATTATTCAGCGTTCACACACTCGTCATTCTACCTCAGCAGCCGTCCACCTCTTCCATTCAGAGTTGCTGAGGTAGATAGATCAGTGAAAGCTGCTAAAATCTCCTCAGGTTGTCAACCAACCAGCTAACAGGTGGGCGGGGACGTGTTTCCTTAGCTGGGACTTCCTGTGTGCTCGTTTCCTCCACAGGAGCCTGATTGGTCGCTGAGTGATGAGGTCAGCGTGGAGGCAGGTTAGAAATGTGTGTGCAGTTGGGTTTCCAGGAGCCGGCCCAGGCTCAGAGAAGGATTAAACATTTTCGAGGGGGACCAAGTTGCTTTCACCATTCTGAGCCTGGCCTGAAGTTATTCTAAGGCGGTGCACGTTTGTTCTGATATATTCCAAAACATGTATTTGCACTACGGGGTAACTACAAGAGAGTTAACTCGGCAGGACACAAGTGAAGGATTGTAGTTGCTATGGGTAACCAAGTGAAGCAACAAGCAACCAACGTGGTCCCTGGTAAGGTGACGGGTCTTCTGGTAGCCAGGGGGGTGATGTTCTGTCTCCCATGGCAACTCGGAGCAGGCTAGCGTCACAAAGGTCTATGGCCTGGGCACCTGGTACCAGAAGGAAAGAGTTAACTGAGAGGACACACGAGGTCCGCACTATGTGCTCGGTGGGACCCCATTTCGCTACTGGGTGTGAGATAACAGAGGTATGCTGGACTGGGACGATAGGACTTATTTTATCCCACTGACACCAACGATGGGACTTATTTTATATCACTGACACCAACGATGGGACTTATTTTATATCACTGACACCAACAATGGGACTTATTTTATATCACTGACACCAACGATGGGACTTATTTTATATCACTGACACCAACAATGGGACTTATTTTATCCCACCAACACCAACCATGGGGCTTATTTTATCCCACCGACACCAACAATGGGGCTTATTTTATATCACTGACACCAACAATGAGACTTTATTTTATATCACTGACACCAACAATGGGGCTTATTTTATATCACTGACACCAACAATGGGGCTTTTTTTTCTATAACTGACACCAACAATGGGGCTTATTTTATATCACTGACACCAACAATGGGGCTTATTTTATATCACTGACACCAACAATGAGACTTATTTTATATCACTGACACCAACAATGGGGCTTATTTTATATCACTGACACCAACAATGGGGCTTATTTTATATCACTGACACCAACAATGGGGCTTATTTTATATCACTGACACCAACAATGGGGCTTATTTTATATCACTGACACCAACAATGGGGCTTATTTTATCCCACCGACACCAACGATGGGACTTATTTTATCCCACCGACACCAACAATGAGACTTATTTTATCCCACCGACACCAACGATGGGACTTATTTTATCCCACCGACACCAACGATGGGACTTATTTTATCCCAATGACACCAACAATGGGGCTTATTTTATATCACTGACATCAACGATGGTACTTATTTTAACCCACTGACACCAACGATGGGGCTTATTTTATATCACTGACACCAACAATGGGCCTTATTTTATCCCACTGACACCAACAATGGGGCTTATTTTATCCCACTGACACCAACGATGAGGCTTATTTTTTATCAATGACACCAACGATGGGGCTTATTTTATTCCACCGACACCAACAATGGGGCTTAGTTTATCCTACTGACACCAATTATGTGACATCTCAAACTATTCAAGGGGTCCTTATTTCGGATACAGTAAGGGAGAATTATAACCCCTGTTTTTTTTGCCATCTGAGTCCCATTGGGGAGATTTCCCTTCACTTCCTGTCCCATAGCCAAAACAGGAAGTGAGAGGAAATCCTTGCAAATTTATAGGAATCCCTTGGGGACCCCCCAGGTCACCACAACTAGTGTCCCCATTGGAAGATTTCCCCTCTATTACTTTTCTGGAGACAACCCAATATTTGGGATTTTCTTTTTACTTTCACTTTCGATGATAATGGTAAGCAGGACAAATAGCGAGGGCGAACCTCTCTAATGGAGACACACACAGCAATAAAAACTGACAGGGGTTCTAATCCCTCCCCCCTCCATCCAAAAAAAAAAAAAAAAAGTTTTGCCTTTAGTTGTGCTTTAAGCATTCATAAAATAAATGTTTGGAACTCAAAAACACACATTTCCTTTGAGAAGCCATACGAAGAACCTAAAATAGCCAGACAAATGTTTTTTCCTGATCTAAAGTGCTTTTTGCAAAAAAAATAAAAAATGCGTTGTCGCAATTTTTACAATTCATGAATTTTAATAGACAATCATATTATTTTTATTATATTTTTAATGCATGGCTTGTCATATGTGTTCAATCTATGCGACATAATTGAAGAGGGCACCGAGGAGCATCTGTTGTATATCGAAAAATGTTGGCTGCAGTTTGTATTTTCTCCACAGGGTGGGGATCTCACTTATCGCCATTGGAACGCAGAGACAGGAAGTGATGTATGAAGACAGGAAGTGATGTCATGAATAAATAAGAATTTCCAGGTCAGAGGTCAGTCGAAGGAAAATAGAGCGAGAGAGGTTTCTGCAACCAGCAGCAGAGGAGGTAAAAAGATATTCATTTATATTTACACCCAGTAACCCCCCCGTCATGTCCATCCGGAGCCTCTGGTTTATAGGCCGGATACATCCTAAATGCAGAGACATTTATCCAACTGTCTATCCAGAGCCTCTGGTTTATAGACCGGATACATCCTAAATACAGAGCCATTTATCCAACTGTCCATCCAGAGCCTCTGGTTTATAGACTGGATACATCCTAAATAGAGAGACATTTATCCAACTGTCTATCCAGAGCCTCTGGTTTATAGACTGGATACATCCTAAATATAGAACCATTTATCCAACTGTCTATCCAGAATCTCTGGTTTATAGACCGGATACATCCTAAATAGAGAGACATTTATCCAACTGTCTATCCAGAGCCTCTGGTTTATAGACCAGATACATCCTAAATATAGAACCATTTATCCAACTGTCCATCCAGAGCCTCTGGTTTATAGACCGGATACATGCTAAATATAGAGCCATTTATCCAACTGTCCATCTATAGCAGTGATGGTGAACCTATGGCACGCGAGAGCCATCTCTGTGGGCACGCGAGAGGGTCCAGGTTCATGGCGGGTAGAACACTGCGGCAAGCAGCGGTGAGGTGCAGGAAATTATCTGCATGAGTGAGTGGGTGGCTCCGTGGCCTCCGCGTGGAAGGCTACAGGCCTGACAGCACGGGAGGGAGAGAAGAGCTTCACTGCTTAATTTTATGGCCGAAGAGGGGCGCAGCATCCCTGGCGCCTTCTAGAGCCCGGACTCCTCAAACCTCCTTCAACAGTGAGGCCCGGAGAACAGATTGACTGTGGGCCCAGAAGATTAGGACAGGCGAGAGGTGCAGGCTGTGAGGGAGCCGCTGGATGGAACAGAGTAGAGAGGCTCTTCCAGATCAAGGATGGAGACAGGTACCGGGCACAACTATACACTGAATACCTGCAGACAAAGACTGGAGCAGGGATTGCAGATAGGGACAGAGCTAGAAGTCTCCCTTTCTCTCAGCTCCCCCCTTTTTCAGTCCCCCCTCTCTCTCTCTATCTCTCTCTCTTCGTGTCCCCCTTCTCTCTCTCTCTCCCTCTCTCTGTCCCCTTCTCTCTCTCTCTCTGCCCCCCCCCCTCTCTCTCTCTCTCTCTCTCTCTCTCTCTGCCCCCCCCTCTCTCTCTCTCTCTGCCCCCCCCTCTCTCTCTCTCTCTCTGCCCCCCCTCTCTCTCTCTCTCTGCCCCCCCCCTCTCTCTCTCTCTGCCCCCCCTCTCTCTCTCTCTCTGCCCCCCCCTCTCTCTCTCTGCCCCCCTCTCTCTCTCTCTGTCCCCCCTCTCTCTCTCTCTCTGTCCCCTCTCTCTCTCTCTGTCCCCCCTCTCTCTCTCTCTCTGTCCCCCTCTCTCTCTCTCTGTCCCCCCTCTCTCTCTCTCTCTGTCCCCCCGCTCTCTCTCTCTGTCCCCCCGCTCTCTCTCTCTGTCCCCCCGCTCTCTCTCTCTGCCCCCCCTCCCCCTCTCTCTGCCCCCCTCCCCCTCTCTCTCTCTCTGCCCCCCTCTCTCTCTGCCCCCCTCTCTCTCTCTCTGTCCCCCCTCTCTCTCTCTCTCTCTCTCTCTGTCCCCCCTCTCTCTCTCTGTCCCCCCCTCTCTCTCTCTGTCCCCCCTCTCTCTCTCTCTGTCCCCCCCTCTCTCTCTCTCTGTCCCCCCTCTCTCTCTCTCTGTCCCCCCTCTCTCTCTCTCTCTGTCCCCCTCTCTCTCTCTCTCTGTCCCCCCTCTCTCTCTCTCTGTCCCCCCTCTCTCTCTCTGCCCCCCCCTCTCTCTCTCTGTCCCCCCCCTCTCTCTCTGTCCCCTCTCTCTCTCTCTCTCTCTCTCTCTCTCTGTCCCCCCCCTCTCTCTCTCTCTCTCTCTCTCTCTCTCTCTGTCCCCCCCTCTCTCTCTCTCTCTCTCTGTCCCCCCCTCTCTCTCTCTGATCTAGAGCCTCTGGTTTATAGACCAGATACATCCTAAATATAGAACCATTTATCCAACTGTCCATCCAGAGCCTCTGGTTTATAGACCGGATATATCCTAAATATAGAACCATTTATCCAACTGTTCATCCAGAGCCTCTGGTTTATAGACCGGATATATCCTAAATATAGAACCATTTATCCAACTGTCCATCCAGAGCCTCTGGTTTATAGACCAGATACATCCTAAATATAGAACCATTTATCCAACTGTCCATCCAGAGCCTCTGGTTTATAGACCAGATACATCCTAAATATAGAGTCATTTTTCCAACTGTAGTACATCTAGAGCCTGTCCAGTTACACTAATAGGATGGGGCCCACAATATAGACATTCCCGGACACTGTGAACTATTTAGCAAACATGTATCCATGAGCCTCCCACACGCACCACGTCACACGTTTTCCTGGTTATGTAAGACCTCTATGGCAGGTGTCAGAATGGAAAATCAGTGATCATCTATTCTCTGATCTTCCCAAGGGAGTATGAACTCAGCACCTCTCAGTTCTTAGCACTTCCCTATTTAGAACTGTCAAACCCTGACCCTCCCATGGCTGGGAAGGAAGCTGATCAAGGACAGTCTGTGCTCAATCAGTAGCATCCGAGTGCAGAGGAGACATTAGGAGACCAGTGGGCCCCTTATCTCCTAAAGAGAACCTTTTACCCCACTTGTGATAGCAATGAAGTTTAGTTGAGAAAATTTTAAAAATTTAAATAAATTACAAAGCACCACAATTTTTTTTTAACAAAACATCACCTATCACAGGGCCTCCACCTCACTGCCTGACAATAGAGGTAACCGGTGCCAAGAAGATTCTAGAAGTCACCAACAAGATCACTGATCTGCTGACAGGAGAGGTGAGCGGTGCCGGGAATTCTGGGACATTATCCAGTAACAGACAAGGGATGTGTCTGGATGGTGACTGTATCATTGTGTGTGTCAGGTTCCTATAAGGTGTCAGGATGTCACTGTCTATTTCTCCATGGAGGAGTATTTAGAAGGACACAAGGATCTCTACAAGGACGTCATGATGGAGAATCAGCCGCCCCTCACATCACCGGGTAAGAGGAGACTTTATTGTAAAGGAGAGAGCAGTACGGAGGGTCCACCTAGATCCCCCATCATCTGATAAACACATAGAAACAATGTATTCAGTCAGTGTGTGTGTTTCCTACAGATGGATCCAGTAATGGGAACCCACCAGAGAGATCTCCCCGTCCTCTGTATTCCTGGGATTCCACACAGGAAGATCACACCATCCCCCACCATCATCAGGTAGGTGGGACTGAGCAACTAGAACTGAAAAAAGAACATTATTCTATGTATCTTCTTATTCATTATTACAACAGTGTTCTCTCATCTTTGGAATTCAGGGCCAAGAGATTAAAAGTATCAAAGCTGAGATTAAAGAGGAAGAAGAAATCTTGGTGAGTGGAGATCAGCAGTCTACGGAGGAGGGGGAGATGAATATGAAAAGTGAACAGGAGGAATCCTCGCTTTATATTGACACAAGTGAGTAAGAAATACAGAAACCATTTACATTTTCATTTTACTTCTATGAGTATGAAGTATGTATGTGCAGTCTGTCCACCATCCTTCAAAATAGAGAATGTCATATCCTCCTGTACAGGCAAGACTAAGCCCCCGTACACACGGTCGGAAATTCCGACGGAAAATGTTGTCGGAAAATCCGGCCGTGTGTGGGCTCCATCGGACTTTTTCCGTCAGAATTTCCGAAGGAAAAAATTTGAGATCCTGCTCTCAAATTTTCCGACAACAAAATTCGATCGGACTTTTTCCGATCGTGTGTAGAGAATTCGGATGGACAAAGTGCCACGCATGCTCAGATCAAATTATGAGACCAAAGCTATTGGCTACTAGCCTCTAAGTAGCTCCGTTGTACGCAACGAACGTCACCACGTTCAGAATGATCAGATTTTCCGACAACTTTGTCCGACCGTGTGTATGCAACATCAGTTTTGGACAAAATCCGTTGAAAAAAATCAGACGGGATTTGTGGTCGGAATTTCCGACCGTGTGTACGGGGGCTAAGAGGCCTAACTGCAGACAGTAAGAACATCATCAATGTATCTCCCCCACCATCCAATGTACTGTGGGTATTGCACACCATTTAAAAAATCCTCATCAATGTTCTCAAGAAATGAGGAGAAGATACTGTACACCATATGAAAGGTCCCTCTCCATTCCTCAATATAACGTCATGTTCCCAACAAATGAGGAGGAGATACTGTACACCATATGAAAGGTCCCTCTCCATTCCTCAATATAACGTCATGTTCCCAACAAATGAGGAGGAGATACTGTACACCATATGAAAGGTCCATCTCCATTCCTCAATATAACGTCATGTTCCAGACAAATGAGGTGGGGTTTCCATTACTCCAGGATCTGCACCCTATGAAATGTTTGGTTGCTAGAACCTCATATACAGTATGACTTTGTACTATAATAATTGTAAAATATCCTTAATATACACAAATAAAAATGTATTTTCCGTAGGTGGACATTACGTCTGCAGTACGTCGGAGGGACGGATTATTCCATCTCAGAATTATAAAGCAGAAGATGTCCCAAAAGTAAATCCTTTGAAGAAAAAGACCCATCGTCCACGTTTCCGTCTGAAGAGAACGATCTCTAAACCCAAGAAATCTTCTGATAAAGTGAATCCTGTTCCTCCAGATACTCCCCCGTATTCCCAAAGTGCGGTTAGTCCAAGAGTTACGCCTTACCCCAAGAACTCGGCTTCCAGCCAAGTCTACGCAGGCGAAAGATCGTTTGTATGTACGGTGTGTGGGGAATCTTTCACCGAGAACAGGGCACTTTTCGCCCACAAGCGGAATCACGAGAGTGAGCGCCCCCATTTATGCCCAGAGTGCGGGAGAGGCTTCACTCAGATAGGGTTCCTTCTTATACACCAGAGAATCCACACAGAAAGATGTCCTTTGCCGTGTTCAGAGTGCGGGAAATCCTTCATTAACAAGGAAGACCTTAGTAAACATCTAGAAGATCACAAGTGTGAGCGTTCTTTCTCCTGTTCAGAGTGTGGGAAGTCTTTCACCAACAAAGAAGACTTCCAAACACATCTAGAAGGTCACAAGAACGAACGTTCGTTCTCGTGTTCAGAGTGCGGGAAGTGCTTCGCCAGCCAAGAAGACATTCATAAACATATAGAAGATCACAAAGGTGAGCGTCCTTTCTCCTGCCCAGAGTGTGGAAAAGGTTTCGCCAACAAAGGAAACCTTCGTAAACATCTGAAGATTCACAAGGGTGAGCTTCCTTTCCTATGTTCGGAGTGCGGGAAACGTTTCCCTCGGAAATCCAAGCTTCTTTCGCACCAGAGAGTTCACACAGGGGAGCGTCCTTATTCGTGTTCGGAGTGCGGGGAGTCTTTCAGCCACAAAATAAGCCTGAATTACCACCAGAAATTGCACACGGGGGAACTCCCCTTCTCCTGCTCAGAGTGTGGGAAGCGTTTCTTGCGAAAGGAAAAACTGATTTCGCACCAGAGGCTTCACACTGGCGAGCGCCCTTATGTATGTTCGGAGTGCGGGAAAGGTTTCAATGGGAAGGACAACCTTCTCAGACACCAGAGAAGTCACACGGGCGAGCGTCCTTATTCATGTTCAGAGTGCGGGAGATCTTTCAGCGAGAAAGGAAACCTCCTTATACACCAGAGAATTCACACTGGCGAGCGTCCTTTCTCATGTTCAGTGTGTGGGAAATGTTTTACTATAAAACAACACTTTGTTAAACACCAGAGGATTCACACAGAAGTGTGACTTTTTTCTTTATCCTTGGAGTGAGGAAATGTTGCACTGGCACCATTGCAGGCCAGTCAAGTTCCTCCACCCCAAACTCGCTCATCCATGTCCTTATGGCCCTTGCTTTGTGCACTGGTCCAAATCATTTGGTGGAGGGGGGATTATGTTGTGGGGTTGTTTTTTCAGGGGTTGGGCTTGGCCTCTTAGTTCCAGTGAAGGAAACTCTTAAGGCGTCAGCATTCCAAGACATTTTGGACAGTTTCATGCTCCCAACGTTGTGGGAACAGTTTGGGGACGGCCCCTTCCTGTTCCAACATGACTGCGCACCAGTGTACAAAACAAGGTCCATAAAGACATGGATGAGTGAGTTTGGGGTGGAGGAACTTGACTGGCCTGCACGGAGTCCTGACCAACCTGATTGGGGATGACCCCTTCCTGTTCCAACATGAGCAAGGTCCATAAAGACATGGATGAGCGAGTTTGGGTGGAGGAACTTGACTGGCCTGCACGGAGTCCTGACCAACCTGATTTGGGGATGACCCCTTCCTGTTCCAACATGACTCGGGTTGAGGTCAGGACTCTGTGGAGGCCAGTCAAGTTCCTTCACCCCAAACTCGCTCATCCATGTCTTTATGGACCTTGCTTTGTACACCGGTGGGCAGTCATGTTGGAACAAGAAGGGGCCGTCCCCAAACGGTTCCCACAAAGTTGGGAGCATGAAACTGTCCAAAATGTCTTGGTATGCTGATGCCTTAAGAGTTCCCTTCACTGGAATTAAGGGGCCAAGCCCAAACCCTGAAAAACAACACCCCACACCATAATCCCCCCCTATCCATAGAGTTGGCACCTCATCCCTTTAAACCCAAACACATATGAATTACACAGGTTCTGAGGCTAATTTAATTCAGATAAGGCACCAAGTGAGTTTAATTACCACCTTAATCAGCCACAGAACCCGTGTAATCATTATGTGTTCGGTTTTAAAGGGATGAGGTGGCAACCCCTACCTCTCCACCAAATGATTTGGATCAGTGCACAAAGCAAGGTCCATAAAGACATGGATGAGCGAGTTTGGGGTGGAGGAACTTGACTGGCCTGCACAGAGTCCTAACCAACCTGATTGCGGATGGCCCCTTCCTGTTCCAACATGACAATGGGGTTGAGGCCAGTCAAGTTCCTCCACCCCAAACTCACTCATTTATGTCTTTATGGACCTTGCTTTGTGCACCGGTCCAAATGATTTGGTGGAGGGGAGATTATGGTGTGGGGTTGTTTTTCACGGGTTGGGTTTGGCTCCTTAGTTCCAGTGAAAGAAAAAAAACTCTTAAGGTATCAGCATACCAAGACATTTTGGACAATTTCATGCTCCCAACTTTGTGGAAAGAGTTTGGGGATGTCCCCTTCCTCTTCCAACATGACTATCGGGTTGAGGCCAGTCAAGTTCCTCCACCCCAAACTCCCTCATCCATGTCTTTATGGACCTTGCTTTGTGCACTGGTGGGCAGTCATGTTGGAACAGGAAGGGGCCATCCCCAAACTGTTCCCACAAAGTTTGGAGCGTGAAATTTTCCAAAATGTCTTTGTATGCTGACGCCTTAATAGTTCCCTTCACTGGAACTAAGGGGCCAAGCCCAACCCCTGAAAAACAACCCCACACCATAATCCCACCAAATGATTTGGACCAGTGCACAAAACAAGGTCCATAAAGATATGGATGAGCGAGTTTTGGGGTGGAGGAACTTGACTGGCCTCAACCCGATCCAACACCTTTGGGATGAATTAAAGCGGAGAATGCAACTCAGGCTTTCTCGTCCAACATCAGTGCCTGACCTCACAAAAACACATCTGGAGCAATGGTCAAAAATTCCCATAGACACCCTCCTAAACCTTGTGGACGGCCTTCCCAGAAGAGTTGAAGCTGTTATAGCTGCAAAGGGTGGGCCAACTCAATATTGAACCCTACGGACTAAGACTGGGATGCCATCTGAAAGTCCCAGAATTCCCGGGGGCACGCGATTTCCTGACCTCAGGCCCATCCCATCCCACATGTCCCAACCAATCGTTCCCCTTGTCTTGCACCTAGCCATGCCCCCATCAGTCAAGGCTCTCTTTCCCTAGGGAGGTGCTCAAGAGGTCTTCATCTGCGTGTAAAGACAGGTGTCCCAATACTTTTGGTAGTAATAGACTGTATTTCCATGAAAAAAAAAAGACCAGAGAATTCACACAAGAGAATGAGCTTTCTTATGTTCAGAGTGTGGGAAATGTTTCATTATCAAAGGAGATCTTCTTAAACATCTGACAGTTCACGTGCACAAAACTTTCTTTTCTCATGTTCAGTATTAAAAAAAAAAATGTAAATGTACAGAGGAAGCAAAACTTTGAATCCGCCGGAGAAGTTGTGCGTTGGAGCGTTCTTTCTCATGTTCAGAGTGCGGGAAACTTTTATAGACCTTAGACAACACATGCCTGCTGATGCTGTTAAACGTGGTGAGGCCATGTGCTAGGAATGTGGTCTTCTATCCTCTCTTTCTGAAGGACACGTTCTCCAATTCAGTAAATGGACGTCTTCTCTACCAATAGTCCAGGTTGTCCAACTGTTGTGGTTACAAAATTACCGTGGGGGGGGGGGGGGGAAGCCGATCTCATGTTATTTTTTTTGTTATTGTAAATAAACGATTGGGACGATCAAATAAAATGTTTTGGTATCTTACTGAATAAATGTGTGTATGTAGTCAGCAAAGTCAAAGTACCAAAGCTCAATATACAATCTGCAGGAACCTACAAGAGCCAATCAGAATTGGCCTGATGAATCATTGGTGTGACACACCAGGTCTCCAGTCGCAGCACACCGACTCGGGGACAATACCAACTCTTCAACTTCCAACGCTGAAACCCATAGCCAAATGCCCAGTTAAACCTCGGTTAACTGGCATCTTCCTGAGGATCCCATACCAAGATGGTTCCCCACTATGTCACACTGGCATCTTCCCGAGGATCCCATACCAAGATGGTTCCCCACTATGCCACACTGGCATCTTCCTGAGGATCCCATACCAAGATGGTTCCCCAGATCCTCAGGAAGATGCCAGTGTGGCATAGTGGGGAACCATCTTGGTATGGGATCCTCGGGAAGATGCCAGTGTGGCATAGTGGGGAACCATCTTGGTATGGGATCCTCATATGCCACACTGGCATCTTCCCGAGGATCCCATACCAAGATGGTTCCCCACTATGCCACACTGGCATCTTCCTGAGGATCCCATACCAAGATGGTTCCCCACTATGCCACACTGGCATCTTCCTGAGGATCCCATACCAAGATGGTTCCCCACTATGCCACACTGGCATCTTCCCGAGGATCCCATACCAAGATGGTTCCCCACTATGCCACACTGGCATCTTCCCGAGGATCCCATACCAAGATGGTTCCCCACTATGCCACACTGGCATCTTCCCGAGGATCCAATACCAAGATGGTTCCCCACTATGCCACACTGGCATCTTCCCGAGGATCCCATACCAAGATGGTTCCCCACTATGCCACACTGGCATCTTCCCGAGGATCCCATACCAAGATGGTTCCCCACTATGCCACACTGGCATCTTCCCGAGGATCCCATACCAAGATGGTTCCCCACTATGCCACACTGGCATCTTCCCGAGGATCCCATACCAAGATGGTTCCCCACTATGCCACACTGGCATCTTCCCGAGGATCCCATACCAAGATGGTTCCCCACTATGCCACACTGGCATCTTCCCGAGGATCCCATACCAAGATGGTTCCCCACTATGTCACACTGGCATCTTCCTGAGGATCCCATACCAAGATGGTTCCCCACTATGCCACACTGGCATCTTCCTGAGGATCCCATACCAAGATGGTTCCCCACTATGCCACACTGGCATCTTCCTGAGGATCCCATACCAAGATGGTTCCCCACTATGCCACACTGGCATCTTCCCGAGGATCCCATACCAAGATGGTTCCCCACTATGCCACACTGGCATCTTCCCGAGGATCCCATACCAAGATGGTTCCCCACTATGCCACACTGGCATCTTCCCGAGGATCCCATACCAAGATGGTTCCCCACTATGCCACACTGGCATCTTCCCGAGGATCCCATACCAAGATGGTTCCCCACTATGCCACACTGGCATCTTCCCGAGGATCCCATACCAAGATGGATCCCCACTATGCCACACTGGCATCTTCCCGAGGATCCCATACCAAGATGGTTCCCCACTATGACACACTGGCATCTTCCCGAGGATCCCATACCAAGATGGTTCCCCACTATGCCACACTGGCATCTTCCCGAGGATCCCATACCAAGATGGTTCCCCACTATGCCACACTGGCATCTTCCCGAGGATCCCATACCAAGATGGTTCCCCACTATGCCACACTGGCATCTTCCCGAGGATCCCATACCAAGATGGTTCCCCACTATGTCACACTGGCATCTTCCCGAGGATCCCATACCAAGATGGTTCCCCACTATGCCATACTGGCATCTTCCCGAGGATCCCATACCAAGATTGTTCCCCACTATGTCACACTGGCATCTTCCTGAGGATCCCATACCAAGATGGTTCCCCACTATGCCATACTGGCACCTTCCTGAGGATCAGGAGAGGACTGACAACTCATGGGGCCCCCAGGCAATCAGAGATTATGGGACCACACAGTATACAATTACACAGTATACACATACATGTACACATAGTATACACAGACATGTTTCTATTGGCTGAGAAGGTACTGGAGAGGTGGGGCAGCTATAATCTCTGGATTTTTAGACCAAAAGGATGTCGGTAAGGGACATTTCAGAGACAGATGTAAAAAAAAAAAACACAGATTTTTACATACTGTCCCTGGTTTTACTGAGGCTGGCAACCCTGATGGGGCCCCCTAGTGGCCCGGGGCCCTCGGGCTGTGGCCGAATGGTCAGTCCGCCCCTGCTGAGGATCCCATACCAAGATGGTTCCCCACTATGCCATACTGGCAACTTCCTGAGGATCCCATACCAAGATGGTTACCCACTATGCCACACTGGCATCTTCCTGAGGATCCCATACCAAGTTGGTTCCCCACTATGCCACACTGGCATCTTCCTGAGGATCCCATACCAAGATGGTTCCCCACTATGCCATACTGGCATCTTCCTGAGGATCCCATACCAAGATGGTTCCCCACTATGCCACACTGGCATCTTCCTGAGGATCCTATACCAAGATGGTTCCCCACTATGCCATACTGGCATCTTCCTGAGGATCCCATACCAAGATGGTTCCCCACTATGCCATTCTGGTCTTAATCTTAGAAGGCCTCCAAAGATCTTAACCGCTAGAACTTACAACAATAAATGCCAAACTTTCCAAATATAATACAGACAACAGGGCGGGAGGGTGGGAGCTGTTTCTTCGCCCGGTGACCTCCAACTGACCACCAGATACTGGCCCCTCCCTAACTATGCTGCATACTATTCTGGCCACCCCCTCTACTCTGACCAACTCAAAACACCCAGTTAACCATTAATTGGCAAGCTGGCCCTGCTACCCTGCCATGCCAGCCCTGCGCCTATCCCTGTGTCTTTTGCTTACGGGCTTCTCTTTATAATATTCTGGTCGAAATCTCCTTTTATTTAAAAAGATGCGCATAAGTCTTCGCTGATGAGTGATTGGAGTATGCTCAGTTCATAGAGAGTCATCCATTGATGTTTTATTTGTGAAATGGACCCTGGAATTCATAAGGACTGGCACAGCCAGATCAGGGAAGTGGAGTCAGGGGAGGCAGGTGAGGCAGAGCCTCGCATGCCATGAACATTTAAAAAAAAAAATCAAGCTTCGAAGGTCGTAGCTCAGTGACCTGAGGTCACAGAGACCTCATTTGTGGGTTAGGTAGCCTAATGCTGCGTACACACGTTCGGACTTTGTCCGCCGGACCTAGTCCGGCGGGACTTCCCCACACACGCCCGGACTTCCGAGCGTGTGACTTGCCCACACACGCCCGGACTTCTCCGGCGGACAATCCGCTGGAAAAAGTCCGCGGGAATGAACGGACTTTCCAATGAGCGGCAAGTCTGTTAATTTCAAAAGTCCGGCGGACTAGCCTACTAACGGCGGGATTGTCCGCCGGACTGCCAAGTCCAGCGGACAATTTTAAAACAAAACTTAAAACCTAGTCCGCCGGACTTTTGGCGCCAAGAAGTCCGCTGGCGCCCACACACGAGGGGATTGTCCGGTGGACTTGAGTCCAGCGGACAATCCCGCGGGATAGTCCCTTCGTGTGTACGCGGCATTAGTCCTACCCCACGGCTGGTAAAAATGTGGGGTTCCTACAACCTATGGTTCCTGGAGATACTGGACTCCTTGCGCAGCCTGTTGGAAGCTACATACGGAGCGGCCAGTTTAAATACAAGCTGGTACACTCTGGTTGCAGCAGACTGAGAGGATGAACTCACAGTGCCTCTGCTCACTTCTTGTCACAGGCACTGAGAACAATGGACAGCTTGGAGTCTTGGACCAATGGTAAAGTACCATTAGCCCCAGCTGTCCAATAAAAATGTTGCAGTGGAGGCTGGCCTCTCACTGCAGTGTCATAGAAGGGGGCGTGTGTCTAAAAGCTATATGTATAGGTATGTGTATAAGATTTACCCACAATCCCATGTTTTTCTCACACAGTTAGGAGGGAGAATGAGAATCTGCTGGTTGGAAGTTATAACTTTAAATTTCAGTAATTTTTCCATGAGGCCACCTGCTTGAGTAAATTTTTTGAAAATATAGTAAATCACCTTAAAAACAATATATAATAATTATTTGTATATTAATGACTTATGGTAATTAACCCCTTGCCCCCCAGGCCAATTCTGACACTTCTCTCCTACATGTAATAATCATAATTTTTTTGCTAGAAAATTACTCCGAACCCCCAAACATTATGTAGCACTGACCCCCGAAGGAGCTGCTGGTTTTATTGGGCTTACCGTTACCTTCTTCACCTCGTCTCCCGTCTAGGGTTTCCTGTGGTAGATGGCCCAAAGAAATGCAGAAACTGACACTGAATCTTCCTTTTGGGTTATTTATTTAACCGATAACACAGTCTCTTAATGTAGGGTAGAGGGTTAGGAGGAAAGTTCAGGTACTTTTGGAACTGCAAGAATAGGAAGTCTCTTATAGAAGAATTCCAGAGAATAACCGTTTCACAACTGGATTCTCACTACCCCCGGATAGACCTCCTCTCACTAGGCTTAGCAGCCGGCAGGGTATTAGATAAAGAAAAGTCTCTGCCACAGACTTGAATGTAACTGAGGGACATAGACAAATTTAGAGAGCTATCATACAGTACCAGTATCTCTCAGCCGGTCCGGCGATACCGTATGAGTGTAAATCCATAAAGTGTCCTTCAACTGAGCCTCCAGGCCCCTTTAGAGAAACCCGCCCTGTGCATGGCCTTCTCCTGAAGAATCCTCCCCTGGATGCTCCTCCAGTTGCTGGGCCTCTCCTTAGATGAGACGGCACCGGACCACCCTTGAATCATTAGGCCCCCGATATCCATTCAGGCCTGTCCCTGCAGTTGCTTTGCCTTGGGCTATCCAGCCCCGAGACTTGGAATTGCATGGATCCGCACCCCAGGCCAGGAGGGCCGGGAGGGCTGGTCAGGAGGACCAGGACCAAACAGACAGAACATATCTTCTGGACCGGAACCCCGACGCACGTGATCTCAGTACCTTACATACCCCCTCCCAGAATTCACAGCAGGATAAACACTCCCACTGGGCTGGTTCCGAGAGGAAGAATGGCATCCAATACACCCAGCTAAACTGCGTTCTCATACTTGCCGGGGGTGACAGCGACACCTGCGGCCAAGTAGGACTCAGTGCAATCCAGCCAGACTGGTACTGAAATCATAATTTAACAAAATGAACCCTAAAACCCAACTGTGGTTTCAGGAATATTAATTTTCAAAACGCATAGCGCATGCTCGTCAGTAGGGATGGGCCCGGTGTCATATGCGGCGGCCTCGCATATTGTGTTTCAGTGTCAGCGTGCTGCTGACTGCTGACAATATGTGCTCTATTTCTGGGGATTTGTGTGTGCGTGCTGTTAGTACAGCATTGCAGTATCACATCTGGGGGGTGTCTATAGGTTGCCTGTGAAGGGGGGCAGGTTTCCTGTGCTTAGAACTGTCCCTGCAAAAAGTGTAATTTTTGCAGGAAAAAAGCTATTCAAAAGCACTCGCGGCTAATGAATTGATGGCTCCCGTAACACAGAAAACTGTCATTCATTGATTAAAAAAAAAAAAAAAAAAGCGTGGGGGTCCCCCCAAATTCAATAACCAGGCCCTTGAGGTCTGGGATGGATTTTAAGGGGAACCCCAGCCAAAAAAAAATGGCGTGGGGTCCCCTCAAAATCCATACCAGACCCTTATCCGAGCACGCAACCTGGCAGGCCGCAGGAAAAGAGGGGGGGACGAGAGCGGCCCCCCCTCCCGCCTGAACCGTACCAGGCCACATGCCCTCAACATTGGGAGGATGCTTTGGGGGTCTGCGGGCGGGGGGCTTATCGGAATCTGGAAGCCCCCTTTAACAAGGGGACCCCCAGATCCCGGCCCCCCCCCTGTGTGAAATGGTAAGGGGGTACAAAAGTACCCCTACCATTTCACCAAAAAGTGTCAAAAATTTTAAAAATGACAGGAGACGGTCTTTGACAATTCCTTTATTAAAATCTTCTTTCTTCTTTCTTCATCCTTCGGTTTCTTCATCTTCTCCTTCCGTCATCTTCTTCCATCTCCTTCCATTTTCTTCTTCCTCCGATCCGCTTCTTCTTGCGCTGGTCTTCTCGTCCTTCTTGTCCGGCACCTTCTTCCATGGCGTCGGCGTCGGTGTCTCTTCTTGGGCCACTCCTCGCAATGGGAGGCTCCCGCTATGTGAGGCTTCGCTGCCTCTGACAGGTCTTTTATAATGGAGGGCACCTGGTGACCCCGCCCCCTCTGAGGCACGGGGACATCATGGGGAATTCCCTATGGCTTTCCCCATGACGTCAGAGGGGGGCGGGGTCACCAGGTGCCCTCCATTATAAAAGACATGTCAGACGGAGCGAAGCCTCACACAGCGGGAGCCTCCCATTGCGAGGAGCGGCCCGACAGAAGAACAGATGCCGACGCCATGGAAGAAGATGCCGGACGAGAAGACCAGCGCAAGAAGAAGCGGATCGGAGGAAGAAGAAAATGGAAGAAGATGGAAGAAGATGACGGAAGGAGAAGATGAAGAAACCGAAGGATGAAGAAAGAAGATTTTAATAAAGGAATTGTCAAAGACCGTCTCCTGTCATTTTTAAAATTTTTGACACTTTTTTGGTGAAATGGTAGGGGTACTTTTGTACCCCCTTACCATTTCACACAGGGGGGGCGGGATCTGGGGGTCCCCTTGTTAAAGGTGGCTTCCAGATTCTGATAAGCCCCCCGCCCGCAGACCCCCACAACCACCGGGCACGGTTGTGGGGACGAGCCCCTTGTCCTCATCAACATGGGGACAAGGTGCTTTGGGGGTCTCAGACCCCCAAAGCATCCTCCCAATGTTGAGGGCATGTGGCCTGGTATGGTTCAGGCGGGAGGGGGGGCCGCTCTCGTCCCCCCCTCTTTTCCTGCGGCCTGCCAGGTTGCGTGCTCGGATAAGGGTCTGGTATGGATTTTGAGGGGGACCCCACGCCATTTTTTTTGGCTGGGGTTCCCCTTAAAATCCATCCCAGACCTCAAGGGTCTGGTATGGATTTTGAGGGGGACCCTACGCCATTTTTTATTTTTTTTTGGCTGGGGTCCCCCTTAATATCCATCCCAGACCTGAAGGGCCTGGTTATTGAATTTGGGGGGACCCCCATGCTTTTTTTAAAAAAAAAAATATTTTTTATCAATTACTTTTTTTTAATGAATGACTTTCAATGAATGACTGTTCTCTGTGTTACGGGAGCCGTCAATTTACATTAGCCGCGAGTGATTTTAAATAGCTTTCTTTCCTGCAAAAATGACACTTTTTGCAGGGACAGTTCTAAGTACAGGAAACATGCGCCCCTTTACATGCATACTATAGACACCCCCAGGTATGAAATTTAAAGGAATATTACACTTTTATTGTTTCAATTTAAGCATTATTAAAATCACTGCTCCTGAAAAAACGGCCGTTTAAAAAAAAAAAAAATTTGCATTGATACATGTCCCCTGGGGCAGGACCCAGGTCCCCAAACACTTTTTATGACAATAACATGCATATTAGCCTTTAAAATTAGCACTTTTGATTTCGAACATTCGCATCCATTATAACTAATAGGGTTCTAAAGCTCGCACAGACGGGGGGGGTGTTCGGCTCATCCCTACTCGTCAGGAGCCAGTGCTCTGTGTGTTCTGACAGATCAGAATCAGCATTACCTTTTTCAGCAATTTGAGCTCCACCAGCTCTTCGATTAGATTAGACTACATGCACCGGCCTTCACTCCCCAACGTGCATCAACGAGCCTTTAGCCACCCATGACCCTGCTGCTGGTTTGCCGGTTCTCCCTTCTTGGACCGATTTTGTTCGGCCCTGACCTATGCAGACCGGTAACATCCCACAAGAGCTGCAGTTTTGGAGATGTCAGAAACCAGGGCTGCCCAACCACTCTGATGTGGCCTGCTCTGGGATGGTGGGTCCGCAAGCCCAGATCGTGGATTTCTGAACCACCATCCCAGATCATCAGTGTTCTGAATGAGGAAGCACGGCTGTGGAGGGAGTGGAGCTGTATAAGTCGATCTTCCTGCATAGTGCCAATGTCTTGTCGAGAACTGTCCCCCATCGGATAGTGTCCGGCCTCACGGAGGACAAGGAGACGCCGAAAGTCTCCCAAGATGAACGGCGCCTGCGCACTTAATAGTATCTTCTGCCCTCAGTCCAGGTTCAGGCCCCACCATCCAAATAGACATAGAGTTAGAATAAAAATTTGCCGAGCGAAGCCGCGCCCAAATCGTGGCAAACGAAGCGTGACGAGCGAAGTGAGCCCGCGAGGGGCCCTGTTACTAAGTGCTGTTTTACATTATCTATGTCCACTTGCATGGAGGGGCTTGAACCTGGCCTCAGGGCAGAAGGTACTATTAAGTGCGCAGGCGCCGTTCATCTTCGGAGACTTACGGCGTCTCCTTGTCCTCCAAACTGCGCAAGCGCAGAGCCTGCACAGTATAGGGCGGACACTATCTGATGGGGGGACACTTCTCGTCAGAACACCGGCTCCTGTCACAGGTGGAGTGATACCAATTGCATTCCACCTGGGACAGCAACAGCCGACAATACCTGTAGCAAGGGAGATTCCTGAATGGAAGATTATTATTAAAGGTCAGTTTATATTCTAAAATCAAATTGTATATAGATGGGCAAATCTCTTCTGCAGTGGTTACTGGGCTGCTTTTAAACTGATCCCCAGGTGAACCCGAGGGTTACCTGCACTGAAACATAGACTTCTGTTATCACCTGAGGGTTACCTGCACTAAAACATAGACTTCTGTTATCTTCTGAAGGTTACCTGCACTGAACCATAGACTTCTGTTATCATCTGAGGGTTACCTGCACTGAACCATAGATTTCTGTTATCACCTGAGGGTTACCTGCACTGAAACATAGACTTCTGTTATCACCTGAGGGTTACCTGCACTAAAACATAGACTTCTGTTATCTTCTGAAGGTTACCTGCACTGAACCATAGACTTCTGTTATCATCTGAGGGTTACCTGCACTGAACCATAGATTTCTGTTATCACCTGAGTTACCAGCAGCGAGCCATAGACTTCAGTTATCACTTGAGAGTTACCTGCAGGCCTGGTCTGGCCATAGGGCACACCGAGCACTTGCCCGGTGGGCCGGGGGCTGCCGGGCCGCATGTGCTTGTGGGGCCAAGGCAGATAAGCTGCTCCTTGAGCCCCCGCCCCAGCCTCTCCGTGTCTGTCTGGCTGGCCGGCCACCATTACAGTTCAGCCGCCGGGCCGGGGGGTGGAGACTACAGGTCATGTTACCTGTGACCATAAAGAGGGAAGGGGATCTACACGCGACGCGGCTGCCGGACAGGAGGGAAAGTGAGTGTGGCTCCCCATGCATGCGCCTGGATAGGAGGAACAGCTGCATACACAGTAGAAGAATCCATCTCTTTATTTTGCTCCTACAGCCTCTGAATGCTTGCTTCTCATTCTTTCTCACTCGTGGAGATGGATTCTTCTACTGTGTATGCAGCTGTTCCTCCTATCCAGCTTCCTTCTACTGCCCCCTAGTGCTCTCCGGTCCCCCCCTCATGCTCTCAGGCTCCCCCAATGCTCTCCGCCACCCCCCCCCCCCAGTGATCTCCAACTCCCCCCAGCCCCTGTACACTCCGCCCCCGCCCCCCCCCTTCCAGCCCCGTGCTCTCCCCAGTGCTTTCAGGCCCCCCTGTGCTCTTCATGCTCTCAGGCTCACTGTGCTCATCAGCCCCCCTTTACTCTCCAGCCCCCTAGTGCTCTCCAGCCTCTCCCAGTGCTCTCAGGCCCCCCTGTGCTCTCCAGACCCTTTTGCTCTCTGTCCCCCCAGTGCTCTTAGGCCCCCCTTTGCTCTCAGGCCCCCCAGTGCTCTCCTCCCCCCCCCCAGTGCTCTCCAGCCCCTCTGTACTCTCTGCCCCCCTGTGCTGTTTGCCTTCTGTGTTCTCAGCCCCTGCTTGTGCCCTCCAGCCCTGCCCCCTGTGCTCTCCACCCCCGTGCTCTCTGGCCCCCCTAGTGCTCTCCACACTCCCCCATATTCTCCACCCCCCCCCCCCCACATGCTCTCCGTGCCTTTCGGTAAATATGCCATGGGCTGCTCAGTCTAACTTGCTCGGACCTGTTTTTTGTCCCAGTCCGGGCCTGGTTACCTGCACTGAACCATAGACTTCTGTTATCACCTGAGGGTTACCTGCACTGAGCAGGTAACCTCAGGTAATAACAGAAGTCTGATTTTAAGTGCAGGTAACTCTCAGGTGCACCTAGGGATCAGTTTAAAAGCGGCATAGTAACCACTGCAGAAGAGATTTGTCCATATATATATATATATATATATATATATATATATATATATATATATATATATATACACACACAATGTGATTTTAGAATATAAACGGACCTTTAATAATAATCTTCCATTTAGAAATCTCCCTTGCTACAGGTATTGTCGGCTGTTGCTGCGCCAGGTGGAGTGCAATTGGTATTACTCCACCTGTGACAGGAGCCGACGCTATACATTAAGATCAGCTTATGCAGCTTCACTCCCTCCACAGCCGTGCTTCCTCCAGCGGCTTCATTCAGAACACGATGCTCTGGGATGGTGGTTTACTTCAAATGACAGTTTGGGGTCGGCACTTACATTTTCAAAAATACAATGTAAAATTGACAAGGGACACCAACATGGTTGTATCTTTGAGATTAAAAACGACGGGATAATGGTGTTGTGGTAACTTTGCCAAAAAAAAAGCATAATAAAATTATTCTTGATATCACTAAAAAAAAAAGCCTTTGAAAATTTGTTTGGCAGAACTCCATCAGTATCACCAGCAAAGCAGCTTCATTATTAGCCCATTAAAGAAGAAGAGAATTGTGCGCTGCATTTCCAGATTTCATAATTTGCCGCGTCACGAATGTTAATTCTCCATTACGAACGCTAGTTTACAAGACCGACCGCTTCCGGCTCGTCCTTGCTTTCCAGCATGCGTGTTTGTACTTTGTACTTTTGTCTGACGGACTTGTGTACACACGCTCGGAAAATCCGACAACACACATTTGTCCCCAGAAAATTTATAAGCCTGCCATCCAACATTTGTCCGTCGAAAATCCGACAACACACATTTGTCCCCTGAAAATTTGTAAGCCTGCCATTCAACATTTGTCTGTGGAAAATCCGACAACAATTGTCCGATGGAGCGTACACGCGGTCGGATTTTAGGCCTGTCATCACACAATTCTCAGGGGCAAATCCGATCGTGTGTACATGGCTTTAGAATCAAAAACATTCATGTCTTCTATAGACTGGTCTGGCTGTGAGAAACTATGTCCCACAGGTGTGCGGAAGTCATCTTCTTTGTGTTCTTTATGGTGTGTCTACGAAGATTCCTCAAGTGAAACGCACAGACAGGAAGTGATGTCAGGTGCAGACAGGAAGTTCCGGGTGAGAGGTGAGCTGGGAGGAAGTAGAAAGGAGACATTGCTGGAAGTGGCAGCAGAGGAGGTAATAACATATTATTGTTATTATTATTATTATACAGGATTTATATAGCGCCAACAATTTACGCAGCGCTTTACAATGTAGAGAGGGGACAGTACAATTACAATACAGTTCAATACAGAAGGAATAAGAGGGCCCTGCTCAATGGAGCTAACAATCTATTTTCTATTTACACCCAGTAACCCTAGGTTTGCCAACTTATCTCTTTAAACCCGAACACATATGAATTACACAGGTTCTGAGGCTAATTAAATGCAGATAAGGCAACGAGTTTAATTACCACCTTAACCACTTCAGCCCCGGACCAATTGGCAGCCAAAGGACCAGGCCCCTTTTTGCAATTCGGCACTGCGTCGCTTTAACTAACAATTGCGCGGTCATGCGACGTGGCTCTAAAACAAAATTGGCGTCCTTTTTTTCCCACAAATAGAGCTTTCTTTTGGTGGTATTTGATCGCCCCTGTGGTTTTTATTTTTTGCGCTATAAACAAAAATAGAGCGACAATTTTGAAAAAAATGCAATATTTTTTACTTTTTGCTATAATAAATATCCCCAAAAAATATATAAAAAAACATTTTTTTTCCTCAGTTTAGGCCGATACGTATTCTTCTACATATTTTTGGTAAAAAAAATCGCAATTAGCGATTATTGATTAGTTTGCGCAAAAGTTATAGCGTTTACAAAATAGGGGATAGTTTTATAGCATTTTTATTAATATTTTTTTTTTTAGTAATGGCGGCGATCAGCGATTTTTATTGTGACTGCGACATTTTGGCGGACACATCGGACATTTTTGACACATTTTTGGGACATTTGTCATTTATACAGCAATCACTGCTATTTAAATAGCACTGATTCCTATGTAAATGACAGTTGTAGTTAGGGGGTTAACCACTAGGGGGCGGGGAGGAGTCAGTGTGACGTGTTGTGTTTTTTTTTACAGTAGGGGGGCGTGGCTGTACGTCTGACGTCATTGATCGGCGTTCCCGATGACAGGGAACCGCCGATCACTGACAGTCAGTGTAGGAAGCGCGGGGAGAGGTTTGTTTACATAGACCTCTCCCCGCTCTTCAGCTCCGTAACCCGATCGCGGGATACCAGCGGCGATCGGTCCGCTGGTCCCGCGGCCGTGGTCACGGAGCTCCCGACCAGGTCGCGCGCGCGCGCCCCCCGGGCAGGCAAATTAAAGGGGACGTACAGGTACGTGCTTTTGCCTGCCCGTGCCATTCTGTTGACGTATATCTACAGAAGGCGGTCGGGAAGCGGTTAATCAGCCACAGAACCCGTGTAATTAATATGTTTTCAGGTTTAAAGGGATGAGGTGGCAACTCTAAGTAACCCCCCCGTCATGTCTGTCCTCTTCCTCCATAGTCACTGTGACCTTATCCAGTAACAGACAAGGGATGTGTCTGGATGGTGACTGTATCATTGTGTGTGTCAGGTTCCTATAAGGTGTCAGGATGTCACTGTCTATTTCTCCATGGAGGAGTGGGAGTATTTAGAAGGACACAAGGATCTCTACAAGGACTTCATGATGGAGAATCAGCCGCCCCTCACATCACCGGGTAAGAGGAGACTTTATTGTAAAGGAGAGAGCAGTACGGAGGCTCCACCTAGATCCCCCATCATCTGATAAACACATAGAAACAAAAGGGGGCGTGGCTTGGCCATAGGAGAAGATGGCTGCCTAACTCTCTAGCTCCGTCAAACCTTAGCCTTCCATCAGCTCTCTGCGGGGAATTTAACTTCCATTTGCTCACCATACAATGGGAACGGCATCCAGGGGATCTTCTACCTCCAGATCACGATCCCCAAGGGAACAACGCAGTCGGGGAACCCAGAATATCCCAGACCTCTTCAGGACACTGAGAACCAATATGGCGACGTCCTCCTCAGTTCCCTCACAGACTCAAGACGGGATCGTATTGTCACCGAATACCGCACCCCCCACACAGATAGCGACAGCTCCACATCAACAACCCAGCCTCACAGATCTACATGCCGTAGCGGCAGACATCAAAGATACTCTCTTCGCCGCTATCAGTGACCTCCGTCACGAAATACAGGCAATAGCGGGAAGAGTTCAGGATGTGGAGAAGAAAGCCGCCATTCAACAGACCTCGATCACTAAGATTTCCCGCTCTGTAGACACTCACACCCTGCAACTTAGAGAAGTCCAGAGACACTTAGAAGAATTGGACAACAGGGGAAGACGTCACAACCTTCGGGTGAGAGGTCTCCCCGAAGGTGTAGAGACAGACCAGATACTCCCCACAGTGACAGCCCTGTTTAACCAGCTGCTCGGTAAACCCAGTGAGTCACCTATAAACATGGAGCGCATTCACAGGGCTCTCAGACCGCGCGGGAAGGAAGCGGACCC
The DNA here is from genome assembly GCA_028564925.1 of Lithobates sylvaticus. Lineage (NCBI taxonomy): Eukaryota > Metazoa > Chordata > Amphibia > Anura > Ranidae > Lithobates > Lithobates sylvaticus. The sequence goes on from CM053028.1 coordinate 608,191,791, forward strand.
CCCAAGAGATATCATCTGCTGTTTATCTGACTACAAGCTTAAGGAAGAGATCCTTCGGCAGGCAAGACTCAGAAGACAACTAACATACGAAGAACATGTCATCCATATTTACCAGGACCTCTCCGCAATTACCCTCAGAAATAGAAGAGATCTGCGCCCACTGCTGGAAACCCTGAAGAACAATGGTATCACTTACCGCTGGAAATTCCCCTTCGGGCTATCTGCGACGAACCATGGACGCTCAGCACTGCTTAGAGTTCCCGAGGAACTTGAAGCCTTTTGTCATACCCTGGATATACCCTATGTACCACTGCCTAATTGGTACGCTGATTTCAGTATCTCCAATTCGCTATCCAGACACAACAATGATGACCAGATGGAAACCCAAAACACCCATTTCAGGAGACATCGCTCTCCCTCTGTACCGAGAACAACCCATACATCATGGTCTCAACCCCAGATGCACAGCCCTACAGCTGCTCCTTTACCACGCAGAGCTCGCAGAGACCGCTAAAGATGTGGGATTACATCACGTGCATGTAACTACGATAATAATTTACAGTTCTTCGGTTCCATTTCTTTTCTATGCTCTCCGACTTATATCCTTTTGCATATTCAACAATTTAACCCACAGAGATTAACGCTGACAACCTGTGGCATGTCTGTTGTACTGGCTGCCTGATACATTACACCTGTGCTGCCTGTTAATCTCCAGCATTCCCTACGCCGTGACTATGTTTATAGCTATACCCCTTCAGACGATCTGCTGTTATCTCCATGCTGTTCACCGGACTGCCTTCTCTTTTCCTTCTGACGAACAGGAACGGTTTTCTGCACATCATCCCCCTTCACTGGCAGAACTCCTATATCACTCAATCCAGCTATAAGACGGAACCTACTACTCCTACTCTAATAGACTCCTCCAGAGACTCCTCCAGACTCTCTCCAACCTGTCTGCCTTGCCTTTCCTTCTTCACTACTCTCTCACCTAAGACGAGAACTGTCCTAACCAGGAGATAAAGGGTAAAAAAAAAAAAAAAAAAAAAAAAAACATAGAACTCTCTTAAGGAACTCTTTTTCATGCCCATTCCTAGTCTGCTTGAGACACTTTGCTCTAAGATTCTAATGAACTATCCATACAGGTTTGAATCTGTTTTGCCTAATTTACTATTGTTTAGTTTCGTTCAAGCAGTTTATAAAACTTATGCAGTTCACTTTGACCAATGACCACCTTTAATCGTTAACCGGTCATATAGTTTTTAATGGCTAGAAACATGCATTTTAGAATACCCTCATTATTGCTTGCTATGAATTGCTGATTTGTAATATTTAAGGGTTTCTGGGGCAGACACATTATCCAGCACCTTGCTCCCATACTATAAATATCCCAATTGATACTACCCATGCAAGGCCACTAGATTCTAAAATAGCCTCCTTCCCTCAATATGCCATCCAATGATAACTCATGTCCCTATACTACATTAAACTGTTCTCACCTTACAATTCTTTTAATTGATATACCCTTACAATGTGTCTGCTCCACAAGATTATTAATTGCTCTCTTTTATTTCTATTTTATAGTTCCTTTTGTTCCTCACACAATGCCTTTCAGTCCTGGTACTTAATATAATTCTATTATCTACGATCTTCTCTGGTTGTCACACCAAAGCTAATTACTATACTGCCTTTACTCAGGGGTCACCATATGCTACAGGCCTTTTAACCTGCATTCTGCTAACCACTCTTAGGTCTTCATTGTATACTATTGATTAACATTCTCCCATACAGTAAACAACTCTACCACATACACATGGATAAATATACCAACGAACCACGAAGAGTTCTTCTATAATAATAAAAAAAAAAAAAAAAAGATATAATCGCCACATCTGGTCAGCAAAATCAAATTTTACTGTTCTGAGATGTACTATGTACAGTGACGGTATTACACGTCCCTTCCCCCAAGCATATATAAAAGAAAAACTAAGTATAATCCCACGTACTTACTCATCTCCACGATTCCCAGCAGACATTCTCAACTCTACCACTACAGGCTACAGGTTTGTTGGTTACTCCATATTACCACTTCTCTTCGTCCAACTCGCTTCCCACAAAGTGGCTCTAGCTTAAGCTCTTTATATATTTACAAACCGTTACTACCAAACGCCACTAACATCCTCCGACTCGTATCTCACTCACTGGGACAGGTGAGCAGGATCTCCACTGTTGTCGGATTTCCCCCACCCCTCCGAGTACTATCTTTAAATCCAGCTACCTTCCCTTTCCTCCCCTTCCTTACACAACCCCAACTCTTACAAACCACATCTGCCATTAAAGCATCTCCTTCACGCTACCTACTTAGGATACCCTCGTTCTCACCACAGCTCCTACAACATCTTTCGACTCGCACAAGCACAAAGCTAACAAACCACACTTACAATGGCTACAGGAACGTCCACGACCAACCTTGACCAACTTAAGATCATCTCATTAAACGTTAAGGGGCTTAATATTCCAGAAAAAAGGACACAATTACTCTTCGCCATGCAAAAGAGTAAGGCGGATGTTCTGTTTCTACAGGAAACTCATTTCCGTACCGGTTCAATCCCGAAACTACATAATCACTATTACCCCACAGCATATCATTCCACAAACACGGAATCAAAATCCAAAGGAGTTTCCATTTTAATTTCGAAGCACTGCCCCTTTCAGGTTACTAACACGACGCTCGACGACGAAGGCAGGTTCCTTTTCCTTAAAGGATCCTACAAAGGTAGAATACTTACCTTAGCAAATGTATATGCCCCGAACAACAACCAAGTCTCTTTCTTCCGCGACACCATTCAAAAACTGACAGATTTCCATGAAGGCACGTTAATCCTAGGGGGTGACTTCAATGTCCCCCTGAACCCTCTGCTTGACACGTCCACCGGAACCTCATCAATTCCCTACGCTGCTCTCAGAGCGATAAAAACTCAACTCCAAACCCTCCTACTCCACGACACCTGGCGCACCTTATACCCGGACTCGAAAGACTTTACATTCTATTCAATGCCACACAATAAATATTCAAGAATTGATTACCTCTTCATCACACAAAATGACCTTCCTATCCTTAAACACGCATCTATTGACCCAATGTTTATTTCAGATCATCACCCAATCTCTTTATCAATAACGTTCCCTGCCACTCACCCTCGCTCGTATTCCTGGAAATTAGACCCATCCCTTCTCACTGACCTAGCGGTCTCTATGGAAGTTGAAAATTGCATTACACAATATTTTGCGGAAAACAAAGCAACTGATACATCTCCTCTTACAAACTGGGAAGCACACAAATGTGTGGTGAGAGGAATCCTCATTTCAGCAGCTGCTAAACGGAAAAAAGCTACCCGGAAGTATTTCAATGAACTTACCGTCCACATTAGAAATCTTGAAAACACACATAAACGCACTAGAGCACTGACCACTTTAAATACCCTGATCCAAGCCAGGAAAGAAATGCTTGAACTCCTAGGGAAACAAATTCGTCGCAAATACATCCTTACCCAAAAGACCTTTTACGAATTTGGCAACAAAACGGGACGATTATTAGCAAGAGCTCTCCACTCCAAAAAAGCTAAGAATACCATACACTCCCTTACAGACTCACTAGGACGCAAAATAACTTCTACACCAGATATAGCCAATCTATTTGTAAACTATTACTCTAAATTGTATAATCTTTCTACGCCTTCTTCACCCCATAATCTATCTCAGAGACAACAGCTGATCAATGATTTTTTACGTCAATACAGCCCTACCCCTATCTCAGACTCTTCTTTTCAAACGCTTGATTCACCCCTAACTAAGGAAGAAGCTACTACGGCATTAAAACTAATGAAAACGGGTAAAAGTCCCGGACCCGACGGTCTGACTGTTGGATACTATAAAACATACGCACACTTACTAACCCCTATCTTCATCTCTTCTTTTGACACTTGCTCCTCTTACACCACTCCCCCTCGAGACCTGTTGACAGCTCATATCGCTGTCATTCCCAAACCAGGAAAAGACCCCACACTAGTCGCAAACTATAGACCTATTTCGCTCTTAAATGTCGATCTTAAATGGTATGCCAAAATATTAGCCAACCGACTCCTCCCTTTACTCCCAGATCTTATCCACCCAGACCAAGTAGGGTTTATCCCTGGTAGAGAAGCAAGGGATAATACTCTCAAAACACTTAACATACACCATTGGCTTACATCTCAACGACTTAAAGGCTTTCTCCTCTCCCTAGACGCAGAGAAGGCATTCGATAGAGTGGCCTGGGACTACATGACAGCAACACTAACAGCCTTAGGCTTTCCCACTCGTATGCTTAACTTTATCCTCATGCTATATTCCGCTCCCACGGCAAGAGTTCGAGTCAACGGCCACCTATCGAATGCCTTCTCCATCACTAATGGCACCCGTCAAGGATGTCCATTGTCCCCTCTGATCTTTGTTCTCACACTGGAACCACTCCTACGACATATTAGGGCAAACCCAGATATAAAAGGGATAGACGTCAAAGGCCGCACCTTTAAAACTGCCGCGTTTGCAGATGATATACTTCTATTCCTGTCAGAACCCTTGACGTCCATTCCAAACCTACTTAAAACTCTAACACACTTCAAAGCTCTATCTAACCTTCAAATCAACATTGCAAAGTCCAACGCCTTAAATATTTCTTTACCCACGGAGCACTACATGCAGAGCCTAAACAACTTTCCATTTAAATGGAGCAAAAGTCATCTTACATACCTAGGAATCAATATCCCCACTTCACTTACCAACCTATACTCTGCAAATTACCTACCCCTTTTGAGTACTATTACCCGCGACCTTAAACAGTGGTCAGTGGGAGTCTTTTCCTGGTTTGGCAGAGCTGCCATAATAAAGATGAATATTCTGCCTAGAGTATTATACCTCTTTCAGACATTACCGATCAAACTCCCGAACACATTTTTCGCAACTTATCGCAAATTATGCACAGATTTTATTTGGGGCAAATTGAAACCCAGACTAAACTACGAGAGTCTCACTGCCCCCAAACTCAAAGGTGGTCTAGGCATACCTGATGTCAAAAAATATTATTTAGCTTGCCACTTAACAAGAATTATCGACTGGAACATCCACTCCACCACTAAAGACTGGGTCCAATTGGAAAACTCTATAGCTCCTATTCCTGTGGCCCAAACCCCATGGCTACAACCAAAACATATCCCACCCATATACACATCACATCCTATCATATCCCCGACGCTCCATGCTTTTCAACATACCTGCTACAAATACCGAATCTCATCACCTCTAGGACCTATGACTCCACTCAGACTGAATCCTGACTTTACACCAGGAATGCACTCTTCCTTCCTAAATGAACTATGGCCACACACAAATGTTACTGCCAATCACTTCTTTGAAAACAACCGCCTGATTCCGTATTCAGAGCTAAAGACTAACATAAATGCTGCTAGGTTCCCATTTTGGACATATGTTCAAATTCGACATTTTCTAAATACCAAACCTAGTAACACGGACTGGTCCAGGCAACTGACTCCTTTTGAAGAAATGTGTATTAAAAACGAACCGCAGAGACACCTTATATCATTCACTTACAACCTACTATTACCCTGCCAACACCTGACGAATCACCGAATCAACAGTAACTGGCATAAGGATCTCTCCGTTGACCTATCTGACAGAGATTGGGAGAACATTTACACAATTGTCCACAAGGGTTCCCTAAACGTTTATGCCCAAGAAAACGCTTTTAAACTGCTCTCAAGGTGGTATAGAACACCTATCTTATTACATCGAATCTACCCAACTACCTCCCCATTGTGTTGGAGATGTGAAAAAGATACTGGATCATTGTTGCATATATGGTGGTCCTGCCCCAAAATCCAGCCATACTGGACAGAGGTACATAGACTTACCCAACAAATTTCCACCCACACCCTGGCATACTCCCCTACACAACTTCTATTACACCTTTCGACCCCACCTCTAAAATCATACCTGAGATCTTTACCCATGCATATGCTCATGGCTGCAAACATGTGTGTTCCTGCCAAATGGAAGTCCACGGAACCTCCCTCCTTAAAAGACTGGTTCCGACGTATTAACAAAACTTCAGAAATGGAGGAATTAATCCACCAAGCTAGAGACACACCTTACAAATTCACTCAAACATGGTCATGTTGGTTGCACTATCGTACAACTGATGAATATTCTAGAATCCTCTCTTGATCAACTAATAGGAGCTGTGGTGACACAAATTAATACCGCCCTATACCTAACCCGAATCCAATCTTCCCTTCGTTACCCCATTTTACATTTATAAAAGCGGAGGATGTATACCTTTTCTCCTAGATGCTCCAACTACATACCTCCGATACCATTACCCCCTTCCAATCAATGTTTTGATACATATTTTATCTTCAGCTTACGCTTGTGCTTTATTACTACCGACTACCTACGTGTATACTGAATTCGTTTAAATCACCCCACTACTAACTATATAGACTCCATCTCCTTCAACGGATATATCAACGGATATATTAATACTGATTCTTATTTGTACATGTTTCGAATATCTCTATGTACTAACGTACTTTTTCTTCTGTATAATCTAACAACACTTCCTGCTGTTACTATACTGAACTCTACCTTGCAACTGTTGTTCTATTGATGGATATTGCATCTCGCGGCTGCGTCCGCACTCAATTATCCCTGTTTTGTTATTATACCTCAATAAAACTGTTTTGAAAAAAAAAAACACATAGAAACAATGTATTCAGTCAGTGTGTGTGTTTCCTACAGATGGATCCAGTTATGAGAACCTCTTGGAGAGGTGTCCTCTGTATTCCCGGTATTCCACACAGGAAGATCAAGAGATCCCTCACTATGATCAGGTAGGTGCGACTAAGCAACTAGAACTCAACAGAATGCTAAGCTATGGGTGTCATTCTTCTATGTAACTTCTTATTCCTTTTCATCAATGCGTTTTATCATCTTTGGGGTTTAGGGTGAAGAACTGAAAGATATCAAAGTTGAGGTTAAAGATGAAGAAGAAGAGACGTTGGTGAGTGGAGATCAGCAGTCTATGGAGGAGCGGGAGATGGTTATGGAAAGTAAACAGGAGGAATCTTCTCTACATATGGACACAGGTAAGTAATAAACATTAAATGCTAAAACAATTCACATTTTCATTTCACTGTTATGAGTATAAAGTACTGTATATTTTTTTCTACTTAGGGTAAGTCTGTGCTGCCCTTATTCAAAATAAAAAGGTCACATCCTTCTGTACAGGAAAGACTGAAAAACCCGAATTGTTGACAGTAAAAACATCATCGGTGCACCTTCTCCACTGCCTAATGTACTGTACACAATATAAAAGAATAATCTCTAGTTCTCGCTAAAGGAAGACAATCATATTTCCGACACTACTCAATGTTCCCAACAAATAAGGAGGAGATACTGTATACATGTGGTTCTCAACCTCAGTCCTTAAGTTTTGGAAATTTCTCAGAGATAAAATAGCTGTCCAAAATACCAAGCCATTGACTCTGATTTAAAGCACCTGTGCAAGATAAAGTAAACCCCCCTTTTTTACTCATTAAAAATTCTTAAAGAGATACACTATGGAGTTCCCTTTTTATTTCATGTCACCTGCTTGATCGTTCTGAGCCTGAGGGTCCGGTATCCTGAGTGACCAGTATTTGCCTTTTGGAGCCCTTGGCCGGGATTAAGCCACAAGCTCTTGAGACCTCTGTAACAGGAGGTCTCACATTCTGGTAAGGGTCAGTGTGTTCATTGGTGGAGGTGTTACCCCCTTTTCTTACCAGACCACTATTTTCCTTTTGGTGTTATCGGATTGATGTCACGCTGAACCAATTATTGAGTTGCCTTTTTATGTTGAATCAGCAATTGAGTTGGGAATTAAGGATCAACACTAAGAACGTTTACATCTTGGACAATTATTTTGAATTAACACCTTCAATTTAGTTTTTTTCCATCACTGTTTTCATCGCATGTTTTATTATTTAGGTTCACCACCTAACATGTATTAAGACATAACTGGCACATTTGTTATGCTTTAGTCACCAATTTTTTCTGCAGCGCAGTCGTTTGTTCTATTTTGACAAGATAAAGTAAAACCTGCAAACATGGCCTGTTGGGGTACTTGAGGACTGAGATTTAGAACCACTGCTGTATACCATATGAAAGGTCCCTCCCCATTCCTTCATATAACGTCATGTTCCCAACAAATGAGGAGGAGATACTGTACACCATATGAAAGGTCCATCTCCATTCCTCAATATAACGTCATGTTCCCAACAAATGAGGAGGAGATACTGTACACCATATGAAAGGTCCATCTCCATTCCTCAATATAACGTCATGTTCCCAACAAATGAGGAGGAGATACTGTACACCATATGAAAGGTCCATCTCCATTCCTCAATATAATGTCATGTTCCCAACAAATGAGGAGGAGATACTGTAAATCATATGAAAGGTCCATCTCCATTCCTTCATATAACGTCATGTTCCCAACAAATGAGGAGGAGATCCTGTACGCCATATGAAAGGTCCATCTCCATTCCTTCATATAACGTCATGTTGTCAACAAAAGAGAAGGAGATACTGTACACCATATGAAAGATCTATCTTCGTCCTTTGGTATTTTTTCAGGTTTCCAAGAAATGAGGAGGAGCTACTGTACACCATATGAAAGATCCATCTCCATTCCTCAATATAACGTCATGTTCCCAACAAATGAGGAGGAGATACTGTACACCATATGAAAGGTCCATCTCCATTCCTCAATATAACGTCATGTTCCCAACAAATGAGGAGGAGATACTGTACACCATATGAAAGGTCCATCTCCATTCCTCAATATAACGTCATGTTCCCAACAAATGAGGAGGAGATACTGTACACCATATGAAAGGTCCATCTCCATTCCTCAATATAACGTCATGTTCCCAACAAACGAGGAGGGGATACTGTACACCATATGAAAGATCTATCTTCGTCCTTTGGTATTTTTTCAGGTTTCCAAGAAATGAGGTGGAGGAAGGTCCATCTCCATACTCAAAGTGATAATGTCATCAATGCACATAAAAATTTAACATGGTGTGATTTGGGTGGGTTGTATATTTTATCTGCTTTGTAATTTAAAGGAGAGCGCAGTTTGGAGGGTCCACCTGGATCCTCCATCATCTGATAAACAAATAAAAACAATGTATTCAGTCAGTGTGTGTGTTTCCTACAGATGGATCCAGTAATGGGAACCCACCAGAGAGATCTCCCCATCCTCTGTATTCCCGGGATTCCACACAGGAAGATCACACCATCCCTCACTATGATCAGGTAGGTGGGATTGAGCATGAAGACCTAAAGTGATATAAGTTGACATACTTCTATGTTATTAGTTGTTCTTTTTTTTTTTACAAATGTATTCTATCATCTTTGGGGTTTAGGCGGAAGAACTGAAAGACATCAAAATTGAGGTTAAAGAGGAAGAAGAAGAGACATTGGTGAGTGGAGATCAGCAGTCTATGGAGGAGGGGGAGATGATTATGGAAAGTAAACAGGAGGAATCTTCTCTACATATGGACGCAAGTAAGTAATAAACACTAAATGCAGAAACATTTCACATTTTCATTTCACTTCTATTGTCACTTAAGTTTAGAAAAGGTAAAAAAAATAAAAAAATCTAAGTGGCCGATGATCCAGGGGTAGGCAGAATACCCATATATTGCTAATCCTAATATTCCCCAATTTGAAATAATTACTTCCTGATCCCAAAAGGCAATCAGATAACTCCCCAGATCAATATTCTATCATGGTTATTAGCCATTTTTATTTTATATAATAAGAAACTTATGCAGTCATTTTTTTTTCAACAATATACAGAGTCATCTAGATCCAGACTTTTCCTCATCTGCACAGCTCCAAACATAAAGCTCCCCTTACGTATACAGGAGGTGAAACCTTTTTTTCTTTCAGTCATGTGCAGTTTATACCACCTTTGTTCAAAATAAAGAATATAACATCATTCTGTACAGGCTAGACCGGGAAACCTTAACTACTCACAGTAAGAACATCATCGATGTATCTACTGCATCGCGCAATATATTATGGGTATAATTTCTACTCCTCATCGAGAGAAGGTAATCATGTTTACCACACTACTCAATGTTCCCAACAAATGAGGAGGAGATACTGTACACCATATGAAAGGTCCATCTCCATTCCTCAATATAACGTCATATTCCCAACAAATGAGGAGGAGATACTGTACACCATATGAAAGGTCCATCTCCATTCCTCAATATAACGTCATGTTCCCAACAAATGAGGAGGAGATACTGTACACCATATGAAAGGTCCATCTCCATTCCTCAATATAACGTCATGTTCCCAACAAATGAGGAGGAGATACTGTACACCATATGAAAGGTCCATCTCCATTCCTCAATATAACGTCATGTTCCCAACAAATGAGGAGGAGATACTGTACACCATATGAAAGGTCCATCTCCATTCCTCAATATAACATCATGTTCCCAACAAATGAGGAGGAGATACTGGAATCTGGTAGTAATATGGTTTGAACCTCTCTTTTAGCATGCTAACCGTCTCTGACTATCTCCTATGGCATGGACACAGTCTCCAACCATCTAACTGTAGTATGTTCAAAAGTCTAATGCCCCGTACACATGGTCGGAATTTCAGCCAGCAAAAGACCGATGAGAGCCTTTGGTCGGAAAATGCGATCGTGAGTAGGCTCCATTGGACTTTTGCTGGCGGAATTTCGGCCAGCAAAAGATTGAGAGCATGTTCTCAATTTTTCGGTTGAAGAAAGTTGGCCGAAAATGCGTTCATGTGTAGGCAATTCCGACGCGCAAAAACTCACGCATGCTCAGATTCAACTACGAGACGGAAGCTATTGGCTAGTGGCTACTGAACTTCCTTTTTCTAGTCCCGTCGTACGCGTCGTACGTCACCGCGTTCTTGGCGGTCGGAATTTGGTGTGACCCTGTGTACGCAAGACAGCTTGAGCGAAATCCCGTTGGGAAAACCATCGGAGCTTTTTCCGACAAAAAATTCAGATCGTGTGTACGCGGCATAACAGTTTTCTGTAACATTACATACACTGAAAATTGAGCGTCACCCTTACCCACTGGGCACTCAAACCCCCTTCCTAACCAGACCAATTTTCAGCTTTCGGTGCTCTCACACTTTGAATGACAATTACTCAGTCATGCAACACTGTACCCAAATTAATTTTGTGTCCTTTTTTTCACACAAACAGAGCTTTCTTTTGGTGGTATTTAATCACCACTGGGTTTTTAATTTTTTGCGCTATAAATCAAAAAATAATGAAAATTCGGTAAAAAAAATAAAAAAAAATCTTTGTTTCTATTAAAAATTATTGGCGAGTATTGGCGAGTATTGGCAAGTATTGGCAGAGTATTGCAGTGTTGCACAGTATTGGTAGAGTATTGCACAGTGGTGGTAGAGCATTGCACAGTGGTGGTAGAGCATTGCACAGTGGTGGCAGAGCATTGCACAGTGGTGGCAGAGCAGTGCACAGTGGTGGCAGAGCAGTTGTCACGTACCTGGTGGTGCGAGCCCGAGATTGCAGGGAGAGGCCTCCCTTGCGTCTCCCACTCCTGGTCCCCTGGTGTGGGAACAGGAGAGCCAGGAGTGAGGAGGAGCACGGGTGCCTGGCAGGATCAACAGACCGGTGGGAAGGAAACAGGTTAGCTGAGCAGGCTGGATCTCTGGAAAGCAGGCTCACAGGTAAACCGGATAGCAGAGCTGGCAGGATCACAGGAAGCAGGCTCACAGGTAAACTGGATAGCAGAGCTGGCAGGATCACAGGAAGCAGGCTCACAGGTAAACTGGATAGCAGAGCTGGCAGGATCACAGGAAGCAGGCTCACAGGTAAACTGGATAGCAGAGCTGGCAGGATCACAGGAAAGCAGGCTCACAGGTAAACTGGATAGCAGAGCTGGCAGGATCACAGGAAGCAGGCTCACAGGTACACTGGATAGCAGAGCTGGCAGGATCACAGGAAAGCAGGCTCACAGGTAAACTGGATAGCAGAGCTGGCGGGATCACAGGAAGCAGGCTCACAGGTACACTGGATAGCAGAGCTGGCAGGATCACAGGAAGCAGGCTCACAGGTAAACTGGATAGCAGAGCTGACAGGAACTGGACAACGGCTTGGCAGGTAAGTTCACAGGAAAGCTTGGATAGCAGAGCTGACAGGAACTGGACAACGGCTTGGCAAGCAGGTTCACAGGTACACTTGGATAGCAGAGCTGACAGGAACTGGACAACGGCTTGGCAAGTAAGTTCACAGGTAAGCTTGGATAGCAGAGCTGACAGGAACTGAACACAGGAAACGGAACCACAGACTGGACTGGAACCAGCAGGTGAACAGGCTCGTTACAGAGGGTCAGACTGCAGACTGGACAAAGGCTAAACAAGGAACCAAAGTTCATCAAGAAGTCAGGTAATGAATCTGAACTTGGGCAAGGTACAATGGATCAGGCAGGAGGATGGTCACTGGAAGCCGGGGTCGGGTACAGGCAGAAAGCAGGATAGTCTTTATGGCAAGCCGGGTCAAAGGAACAGGTATAACAGGATCAGGTTACTTTTACTACACCACAACGCTGTAGAGCAGACAGCAAAGACCGTCTGCTCAAGTCAGGTTTAAATAGGCCGGCTGGTGCTAACTAGGGCGCGCGCCCGTCTCCCTGTGCGCGGTTGTGCACGTGCCCGCGCCCGGGCGCGCATGCGCATGCGCAATGGAATCTGAGGGCCAGGACGGCCCGGGTTTAGATTTCTGGCAGGATCTTCATGACAGCAGTGCACAGTGGTGGCAGAGCAGTGCACAGTGGTGGCAGAGCATTGCACAGTGGTGGCAGAGCAGTGCACAGTGGTGGTAGAGCATTGCACAGTGGTGGTAGAGCATTGCACAGTGGTGGCAGAGCAGTGCACAGTGGTGGTAGAGCATTGCACAGTGGTGGTAGAGCATTGCACAGTGGTGGTAGAGCATTGCACAGTGGTGGCAGAGCAGTGCACAGTGGTGGCAGAGCAGTGCACAGTGGTGGCAGAGCAGTGCACAGTGGTGGCAGAGCATTGCACAGTGGTGGCAGAGCAGTGCACAGTGGTGGCAGAGCATTGCACAGTGGTGGCAGAGCAGTGCACAGTGGTGGCAGAGCATTGCACAGTGGTGGCAGAGCAGTGCACAGTGGTGGCAGAGCAGTGCACAGTGGTGGTAGAGCATTGCACAGTGGTGGCAGAGCATTGCACAGTGGTGGCAGAGCATTGCACAGTGGGGGCAGAGCATTGCACAGTGGTGGCAGAGTATTGCACAGTGGTGGCAGTGTATCTGTCACTGACCAGCGCTGTGGGCACTACACATCCAGCCCACAGCGCTGGTCCCGTCTCTCCCCCTCTCGCTTCTCCCCTCTCACTGTACCGATCGGTACAGAGAGGGGAGGGAGGAACCGGCGTCATGACGTGACGCCGGTTTGTGTACATGTGATCGCTCCGTCATTTGACGGAGCGATCACGTGGTAAACGGACGCTATCAGTGGCCGTTTACCGCGATCCGTAATGCGGTCACGGGTGTTCCCGAGTGCGTGCCCCAGGGGGCGCGCGGGAGCAAGTTTCTGGGAGGATGTCCGTAGGACGTCCACCCAGAATAAGCCGACCGCGCTGTAGCTGTCTTTCGGCTATGGCCAGGTCGGCATGTGGTTAACCACCTGATTACTGGGCACTTAAACCCTCCTCGTGACCAGACCAATTTTCAGCTTTTGGCGCTGACGCACTTGGAATGACAATTGCACGGTCATACAACACTGTACCCAAATGAAATTTTTACCATTTTTTCCCCACAAATAGAGCTTTCTTTTGGTGGTATTTAATCACAGCTGGGGTTTTTATTTTTTGCTAAACAAATAAAAAAAGTTGGAAAATTAAAAAAAAAAAAAAAAAAAAAATCATGTTTAATAGTTTGTTATAAAATTTAGCAAACAGGTAATTTTTTCTGCTTCATTGATATGCACTGATAGGCGGCACAGGTGGGCACTGATAGGCTGCACTGGTGGGCACTGATAGGCTGCACTGGTGGGGACAGATAAGTCGGTACTGATGGGCACCGCAAAGATGGCACTGATGGGCACGGATGGGTGGCACAGATGGGTGGCATGGATGGGCACTGATTGATGGCACTGATGGGCACTGATAGATGGCACTAATAGGTGGCACTGATAGATGGCACTAATGGGCACTGATAGGTGGCACTGATGGGCACTGATAGGTGGCACTGGGCACTGGTAGGGGACACTGATGAGCACTGGTAGGGGACACTGATGAGCACTGGTAGGGGACACTGATGAGCACTGGTAGGGGACACTGATGTGCAGCACTGGCACTGTGGGCACTGACAGATGGCACTGGGGGCACTTTTATTAACAAATGTGGGCACCCTGGGCATATTGCAGTGAGAGGGACTGATGTCCCTCTCACTGCCGCCGGTGATCAGCTTTTTTTTTTCTCCTCGCGCTGTCAGCGCGAGCAGGAAAAAAAGCCGATTACCGGCTCGGTTAATATCACATGATCAGCTGTCATTGGCTTCAGGGGGGCGCGCAGGCAGCTCGTTGCCGGGACGACGTCAATAGACGTCGTCCTGGCACATTAGATCCGCGCTGTAGCCGTCATTTGGCTATAGCGCGGGTCTATAGTGGTTAAGTTGACCATCACATGTTGTTCTCCAAATGGAAGGTCCATCTCCATTCTTTCATAGGTTGTTATGAAAGGTCTATCTCCGTCCTTTGGTATGTTTTCACGTTTCCGAGAAATGAGGTGAAGGAAGGTCCATCTCCATTCTCACTGTAAAAATGTCCTCGTGATTTAGGTGTTTTGTATCATTTGTATTCCTATTTTCCCGTTATAATTGCTTCCCGATTCCATGCCGGAGCTCTTATAGATGATTTGGTGATGGACCAACATATATGACTCCTGAATGGAAGGTTATAACATTTAATGTTAAATTGTTTCTCTACAGGTGGACACAATGTCCGGAATACCTCTGAGGAACATCTCATTGTATCTCCAGATTATAAAGCAGAAGATAATAACATTGTACAATATTCTCCAGGAGGAAATCCCGTTACTCCAAATATACATCCCAGACCTTCCCAATTGGGGAGATCGATGGATCCCTCTAATCCTGAGGAATCTTCTGATGGATCTCACACCAAGACTATAGGATCTCACAGTACAGATACTTCAATAGATCCTTCTATTCCCGAGGAATCTTCTTTAGGCAATGAAGGAGTTCCCACAGGAGAGAGTTCATTGTCAAGTTCAGAGTGCGGGAAACTTTTTAGTGAAAACAGAGAACTTCTTAGACACCAAAAGGGCCTTCTCTATTCATGTTCAGAGTGTGGGAAATGCTTTAACCACAAAAGCCACTTTGTTACCCACCAGAGAATTCACACAGGTGAGCGCCCTTTTCCATGCTCGGTGTGTGGGAAAAGCTTCGCTCGCAAAAGTTCACTTGTAGTACACCAAAAGATTCACAAGATGGAGTTCCCTTATTCGTGTTCAGAGTGTGGAAAACTTTTTAGGGAAAACGGAGAACTTCTTGAACACCAGAAAAGCCACACAGCCGGGCCTTTCTATTCATGTTCAGAGTGCGGGAAAAGTTTTACTCACAAAAGTCACCTTCTTACCCACCAAAAAATTCACAAAGGTGAGTGCTCCTACCCATGTTCGGAGTGTGGGAAATGTTTCGCTAGGAAAGGTTTACTTGTAGTACACCAAAGGAGTCACACGAATGAGCGCCCTTATTCATGTTCAGAGTGCGGGGAACTTTTTTGTGAAAGCAAAGAACTTCTTAGGCACAAAAATAGCCACACGGGTGGGCCTTTCTACTCATGTTCAGAGTGCGGGAAATGTTTTACTCACAAAAGTCACTTTGTTACCCACCAGAGAATTCACACAGGTGAGCGCCCTTTTCCATGCTCAGTGTGTGGGAAAAGTTTCGCTCGCAATAGTTCGCTTGTGGCACACCAAAGGATTCACAAGAATGAGCTCCCATATTCGTGTTCAGAGTGTGGGAAACTTTTTGGGGAAAATGGAGACCTTCTTGAACACCAGAAAAGCCACACGGGTGGGCCTTTCTATTCATGCTCAGAGTGCGGGAAAAGTTTTACTCACAAAAGTCACTTTGTTACCCACCAGAGAATTCACACGGGTGAGCGCCCCTATTCATGTTCAGAGTGTGGGAAATGTTTCGCTAGGAAAGGTTCACTTGTAATACACCAAAGGAGTCACACAAATGAACGCCCTTATTCATGTTCAGAGTGCGGGAAATGTTTCACTGAGAAAGGAAAACTACTTATACACCAGAGAAAACACACGGGTGAACGTCCCTATTCATGTTCAGAGTGCGGGAAATGTTTTGATCGTAAATGTAAACTTGTTGAGCACCAGATGACTCACACGGGAGAGCATCCCTATTTTTGTTCAGAGTGCGGGAAACGCTTCGCGCTGAGAAGTTCCCTTGTAGTACATCAAAAGATCCATACAGACGAGCGCCCTTATTTATGTTCAGAGTGTGGGAAATGTTTCATTGAGAAAGGGAAACTTCTTAGACACCAGAGAAGTCACACAGGCGAGCGTCCTTATTCATGTCCAGAGTGCGGGAAATGCTTCTTTCGGAAAAGCAAACTTGTCATGCACCAAAGGATTCACACAGGCGAGCGTCCGTATTCATGTCCAGAGTGCGGGAAGTGTTTTATTCGGAAAAGTAAACTCGTTACACACCAAAGGATTCACACGGACGATCGGCGGTATTCTTGTTCAGAGTGCGGGAAAAGTTTCATTCAGAAAACAAACCTGGTTAGCCACCAGGGAAGTCACACGGGTGAGCGCAACTTCTTATGTTCAGAGTGCGGGAAATGTTTCCGTTTCAAAAGATCGGTTGAGACACACGAGAGAAATCACTCCACCTGACAACCGGTTTCAGGTTCAGACTGGTGTGTTGGGGGCAAATATACGTTATTTTCGGGTACACTTTGGTAGGTCTAGGCCTTCTGGGATTGAATTCTAGTAATACGATCCTCTAAACATACAGAGATGACTCGGTCCCGCACTCACACAGACCGCACCATACAACTAAACTGTGCTAATACATGGCCAGATATGACAATACATGGACAACACTTCTTATTGGCTGATATTGACTTGTATATGGACAACACTTATTGGCTGATATCGGCTTCTGTACATTATTGGTCTTTTTCTGTTGTACTGAAGAAGCCGGCTTCTCATTGGTCCATCCAATATAAGATTTGATATAGATTATAGCTTAATTTTTATTGTTTGCTAATCACTAATTCTGATTTTCTAAAATAAACAAGAAAGTACTTAACACTTCTATGGACTGAGTGTTTTTTTTTTTTTTTAATTACTCAAATTCTTATATCATTGGTGATTAAAGGGCCCCTAGAGAGTCAATTTACCCGCAAGACCGATTCCAGGGATTGGATGATGACAGTTAACTTGACCGTCTCTTCTATCTCTCAGGGACTATTGATGAGATCTCTGAAGGATATTTTGAGGTTTGCACGCCTGATGTGCCCATTATGAGGGGTTCCCACCATCCCTGTGCCGAGTTCCTGGGTCTGTACACCTGCTGTGCCCATCATGAGAGGTTCCCACCATCCCTGTGCTGAGTTCCCGGGTCTGTACACCTGCTGTGCCCACTATGAGGGGTTCCCACCATCCCTGTGCTGAGTTCCCAGGTCTGTACACCTGCTGTGCCCACTATGAGGGGTTCCCACCATCCCTGTGCTGAGTTCCTGGGTCTGTACACCTGCTGTGCCCATTATGAGGGGTTCCCACCATCCCTGAGCTGAGTTCCTGGGTCTGTACACCTGCTGTGCCCACTATGAGGGGTTCCCACCATCCCTGAGCTGAGTTCCTGGGTCTGTACACCTGCTGTGCCCATTATGAGGGGGGTTCCCACCATCCCTGAGCTGAGTTCCTGGGTCTGTACGCCTGCTGTGCCCATTATGAGGAGTTCCCACCATCCAAGTTAATTAAAGTGCGTTACACACAGAATGCAGGGCTCACCAGTGTGTTACAGCGCATTGAGACGATTCGGTTCGCATTGTAGCGCTATACAAATTATTCATTCATTACACACAGAATGCAGGGCTCACCGGTGCATTACACACAGAATGCAGAGCTCACCAGTGCGTTACACACAGAATGCAGGGCTCACCAGTGCGTTACACACAGAATGCAGGGCTCACCAGTGCATTACACACAGAATGCAGGGCTCCCCGGTGCATTACACACAGAATGCAGGGCTCCCCAGTGCATTACACACAGAATGCAGGCTAACCGGTGCATTACACACAGAATGCAGGCTAACCAGTGCGTTACACACAGAATGCAGGGCTCACCGGTGCGTTACACACCAAGTGCTTTTTTTTACCACTATCATTTCTTTATATTGGCTTTTGGAATTTACAAATGCAGCAATTTAGAAATCAGATGAAAGGTTTAGCTCTGGAAAACACTTTTCATAGATAAAAAGTGCATTTTATATACATCTATATAGATCAGACCAAAATGAGGAGGAATGAGGGACATTGCTCCAAATCAGGGACAGTTGGGAGCTATGGAATTATGATTTGTAGTTCAAGGGATGTCCTTTCCCGAGTACTTTTTTTTTTTTTAAATTCCCTTTAAGAACCAAAAACATTCATGTCTT
Source organism: Lithobates sylvaticus (assembly GCA_028564925.1). NCBI lineage: Eukaryota > Metazoa > Chordata > Amphibia > Anura > Ranidae > Lithobates > Lithobates sylvaticus. The sequence goes on from CM053028.1 coordinate 608,210,644, forward strand.
CCATAGACTGGTCTGGTTGTGAGAAACGATGTCCCACAGGTGCGCGGACGCCATCTTCCTTGTGTTCTTTATGGTGTGTCTACGAAGATTCTTCAAGGGGCTTTTATCACAAGTGGCAAGCAGAGACAGGAAGTGAAGTCAGGCGCTGAAAGGAAGTGATGTCATGTGTAGACAGGAAGTTCCGGGTGAGAGGTGAGTTGGAAGGAAGTAGAGAGGAGACATTGCTGGAAGTGGCAGCTGAGGAGGTAATAAGATATTATTATTTAGGATTATATAGCGCCAAGAGTTTACACAGTGCTTTACAATGTAGAGGGGGAACAGTACAATTACTGTTTAATTACAACACAGAAGTGAATAGGAGGGCCCTGCTCATGGAACTTACAATTTAAAGGAGCTTGCAATCTATTTTCACCCAATAACCTCCCCGACATGTCTGTTCTCTTCCTCCATAGTCACTGTAACCTTATCCGGTAACAGACAAGGGATGTGTCTGGATGGTGACTGTATCATTGTGTGTGTCAGGATGTCACTGTCTATTTCTCCATGGAGGAGTGGGAGTATTTAGAAGGACACCAGGATCTCTACAAGGACGTCATGATGGACAATCAGCCGCCCCTCACATCACCGGGTAAGAGGAGACTTTATTGTAAAGGAGAGAGCAGTACGGAGGCTCCACCTAGATCCCCCATCATCTGATAAACACATAGAAACAATGTATTCAGTCAGTGTGTGTGTTTCCTACAGATGGATCCAGTAATGGGATCCCACCAGAGAGATGTCCCCGTCCTCTGTATTCCCGGGATTCCACACAGGAAGATCACACCATCCCCCACCATCATCAGGTAGGTGAGACTGAGCAGCTAGAGCTCAAAAGAATGCTGAGCTATGAGATGTAACTTTTTGTTTCTTTTCATCAATGCATTTTATAATCTTTGGGGTTTAGGATGAAGAACTTAAAGACATAAAAGTCGAGGTTAAAGAGGAAGAAGAAGAGACGTTGGTGAGTGGAGATCAGCAGTCTATGGAGGAGGGGGAGATGATTATGGAAAGTAAACAGGAGGAATCTTCTCTACATATGGACACAAGTAAGTAATAAACACTAAATCTTGAAACAATTCACATTTTAATTTTACTTCAATGAGTATAAAGTACAGTATGTTTTCTTCTAATTAGGGTAAGTCTGTGCTGCCCTTATTCAAAATAAAAAGGTCACATCCTTCTGTACAGGAAAGACTGAAAAACCCGAACTGTTGACAGTAAAAACATCATCGTTGCACCTTCTCCACTGCCTAATGTACTGTACACAATATAAAAGGATAATCTCCTAGTTCTCACCGAAGGAAGACAATCATATTTACGACACTACTCAATGTTCCCAACAAATGAGGAGGAGATACTGTACACCATATGAAAGGTCCATCTCCATTCCTCAATATAACGTCATGTTCCCAACAAATGAGGAGGAGATACTGTACACCATATGAAAGGTCCATCTCCATTCCTCAATATAACGTCATGTTCCCAACAAATGAGGAGGAGATACTGTACACCATATGAAAGGTCCATCTCCATTCCCCAATATAACGTCATGTTCCCAACAAATGAGGAGGAGATACTGTACACAATATGAAAGGTCCATCTTCATTCCTCAATATAACGTCATGTTCCCAACAAAATGAGGAGGAGATACTGTACACCATATGAAAGGTCCATCTCCGTTCCTCAATATAACGTCATGTTCCCAACAAATGAGGAGGAGATACTGTACACCATATGAAAGGTCCATCTCCATTCCCCAATATAACGTCATGTTCCCAACAAATGAGGAGGAGATACTGTACACAATATGAAAGGTCCATCTTCATTCCTCAATATAACGTCATGTTCCCAACAAATGAGGAGGAGATACTGTACACCATATGAAAGGTCCATCTCCGTTCCTCAATATAACGTCATGTTCCCAACAAATGAGGAGGAGATACTGTACACCATATGAAAGGTCCATCTCCATTCTTAAAATAACAATTGCATCAATGCACAAAAAATGTTACCCAGTGTGATTTGTATACTTTATCTGCTTTATATTCATATTTTTATGTTTTAATTGCCCCAACTTCCATGCCAGAGCTCCTATAAAATATTTGGTGTAGGAAGAATATATATGACCCTTGAATGGAAAGTTTGGAAAATACTCATAACATTTAATGTTAAATTGTTTCTCAACAGGTGGACACAATGTCCGGAATACCTCTGAGGAACATCTCATTGTATCTCCAGATTATAAAGCAGAAGATAATAACATTGTACAATATTCTCCAGGAGGAAATCCCGTTACTCCAAATATACATCCCAGACCTTCCCAATTGGGGAGATCAATGGATCCCTCTAATCCTGAGGAATCTTCTGATGGATCTCACACCAAGACTATAGGATCTCACAGTACAGATACTTCAATAGATCCTTCTATTCCCAAGGAATCTTCTTCAAGCCATGAAGGAGTTCCCACAGGAGAGAGTTCATTGTCGCGTTCAGAGTGTGGGGAACTTTTTAGGGTAAATAGAGAACTTCTTGAAAACCAGAAAAGTCCCCCAGCTGGGCTTTTCTATTCATGTTCAGAGTGCGGGAAAAGTTTTACTCGCAAAAGTCACTTTGTTACCCACCAGAGAATTCACACAGGTGGGCGATCTCATTCATGTTCAGAGTGTGGGAAATGTTTCGTTAGGAAAGGTTCACTTGTAATACACCAAAGGAGTCACACGAATGAGCGCCCTTATTCATGTTCAGAGTGTGGGAAATGTTTCACCGAGAAAGGAAAACTACTTATACACCAGAGAATTCACACAGGTGAACGCCCCTATTCATGTTCAGAGTGTGGGAAATGTTTCACTAGGAAAGAGTCACTTGTAATACACCAAAGGAGTCACATGAATGAGCACTCTTATTCATGTTCGGAGTGCGGGAAATGTTTCACTGAGAAAAGAAAACTACTTATACACCATAGAATTCACACGGGTGAACGTCCCTATTCATGTTCTGAGTGTGGGAAATGTTTCACTAGGAAAGGTTCACTTCTAAAACACAAAAATAGTCACAAGAATGAGCGCCCCTATTCATGTTCAGAGTGTGGGAAATGTTTCACTAGGAAAGAGTCACTTGTAATACACCAAAGGAGTCACATGAACGAGCGCCCCTATTCATGTTCCGAGTGTGGGAAATGTTTTACTGAGAAAGAAAAACTACTTATACACCAGAGAATTCATACAGGTGAACGTCCCTATTCATGTTCAGAGTGTGGGAAATGTTTCACTAGGAAAGGTTCACTTGTAATACACCAAAAGAGACACATGAATCAGCGCCCTTATTCATGTTCCGAGTGTGGAAAATGTTTCACTGAGAAAGAAAAACTACTTATACACCAGAGAAAACACACTGATGAACGTCCCTATTCATGTTCAGAGTGTGGGAAATGTTTTGTTCTTAAATGTAAACTTGTTGAGCACCAGAGGATTCACACGGGAGAGCATCCTTATTCATGTTCAGAGTGCGGAAAGTCTTTCACTCTGAAGGGAAACCTTGTTAAACACCAGAGAATTCACACAGGTGAGCGTCCCTATTCATGTTCAGAGTGCGGGAAATGTTTCGCTCATCAAAGAGACCTCGTTAGACACCAGAGAATTCACAAGGGTGAGCGTCCTTATTCGTGTTTAGAGTGCGGAAAGTCATTCACACAGAACGGAAACTTAGTCGAACACCTGAGAATTCACACGGGTGAGCGTCTTTATTCATCATGTACTGAGTGCGGGAAAGGTTTCGATCGTAAATGTAAACTGGTTGAGCACCAGAGGATTCACACGGGTGAGCATCCTTATTTATGTTCTGAGTGCGGCAAGTCTTTCACACTGAAGGGAAACCTTATTAGACACCTGAGAATTCACACAGGTGAGCGTCCTTTTTCATGTACTGAGTGCGGGAAATCTTTCATTCAGAGAGGAGCCCTTGTTACACATCAGAGAAGACACACCGCACGACGTCCTCAATGCAATCAGACTGCAGGAAATGATTAGACATCGGAGGGAAGGAACCTTCTTATTCTTTCGACAAATGTACGATGGTTGTTACTGGTGGAACTGCTTAATCCATAGAACAAGTATAGGAACTAAGGATTTATTTTATAAAGAGGGGCATTCTGGGAAATGTTATTATAAATTTGTAGGAGGAGTTTTGATGGAGTCTTTTCTTGGCTTCTTGTAGACATGTGCAATTCGTTTCGTTTTTCGTTCGTTCGTTTTTTCGTACGAATGAACGAATCATTCGAATCGTACGAATCCAAAAAACAACGAAAATCCGAAAAAAAATAATTAGAAACAACGAATGTACTAATGAAGAAAATCCGAAAAACAAACGAAAAAATTCGTACATTCGTAACTTTTTTTTTTTTTTGTTGAATTGGTAATTTTCCGTGTCCCTTACAATGGTGCTGCTAAACGTGCTTCGAATGGATTGAACAAAAAAATTCGTACATTCGTAACTTTTTTTTTACGATCCGTAACTTATTTTTTTTTTTTTTTTTCGATTTGTAATTTTCCGTGTCTCTATTGAACAAAAAAATTCGTACATTCGTAACTTTTTTTTTCGATTCGTAACTTTTTTTTTTCGATTCGTAACTTTTTTTTTTCGATTCGTAAATTATTAAAATGTAATAATAGCATACACATTACATAAAATTATGAATTATGCTCCGATTTCGAATCTACGAATGTTATGAATGTACGAATAAATACGAATGCGTCCGAAAATTTACGAAAAAACGAATCAACGGGAAAATAACTCTTACCAATGTACGAATCGTTACGAATCCGAACACCGACGACTTACGAATGTACGAATCGTTACGAATCAACGGAAACGAAAAAAACGATTTTTTTGGGGAAAACAAAACGAAAATAACCAAATTTTTTTGTTGTGCACATGTCTAGCTTCTTGTATTTCTTGGAGGCTCCAATGGTGAGATGTTCCTGCTACAGTTTCTGCCCCCACTTTCCGGTATCCCCGTTTCCTCTTTTTTCATATTGCATATTTTGAAATAAAAATACAACACAGAGAGTGGTAGCCCCTCATTATAAGTTACAGGGGTACACAAAGATCCAAGAACACCGGGGAACAAACTAGACATGTGCACAATAGAAAAATTTAGTTTCGTTTCGTTTCCGTTGATTCGTAACGATTCGTATTTTCGTAAGTCGTCGGCGTTCGTATTCGGACTCGTTCGTATTTTCGTAAGAGTTATTTTTTCGTTGGTTCGTTTTTCCGTAATGCCGCGTACACATGATCGGAATACTCGTCGGCTCAAGCTGTGTTGCCTACACACGATCACACCAAATTCCGAAGGTCAATAACACAGCGGCATAAAACACGTTTGACAGCACTATAAAAGGGAAGTTTAATGCTTCTGAGCATGCGTCAAATTGTTTCCGAGCATGCGTCGGAATTTTGCGTGTCGGAATTGCATACACACAATCGGAAAATCCGATAGAAAGGTTTTCCGTCGGAAAAATTGAGAACAGGTTCTCAATCCAAAGTCCGTCGGAAATTCCGACAGAAAAAGACCGTTGGGCATACACACGGTCGGAAAATCCGATGAAAAGCTCCCATCGGACTGTTTCCATCGGAAATTCCGACCGTGTGTACGTCGCATTAGTCTAATTTTCGTTTATTCGAAATTCGGATTTTCGTAATATTTTGTATTCGGACGCATTCGTATTTTCGTAGATTTAGTTTTATTCGTACTTTCGTAAGATTGATTTATTCGTACTTTCGTAAGATTGATTTATTCGTACTTTCGTAAGATTGATTTATTCGTACTTTCGTAACATTGTTTTCGTAGATTTGTAATCGGAGCATAATTCATAATTTTATGTAATCTGTTTGCTATTTACATGTTTAAGAAACAAAGAATTTCTCTCTCACAAGTCGGAACTTAACTCAAAAATCCACCAAAACACAGTGCCTCCGACCCCACCACGTTTATCAACTAACCCAAAAAAGTAACGAATTTACGAATCCATTCGAAGCACGTTAAGCAGCGACACGGAAAATTACGAATCAACAAACCAAAAAAAAAAGTTACGAATGTACAAATTTTTTTCGTTCATTTTGATTTTCGTTATTTTTGAATGTTTGTTCGGTATTTTCGTTGTTTCTGTTTTCGTTGTTTCGGATTTTCATTCTTTCGTAGTTTCGTAGTTTCTAATTAAATTATTTCGTATTTTCGTTGTTTTTCATATTCGTTCGTTTCGATAGTTCGTTATTCGTTAAAATTTTTAGTAAACCATTCATTCATTCGTACGATAACGAATATAACGAATTTGAACGGAAAACAAATTCGTAACTAAGCGAATTGCACATGTCTAGAACAAACATGAGCTTCAGAATGTTCAAAAGAAGACAGGTAGGCCCACATGGTGTCCAGTGGACATCACAGTACATTGGGGCCAAAGAAAAAAATATCTGAGTTTTTCGGGGGATGATTTGATAGTTATATACCCATAAGATTTAAATTATATTAATGCGAGGAGGTGCTCATAAGTATTGAGCCTTATCCAGAAAAACAGCGAAATGGGAAATATAGATACAGACACACGTGGATCTACACAGGTTGAACTGGATGGACTATTATCTTTATTCAACCTTACCTACTATGAAACATCATCATGGAGGATCGCCGAATATCAGACAAAATTATTGCTATATATCTGGGAATATCACATGAGAGAGTTGGTGCCATTATCCACAACGACTTGGAAATGAGAACGCTTGCAGCAAAGTGGATCCCAAAACTTTTGCGGGCACAGAGACAGGAACAGAAACAGGCCCTCTACTGGGTTTCTCACTTTCAACACCGAAATGGCCAGTTTTAAAATTGACAACCCAACTGTTGCATATGAAGGGCCACTGTCACCCAAATTTTGTGAAATTTCGCACCTTTCCCTTGGAGAAACGGGAACTTGGTTATGGTCCTATGCTCTTCCACATTGAATTTTTCTGGAGGTGCTGCCATGTTCACCTTGGACCTGAAAAAGAAAGAGAAGTTAAAATCATAGGTAGTTGGTTTTTGCACCAGTGAATGTAGACAAATTGGCCGGTACGCCCTGGAATTTACAACTTCCTAGCTCAATTTTATCTGGGTAAGGCTCAATGCATATCAGCACCCCCTCATACAGTCCTCATATAAACCAATACTGAGCTACCTATCTCAGTACACTTTAATGCCGCGTACACACGATCGTAATTCTCGTCGGAAAAAACTCTGACGGTTTTTCAGACGGAATTCCGCTCAAGCAGTGTTGCCTACACACGATCACACCAAATTCCTACGGTCAATAACACAGCGGCATAAAACGCGTTCGACAGCACTATAAAAGGTAAGTTTAATGCTTCCGAGCATGCGTCGAATTGTTTCCGAGCATGCGTCGGAATTTTGCGCGTCGGAATTACATACACACGATCGGAAAATCTGATAGAAAGGTTTTCCGTCTGAAAAATTGAGAACAGGTTCTCAATTCAAAGTCCGTCGGAAATTCCGACAGAAAAAAGACCGTTGGGCATACACACGGTCGGAAAATCCGATGAAAAGCTCCCATCGGACTGTTTCCATCGGAAATTCCGACCGTGTGTACGTCGCATTAGTGTCACATAAAACACCATCTCCTCCGCTCCTCTTCCTCTTTCTGTTGGGGTACCCCAAGGCTCCGTCCTTGGGCCCCTCCTATTCTCGCTCTATACCTCTTCCCTGGGCCAGTTGATAACCTCCCATGTAGTGCATCAAAAGATTCACACAATTGAGCGCCCTTATTTATGTTCAGAGTGCCGGAAATGTTTTATTCAGGAAAGTAAACTCGTTACTAAGGATGAGCTCCGGCGTGTTCGCACAGCCCACGTGCAGAGCCCGCCAGGAAGTCGGCACGGCGCTGCGCTAATCACAGGCAGTGAGACATTTCCCGATGCGCGGCTGCAGAGCGTGCCGACTTCCTGGCGGGCTCTGCGAACACGCCGGAGCCCATCCTTACTCGTTACACACCAAAGAATTCACATAGACGATCGCCGATATTCTTGTTCAGAGTGCAGGAAAAGTTTAATTCAGAAAACAAGCCTTGTTAGTCACCAGGGTGAGCGTAACTCTTTATGTTCAGAGTGCGGGAAATATTTCTGTTTCAAAAGATCACACGAGTGAAATCACTCAACCGAACAACCGGTTTCAGGTTCAGACTAGTGTGTGGGGCAAATATACGTTTTTTTCGGGTACACTTTGGTATATTTAGGCCAGGGGTCTCAAACTGGCGGCCCTCCAGCTGTTGTGAAACTACAAGTCCCATCATGCCTCTGTCTGAGGGAGTCATGCTTGTAACTGTCAGCCTTGCAATGCCTCATGGGACTTGTAGTTTCGCCACAGCTGGAGGGCCACCAGTTTGAGACCCCTGATTTAGGCCTTCTGGGATTGAATTTGAGTAATCTGACCCATTAAACATACAGTGCTGACCCGCACTCTCCCAGGCCGCACCATACAACTAAACTGTGCTAATACATGGCCAGATTTGACAATACATGGACAACACTTCTTATTGGTTGATATTGACTTGTATACATTATTTGTCTTTTTAAGTTGTACCTGAAGAAGCCAGCTTTTCATTGGCCCAACCAATATAAGATTTGATGGAGATTCTAACTTAATTTTTATTGTTTGCTAATCACTAATTCTGATTTTCTAAAATAAACAAGAAAGTAATTTGTATTTCTATGGTCTGAGTTTTTATTTTTATATTATTTGTGATTAAAAGGCCCCTAGCGAGTCAGTTCACCCGAAAGGCAGATTTTAGGGTTTGGATGATGCTAGACTCTTAGATCTCTTAATAAAATTTCCAGGTTTTCACACCTGCTGTGCCCATTATGAGGGGTTCCCACCAACTCTGTGCTGAGTTCCCGGGTCTGTACACCTGCTGTGCCCATTGTGAGGGGTTCCCACCATCCCTGTGCTGAGTTCCCAGGTCTGTACACCTGCTGTGCCCATTATATAGGGTTCCCACCAGCTCTGTGCTGAGTTCCGGGGTCTGTACACCCGCTGTGCCCATTATGAGGGGTTCCCACTAACTCTGTGCTGAGTTCCTGGGTCTGTACACCTGCTGTGCCCATTATAAGGGGTTCCCACCAACTCTGTGCTGAGTTCCTGGGTCTGTACACCTGCTGTGCCCATTATAAGGGGTTCCCACCAACTCTGTGCTGAGTTCCCGGGTCTGTACACCTGCTGTGCCCATTATAAGGGGTTCCCACCACCCATGTGGTTCAGACAATCCCATCCCTGAGTTTTAGAGGACTTCATACCTGTGGTGCCCATTAAGAGTGGTTTCTACCATCCCTGTGCTGAGTTCCCAGGTCTGTACACCTGCTGTGCCCATTATGAGGGGTTACCACCATCCCTGTGCTGAGTTCTCGGGTCTGTACACCGGCTGTGCCCATTATGAGGGGTTACCACCATCCCTGTGCTGAGTTACTGGGTCTGTACACTTGCTGTGTCCATTATTAGGGGTTCCCACCATCCCTGTGCTGAGTTCCTGGGCCTGTACACCTGCTGTGCCCATTATGAGGGGTTACCACCATCCCTGTGCTGAGTTCCCAGGTCTGTACACCTGCTGTGCCCATTATGAGGGGTTACCACCATCCCTGTGCTGAGTTCCCGGGTCTGTACACCTGCTGCATCCATTATGAGGGGTTACCAACATCCCTGTGCTGAGTTCCCAGGCCTGTACACCTGCTGTACCCATTATGAGGGGTTCTCACCATCCCTGACCTGAGTTCCTGGGCCTGTGCACCTGCTGTGCCCATTATATAGGGTTCCCACCAACTCTGCTGAGTTCCTGGGTCTGTACACCTGATGTGCCCATTATGACAGGTTCCCACCATCCCTGCCCTGCATTTTAGGGGCTTCATGTGGTGCCCATTAAGAGTGTTTTTTCCCTTCCTTGCGCTAAGTTACCTAGTCTGTACACCTGATGTGCCCATTATGAGGGGTTCCCACCATCACTATGCTGAGTTCCCTGTTCTGCCTGTAGGCAGGTGCAGTCTGCTTTCTTCACTGTGGGTGGCACCTGACTGGAGCAGTTTCACAGCCTGGAGAGAAAGTTAGGCACATGGTTTCTCTATGGTTTCCTGGTTCTTGGAGGCAGCGTTCTGGTTGGCTACGCTGCTTTTAGGTGACCTCTGGGTTGGGTTAGCAAGATGCCCCTGCTTCCAAATTCTGATGCACTTTTGCAAAGTGGCTAGTGCAGGGAAAGTGCACCTATCACTTACCTGCTGCTGGAGGCTGATGGAGAGAGGGCTTCCCTTGCCGCTAAGTGCCAGAATCCCCTAAACGTGGAACAGGGGGAGTCGGGCTCAAAGAAGCACGGGTTGCTTGCTGGAATAGCTTGCAAGGATGTTCTCACTAGGGTGTTGTCAGATGAGATATCCAGGTACTCAGATGAAACACCAGGATAGTGTCTGCAGACAGGTGGCACCCGTGGGAAGGACCAGGATTCAGGCAGAGTAGGAGTCAAGCCAGGGTCAGGTACCGGTGTGGACAAGGGAAAGCATGGTCAGGAGGGTATCCAAGGTCATACACAGAAGAACAGGATAAGACAGTCCGTTCAACAAGCCAAGGTCAGATCAGGAGGCAGTCAGAAGACAGGTCAAGGGTCATGCCGAGTTGGTAATGGGAATCCACAGATGCAAGGGTATGACAGGGACAAACGCACTGGAGAGCCAAAGATCAACCAACAATCACAGAGAGAAACTGGCTCCCTTATAAAGGCTGTTTGGCGCCAGTCAGGGCCGGCCGTGCATCAGTGCGCATTGGGGCTTGCACCTGTGTGCCAGCACGCATTTGTGTGTGCCAGCGAGTATCAATGCTGGGGTGCCAGGTCTTCGTGAGCTTCTGCTGCAGATAGAGTCCCGACAGCACCCATCTGTCAGGAAAAGTGATAGCGGCAGGGAAAGGTTCCAGATGAGTAGCGATAGGCTAGGGCCTCTCTATTCTTCAAAAAAAGCATCCCCTTGCTCTATGTCAGGACCTGTATCACCTGCTGGTGGCACTGTGCTTCCCAGAATGGATCGTTGTAATTCCAGTGTCCACCAGTGTTTCCCAGCAGCCAGAAAATCCCAGTAATCAGTTTCTACATAATGCTGGCAGCTGGGAGGGTATTTAGGTCCTTGCCTTTTAGTGCCTTTTGCTCCAGTGTTTTGCTGCTGCCAAATCTTGTTGACAGTTATCCTGATCTTGCTCCTGCCCTATACCTTGTATTCAGCATGCCTATTTTTTTTGAAGGTTCCAACCATTCCTGAGCTCCATCCTCTATGCACCTGCTATGTATGTTTTGAGGGGCTCCCATCATGTTGCGACTCTGCACACCTGCTGTGCCCATTATAAAGGGCTCCCTGTGCTGAGTTCTGGGTATTCACATCTGCTGTGCTTATTATAAGGAGTTTCCACCATCACTGTGCTGAGTTTCGGGATTTGCACACCTGCTGTGACCTTTATGAGGGGTTTCTGCCATTCTTATGCCCTGTACACACGGTCGGAAATTCCGACCACAAAATCCGTCGGATTTTGTCCGACGCTGGTGTTGCATACACACGGTCGGACAAAGTTGTCGGAAAATCCGATCATCCTGAACGTGGTGACGTTCGTTGCGTACGACGGGACTACGTAGAGGCTAGTAGCCAATAGCTTTGGTCTTGTAATGTGATCTGAGCATGCGTGGCACTTTGTCCGTCGGAATTCGCTACACACGATGGGAAAAAGTCCGATAGGACTTTGTTGTCGGAAAATTTGAGAGCAGGAGATAAAACTTTGTCCGTCGGAAAATCCGACGGAAAAAGTCAGATGGAGCCTACACACGGTCGGAATTTCCGAGAACATTGTCCGATAGGACATTTTCCGTCGGAAAATCTGACCGTGTGTATGGGGCATTACACTGAGTTCCCTGGTCTGCACACCTGCAGTTCCTATTCTGAGAGGTTCTTGCAATCCCTGCACTGGGTTCTCTGGTCTGCAAACCTGCTAAGCCCATTATGAGGGGTTCTCACCATCTCTATGCTTTATTTTAGAAACGGCAAACTATTATCCTACCGCTTTACTTGACTCTGGTAAGTCTGTATCTTGAGTATGCAGTCCAGTTCTGGTCACCAGTCCTCAGGAAGGATGTGCTGGAACTGGATAGAGTCCAGAGAAGGGTGACAAAACTGATAGGGGGACTTCAGTTACGAGGAACGACTACATACATTAAACGTATTCTCCCTGGAGAAGAGGAACTTACAAAGAGATATAATCATGGTATACAAACATCTAAATTGTGATAATAGCATAGAGAAAACAAACAATTAAGTCTGAGGTCACTCAAGAAGGCGCATGGCCATTCAATGAAGTTGAACAAGAAGCGGTGTAATCACAAACTGCATAGGAAATTCTTTCCTGTTAAGCCGCGTACACACGATCAGAAATTCAGCCAGCAAAAGACTGATGAGAGCTTTTGGTCAGAAAACGCGACCATGTGTATGCTCCATCGGACTTTTGCTGGCCGAATTCCAGCCAGCAAAATATTGATGCTGCGTACACACGATCGGAATTTCGGCCAGCAAAAGACAGATGAGAGCTTTTCGTCGAAAAATGCGATCGTGTGTATGCTCGATCGGACTTTTGCTGGCGGAATTTCGGCCAGCAAAAGATTGTTCTCAATTTTTCGGTCAGAAAAAGTTCTGATCGGAAATTACGATCGTCTGTAGCAATTCCGACGCGCAAAATTCCTACGCATGCTCGGAAACAATTTGACGCATGCTCGGAAGGATTGAACTTCATTTTCTCAGCTCGTCGTAGTGTTGTGCATCACCGCGTTCTTGGCGGTCAAAAGTTCAGCGAACTTTTGTGTGACCGTGTGTATGCAAAGCAAGCTTGAGTGGAATTCCGTTGGAAAAACCATCCAAGATTTTTCAGACGGAAAATCTGCTCCTGTGTACGGGGCATTAGAGTGGTAAGGATGTGGAACTCCCTTGCCCCACAACATTCCACCACTCGGTATCGATACTGTGCACATCGGTGCAGGGCAGGATAAAGCTGGTTCCTCGGTGAGAGGTCCTGCTGGGTCCGCTCCATTATTCTCCATTCTAGGGTGTCCCTCATTCTTTAGTTACAAAGTTGGGAGGTGTGCACAGTGTGCACCCTAACTGGCATGCAGGCACTGAGAGCCCTCTGTAATGGGAGGCAAAGAACATTATGTCTATTAGGTCTATTATGCCACTTTTTACACCCACTTTGAGGCCTATTTTGTTACACACTGAACAACAGTCCCTACTGACCAATGCTCAGGTGTTCAGACCCAGGAACTCAGTGTAAGAATGATGGTAACCCCTCCTAATGAACATATCAGGTGTTCAGACTCAGGAACTCAGTGTAGTAATGGTGGTAACCCCTTCTAATGGGCATTTTAGATGTTCAGACCCAGGAACGCAGTGTAAGAATGTGGTAAACCCCCCTAATGGACAAATCAGGTGTTCAGACCCAGGAACTCAGTGTAGTAATGGTGATAACCCCTTCTAATGGGCATTTTAGATGTTCAGACCCAGGAACGCAGTGTAAGAATGTGGTAAACCCCCCTAATGGACAAATCAGGTGTTCAGACCCAGGAACTCAGTGTAGGAATGGTGGCAACCCCTCCTAATAGGCATATCAGATGTTCAGACCCAGGAATGCAGTATAGGAATGGTGGTAACCCCTCCTAATGGGCATATCAGATGTTCAGACCCAGGAATGCAGTATAGGAATGGTGGTAACCCCTCCTAATGGGCATATCAGGTGTTCAGGCCCAGGAACTCAGTGTAGGAATGGTGGTAACCCCTCCTAATCGACATATCAGGTGTTCAGGCCCAGGAACTCAGTGTACGGAAAGTTGGGAACCCCTCTTAATGGACTTATTAGGTGTTCAGGCCCAAGAACCCAGTGTAGGAATGGTGGTAACCCATCCTAATAGATATATCAGGTGTTCAGACACAGGAACCTAGTGTAGGACTGATGATAACCCCTCCTAATGGACATATCAGGTGTTCAGGCCCAGGAACTCAGTGTAGGAATGGTGGTAACCCCTCCTAATCGACATATCAGGTGTTCAGGCCCAGGAACTCAGTGTACGGAAAGTTGGGAACCCCTCTTAATGGACTTATTAGGTGTTCAGGCCCAAGAACCCAGTGTAGGAATGGTGGTAACCCATCCTAATAGATATATCAGGTGTTCAGACACAGGAACCCAGTGTAGGACTGATGATAACCCCTCCTAATGGACATATCAGGTGTTCAGGCCCAGGAACTCAGTGTAATGCCGCGTACACACGAAGGGACAATCCCGCGGGATTATCCGCTGGACTGAAGTCCAGCGGATAATCCCCTCGTGTGTGGGCGCCGGCGGACTGTTTGGCGCCAAAGTCCGGCGGACCAAAGTTTTAAGTTTTGTTTTAAAATTATCCGCTGGACTTGGCAGTCCAGCGGACAATCCCGCCGTTAGTAGGCAAGTCCGCGGGACTTTTGAAAATGAACGGACTTGCCCACACACGGAGCAGTCCGTTCATTTCGAACGTAACTTCAGGTACGTAGCTAGCGTAGGCAGTAAATGCCGCCGCGCTAGCTCCGTCACCGGTCATGGATTTAAAGGGAATCCCCACGCCGAAAAACGGCGTGGGGGTTCCCCCCAAATCCATGTCAGACCCTCATCCGAGCACGCAGCCTGGCAGGCCAGGAAAGGGGTGGGGACGAACGAGCGCCCCCCCCCCTGAGCCGTACCAGGCCGCGTGCCCTCAACATGGGGGGTGCCCTGGGGAAAGGGGGCCGTGCGGCCCCCCCACCCCAAGGCACCTTGTCCCCATGTTGATGAGGACAAGGGCCTCTTCCCGACAACCCTGGCCGTTGGTTGTCGGGGTCTGCGGCGGGGGCTTATCGGAATCTGAGAGACCCCTTTAATAAGGGGCCCCCCAGATACCGGCCCCCCACCCTATGTGAATGAGTATGGGGTACGATGTACCCCTACCCATTCACCTAAGGTGTAAAATGTAAAGTAAAAAAAAACACCCACACTTTTGAAAAAATAGTTTATTGCACTGCTCCGGGGGTCTTCTTCCGTCTTGGGGGTCTTCTCGCCGGACTCCCCCGCCATTTACCAAGCTCTTTTACCGAGCGGGGGAAGTCCGGCTACCTTCTTCGTCGTCGTCGCCGTCGTCTGGGGTTCTCGATCCGCCTTCGGGGGTCTTCCGGGGGTCTCTTCTGTTCTTGCGGCGGTCGTCGTCTTCCGCGCCGCCGGCGCCTTGTCCTTCTTCTTGTCCTTCTTGTTCTTCTTCTTCTTCTTCTTCCGATGTTGACCCGACGCTCTCTCTGCCCGGAATGCCTGTGCCGCTCTGCGCTAGGACTTATATAGGGGCATGGGGACAGGGTCACATGTTCATGTCACATGGTGACCCCGCCCCCTTGTGTTGTCACAGTCCCGGAGGATGCTGGGACTGTGACATCGCAAGGGGGCGGGGTCACCATGTGACATGAACATGTGACCCTGGACCCTGTCCCCATGCCCCTATATAAGTCCTAGCGCAGAGCGGCACAGGCATTCCGGGCAGAGAGAGCGTCGGGTCAACATCGGAAGAAGAAGAAGAACAAGAACAAGAAGGACAAGAAGAAGGACAAGGCGCCGGCGGCGCGGAAGACGACGACCGCCGCAAGAACAGAAGAGACCCCCGGAAGACCCCCGAAGGCGGATCGAGAACCCTAGACGACGGCGACGACGACGAAGAAGGTAGCCGGACTTCCCCCGCTCGGTAAAAGAGCTTGGTAAATGGCGGGGGAGTCCGGCGAGAAGACCCCCAAGACGGAAGAAGACCCCCGAAGCAGTGCAATAAACAATTTTTTCAAAAGTGTGGGTGTTTTTTTTACTTTACATTTTACACCTTAGGTGAATGGGTAGGGGTACATCGTACCCCATACTCATTCACATAGGGTGGGGGGCCGGTATCTGGGGGCCCCCTTATTAAAGGGTGCTCCCAGATGCAGATAAGCCCCCGCCCGCAGACCCCGACAACCAACGGCCAGGGTTGTCGGGAAGAGGCCCTTGTCCTCATCAACATGGGGACAAGGTGCTTTGGGGTGGGGGGGCCGCACGGCCCCCCTTTCCCCAGGGCACCCCCCATGTTGAGGGCACGCGGCCTGGTACGGCTCAGGAGGGGGGGGCGCTCGTTCGTCCCCACCCCTTTCCTGGCCTGCCAGGCTGCGTGCTCGGATAAGGGTCTGACATGGATTTGGGGGGGACCCCCACGCCGTTTTTCGGCGTGGGGATTCCCTTTAAATCCATGACAGGTGACGGAGCTAGCGCGCCGGCATTTACTGCCTACGCTAGCTACGTACCTGAAGTCACGTGCTAAATGAACGGACTGCCGATGAGCGGCAAGTCCGTTCATTTTCAAAAGTCCCGCGGACTTTGGCCGGCGGATTATCCGCCGGAGAAGTCCGTGCGTGTGTGGGCAAGTCCGCACGTGTGTGGGCAAGTCCACACGCTCGGAAAGTCCAGCGGACCCAGCTGGAAAGTCCGGCGGGATTGTCCGCTGGACTAGGTCCACCGGCAAAAGTCTGCACGTGTGTACGCGGCATTAGAATGACTCCTCCTAATAGACATATCAGGTGTTCAGACACAGGAACCCAGTGTAGGTCTGGTGGTAACCCCACCTAATGGGCATATCAGGTGTTCAGACCCAGGAACTCGGTGTAGAAATGGTGGTAACCCCTGCTAATGGACATATCAGGTGTTCAGGCCCAGGAACACAGTGTAGGGCTGGTGGGAACCCCTCATATTGGGCACAGCAGGTGTACAGACCAGGGAACTCAACCCAGGGATGGTGGGAAACTGCCATTCTGCTCCTTGACAGTGAGGTGTGAGGTTACGGGTTCCTTAGCTCGTGTGCTTCCAGAGACCGGGGGCTAGAGTTGTTTCTTTGCCCCAGGAGGGATGCTAGATCCTAGGAGGACCCTGGCGGGGGGCCCCCTACGTAGGCCTGTGATTAGGCCTCAGCCTGTGGGAGATACTGGGCCTGGCCCAAGGAGAGATGAGTCCCTGTTTGCCTTTAGACGGAGGATTGTTGATAAGCTGACACGTATTGATAAAGAAGAGGAATTGGTAGTTTTGAAAGCTGAACTTAGGAAGAAAAAACTGATTTGTGCCAAAGTGTACAGCAAGAAAAGACCGGCTCTGAGGCCTGAGTTGAAGGACTTGGAGCAAGCTGCGAGGAAGCAGAAAGAACTGGTGAGCTCTCTGAAGGAGAATAGTGGAGCATTTAAAGAGAAATATAGGAACGGGGAACATTTCATTGAATGAGGAGAGGAGCCGATTCCTGCATGGGGAGTGACCCAATCAGTGAGGAGATGCAGGTACCGACAGAGTCAGCAGAGAGTGAGAAAGTGGGCCCAGAGGATGAGCCCAGCTCTTCAACACCTCAGGCATCTGCTGAGCCCTCAATGGCGGAGGCCTTTGTCCCCCTCCCTCTGCAGCATCAATATGGAACATCTGAGCAGGAGGTTGAGGGAGGTACTGGCATACTGTAGTTTATCACTGAGCTGGAATCCCCTCTAGATGGAGGAAAGTTCAATTCCTCTGCGGATTCCTTAGATGATGATGAGGAAATGACTACCGTTCCTCGCCCTGTGAAAGAGAGACCTGTGGAGAGAGCAAGATTTACCATGAATCGACTGGGAGGAAGTCTCATCCCACCGTTAGCCATGATATTGTAGCGTTTTACAACACAGCAAGCAGGTACAGTGTGTGTGCAGAATGGTGATGTGAACTTTATTAATGACAATGGGCTTGCTGAGGGTTGTAGTGCTACGGGCAGTCAGCCCAGACCCATAGACAATGTACAACCTGATTTACCTGCTGAAAACAAAACTTCAGATTTAAATAAAACTGGTGAGAGTTTTGGAAATAACTGTCAGCTTCTGAGGGAAGAGTCTGAGGAGCACCATGGACAATGCAGTGACTTTGCCTGGACCAGACACAGCTGCTGTTCCTGAGAATGGTGGAAGGGGTGCTGGGAGCAGTGGTGCTATAACTATCCGGGAGTCTGCAGTAGGCAAGACTGTGCTTGAACTCAGGAAAGTAGCTGATTGGTCAGAGCAAGGGGAGAGGGTGGGTCTTTCCTCTGTTAATCCAAAAACTTCCATCCTGGCTGATTCAGACTCTCTGTCAGCGGGTTTGATTGTGCTTCAATTACCGGTGGTGTGTCTGTGGGGGAAACGTATGCTGGTGAGGCTGCAGTATCTGGGATGAGGGAGAGAGCAGGGAAGGAGCATGGGAATGTTTTATCTTCCTCACTGTTTAAAAGGAGAAATGTTGTCCAGCTTCGATGGGAGGGTGGGGGTATTCCTCCGCATAGGAGGGCAGTGGTGGATAGGATTCTGCAGATGGGGTTTAGGCCCACAGATATCTTCGCCCTGATTAGTCCGGTCGGTGCATATGAGTACGATTTGTCCTTTATCCGTTCAGAGTCTTTGGACATATTTTGTGAGAAATATTAGCATATGCGTAGGGGCCTGCTGGACTGGAAAGGGCTCATCCCCAAGCTTGCATCTTGCCAGACACACATTAAAATGGTGACAATTCTTGTCTGCAATGAGTCCATACCACAAGGGGATTTATCTGTATGGTTGAGGAGGTATGCAGACGTTCTGAGCCCCCTAAAGAAGATTTTGGATGATCAGGGAATATGGACGGGGGTGGTCTGTGCAGTTAAAATTAAAAGCAATTGACAATGTTGTCCAGCATCTGCCATCCTCAGCTTTCCTGAGGAGGGACAGGCTGACCATCTACTACCCGGGCCAACCAAAGCTATGCACTAAGTGTGGGGATAAAGGGCATTTTGCATCCTCCTGTGCAATGATAAAGTGCTCTCTCAGTCAGGGTGTGGGGAATTTGGCAAAGGATTGTATCATTATAAGGTGCAACCTGTGGAATGCAGTGGGGCATCCTTATAGTCAGTGTCCTGAGGCAATGCACAACCAGCCTGAGTTCATGAGAGAGTTCTTCCGCCTGGACATCGAGGATGCTCTGAGCTCAGCAGCTGGGGTGCCTGTGATTCCCTCCGAGTCTGTGCCAATACCCAATATGTCTGTGTCTTCCCAGTCTGAGCGTTTGCCTAGTGTGCCCGTGTCTTACCAGTCTGTGGTTCCCCAGTCTGTACGTTTGCTTAGTGTGCCCGTGTCTTCCTAGTCTGTGGTGCCCTAGTCTGAGCGTTTGCTTAGTGTGCCTGTGTCTTCCTAGTCTGTGGTGCCCTAGTCTGAGCATTTGCCTAGTGTGTCTGTGTCTTCCTAGTCTGTGGTGCCCCAGTCTGAGCATTTGCCTAGTGTGCCCGTGTTTTCCCAGTCTGTATGTAAGGTATCAGTTACCGAAAATGTGTCCAATCCTTCTGTGTCTATGTCTTCCAAAATTGCAGAGGCAGCAAGAGGTGCTGAGGCAGGTGCATCAAGTGCAGTGCCAGTCCCCCTTCCTCGACGCTGCAGGGTTTCTATTAAGGATCGGGGGTGCGGAGGAGTGGAGAAAACGATGAAAAGGCTGGCCTGGTGGTAGAAAAGGGAAGGGAGGAGCGGGGAGGGTAGGAGTGGGGAAGCTGTTGATTCTGGTTTGTCCAAGGATGATATACAGTGGTTGGAGGATAAAAGGAGGAGGGGCAAAAGAAGGAAAAAAAGGGGTTCAGTTACCTTAAGTCCTAAAGTTTTGCTGTTGGCAAATAAGTTTGGGGTCCTGTCAGATGATGACGATGAATGGAACAGCAACAGCATAAGTACAGCATCCTCTATGGATGACGAGTCCCAGGGTGTAATTGTAATGAATTTTCAGACTAAAATGTCTGAACCGAGTTATCTGCACCTGGTCTAATTTCAAAATATTCATGCATGCATGGTAGAAGATACACACTGACACGCACTGTTCAAAGTGAAACTTCCTCTTTATTGCTCTGGGCACATAGCCCCCTTTATAGTGAGAAGACGACTCATTGTTTGCAAAGACATATTTAAAGTCTAGTTGTGTTGTCATCTGTGGATTGGAAGACTCTTATCTAAGTGTTTCATCTCCCAGTCATATTCATCCAGGTCTGTCTGTGTTGTCATCTGTAGATTGGAGGATTCTTATCTAAGGGGTCTTGGCCAGTTTCATCCAGGTTTGTCTGTTGATGTCTTGTATTGGACTCCTGAACCCACTCGATGGGAGGGGGGGGGGGGGGGGGTCTCTAGTTACTTAAATTTGAGTAAGGAGATTCAGCATTATACATATACAATAGAAATAGTCATTTTATCAAAGCATTAATAAATCCACAACATAATGAAGCGCGCTGGTTCTCCAAGGTAAGGGAGTAGTCGGGCTAAGAAACGGCTGCCTCAGTTACCTTAATGGCAATTCCCAATAGTGGGCACTTCCCACTACCCATTAATGGGTAGTGGATAGTCTCATAATGGGCAAATCAAGTGTACAGACCTGGGAACTCAGCACAGGGATGGTGGGAACCCCTCATAATGGGCAAAGCAAGTGTACAGACCTGGGAACTCAGCACAGGGATGGTGGGAACCCCTCATAATGGGCACAGCAGGTGTAGAGACCCGGGAACTCAGCACAGGGATGGTGATAACCCCTCATAATGGGCACAGCAGTTGTACAGACCCGGGAACTCAGCACAGGGATGGTGGGAACCCCTCATAATGGGCACATCAGGGGTAGAGACCCAGGAACTCAGCACAGGGATGGTGATAACCTCTCATAATGGGCACAGCAGGTGTACAGACCTGGGAACTCAGCACAGGGATGGTGGGAACCCCTCATAATGGGCACAGCAGGTGTACAGACCCAGGAACTCAGCACAGGGATGGTGGGAACCCCTCATAATGGGCACAGCAGGTGTACAGACCCAGGAACTCAGCACAGGGATGGTGGGAACCCCTCATAATGGGCACAGCAGGTGTACAGACCCAGGAACTCAGCACAGGGATGGTGGGAACCCCTCATAATGGGCACAGCAGGTGTACAGACCCAGGAACTCAGCACAGGGATGGTGGGAACCCCTCATAATGGGCACAGCAGGTGTACAGACCCGGGAACTCAGCACAGGGATGGTGGGAACCCCTCATAATGGGCACAGCAGGTGTAGAGACCCGGGAACTCAGCACAGGGATGGTGGGGACCCCTCATAATGGGCACAGCAGGTGTACAGACATATCAAAAATAAAATCCCGGAGAGGCAGAAAAGACTCTCAGGTTGATTAACTCTCATTCAAACACGAAAATGTCTCTTGACTTGTCACGTCACCCAACTTACCAAATGTAACCAATCATCTGAGAATTATAAAAACTTCCAAAAATAAAAGAGAACAGAGTATTGGAAAGTGCGGAGAGTTGTTGTTTATTTTAGAAAATCAGAATTAGTGATTAACAAGAAAACGAATCTACAATCGAAATCAAGTATTTTATAGCCGAAGAACAAACTATAAAAAGTAATCATTATTGGTTGGACCAATGAGAAGTCGGCTTCTTCAGTAAAACATCGAAAGGCCGATAATGTCCAGAAACCGATATCAGCCAATAAGAAGTGTTGTCCATGTATTGTCATATCTGGCCATGTATTAGCACAGTTTAGTTGTATGGTGTGGTCTGTGTGAGTGCGGGACCGAGTCATCTCTGTATGTTTAGAGGATCGTATTACTAGAATTCAATTCCGAAAGGTCCAGACCTACCATAGCATACCCTGAAAAATTTCAGACAATTTTAGCCCCGCCCCCAACACACCAGTCTGAGCGCGAACTCTCCGGTGCGCAATAAATGCGTTTCTGCAGCTGAAACATTTCCCGCACTCTGAACATGAATAAGGACGCTCACCTGTGTGACTTTTCTGGTGTATAAAGATGTACTTTTCATCTCAGTGAAACATTTCCCTCACTGTGAACTTGAAAAGGGACGCTCGCCGGTGTGAATTTTTTGGTGCGCGACAAGGTGTGCTTTCCTAAGGAAACATTTCCCGCACACTGGACACGAATAGGGACGCTCACCCGTGTGAATTCTCTGGTGTTTTCGAAGGTCACCTTTCTGGCTAAAACATTTCCCGCAATCTGGACACTCAAAGGGTCGTTCGCCTGTGTGAATTCTCTGGTGTTTTAGAAGATCTCCTCTCTCAATAAAACGCTTCCCGCACTCTAAACACGAATAAGGATACTCTCCCTTGTGAATTTTTTGGTGCGAAACAAGGTGTCCTTGTCTGATGAAAGATTTCCCGCACTCTGAACATGAAAAGGGGCGCTCGCCCGTGTGAGTTCTCTGGTGTGAAACAAGGTTCTCTTTAGTAATGAAACCTTTCCCGCACTCTAAACACGAATAGGGGCGCTCACCTGTGTGAATTTTCTGGTGTTTCTGAAGGTCTACTTTCTGAATAAAACATTTCCCGCAATCTGAACAAGGGAAGGGACGTTCACCGGTGTGAAATTTCTGATGTTTTCTAAGGTCTCCTTTCTGAATGAAACATTTCCCACACTCTAAACATGAATAAGGATACTTCCCTGTATGAATTTTTTGGTGTGATACAAGGTGTCCTTGCCTAATGAAAGATTTCCCGCACTCTGAACATGAAAAGGGGCGCTCGCCCGTGTGAGTTCTTTGGTGGGAAACAAGGTTTGCCTTGGTAATGAAACATTTCCCGCACTCCGAACATGAAAAGGGACGCTCGCCCGTGTGGGTTTTCTGATGTACAAGAAGGCCTCCTTTTTCACCAAAACATTTCCCGCACTCTGAACACGGAAAAGGACGTTCGCCCGTGTGGCTTCTCTGATGTTTACGAAGATCTCCTTTGTAAATGAAGCGTTTCCCGCACTCTGAACATGAATAAGGATATTCACCTGTATGAATTTTCTGGTGTGCAACAAGCTGTGCATTGGTTACAAAACATTTCTCGCACTCTGAACATGAATACGGACGCTCGCCCGTGTGGATTCGCTGGTGTTTAACAAGGTGTCCTCTGATGACAAAACATTTCCCGCAATCTGAACACGAATAGCGACGATCGCCTGTGTGGTATCTCTCGTGTAAAACAAGGTGTCCTTTTCGAATGAAACTTTTCCCGCACTCTGAACAGGAATAGGGACGCTCCCCCGTGTGGATTCTCTCGTGTATAACAAGCAGTGAGTTTTTTGTAAAGGATTTCCCACACACCGAACATGACAAGGAACGTTCACCTGTGGGAACTCCTTTATAGCTTGAAGAAGATTCCTTGGGAATAGATGGATCTATTGAAGTATCTGTACTGTGAGATCCTATAGTCTTGGTGTGAGATCCATCAGAAGATTCCTCAGGATTAGAGGGATCCATCGATCTCCCCAATTGGGAAGGTCTGGGATGTATATTTGGAGTAACGGGATTTCCTCCTGGAGAATATTGTACAATGTTATTATCTTCTGCTTTATAATCTGGAGATACAATGAGATGTTCCTCAGAATTCGGAACATAGTGCCCACCTGCGGAGAAGAAATTCAACATGAAATGTTTTAAGTATTTTCCAAACCTTCCATTCAGGAATAATAGCATTAAATATTTTTAAGAGTTTTGGTACAGATTCATGACGATTTCTATTTCTTGGGAACATGACGTTAGACATGTGCAATTCGTTTCGTTTTTTTTTCGTTTTTCGTTCTTTTTCGTTATACTCGTTCATTCGTTATCGTACGAATGAACGAACGATTCGCTAAAAATGTTAACGAATCGTTCGAATCGAACGAATACAAAAAAAAACGAAAATCCGAAATAACCAAAATTAGAAACAACGAAAGAAGAAAATCCGAAAAACGAAAAAAAAGGAACAACGAAAATGAATGAAAAAATTCGTACATTCGTAACTTTTTTTTTTTTCGATTCGTAATTTTCCGTGTCTCTTACAATGGCGCTGCTTAACGTGCTTCGAATGGATTGAACGAAAAAATTTGTACATTCGTAACTTTTTTTTTTTTTTTTGAATTGTAATTTTCCGTGTCCCTTACAATGGCGCTGCTTAACGTGCTTCGAATGGATTGAACGAAAAAATTCGTACATTCGTAACTTTTTTTTCCTCATAATTTTCTGTGTCTCTTGCAATGGCGCTGCTTAACGTGCTTTGAATGGATTGAACGAAAAAATTCGTACATTCGTAACTTTTTTTTTTGATTCGGAAGTTTCCGTGTCTCTTACAATGGCGCTGCTTAATGTGCTTCGAATGGATTGAACGAAAAAAAATCGTACATTCGTAACTTTTTTTTTTTTTCGATTCGTAATTTTCGGTGTGTCTTAAAATGTAATAATAGCATACACATTACATAAAATTATGAATTATGCTCCGATTACGAATCTACGAATGTTACGAAAGTACGAATAAATACGAATGCGTCCGAATTTCGAATAAACGAAAATTAAACTAACGGAAAAACGAATCAACGAAAAAATAACTCTTACGAAAATACGAATCGTTACACCGACGACTTACGAATTTACGAATCGTTACGAATCAACGGAAACGAAAGAAACGAAACGAAAATAAAAAAAATTTCTGTTGTGCACATGTCTACATGACGTTATATTGAGGAATGGAGATGGACCTTTCATATGGTGTACAGTATCTCCACCTCATTTTTTGGGAACAATTGGGTAGTGTGGTGAATACTATTGCCTTCTTCTGAAACCTACAGTAGTCAAGGATGTCCGATGATTGCACTGAATAGAAAAGACTGGAGCCCAGAGGGTAGCATAGTCCAAAGACAGGCTGAGGTCAGGGCAGGCAGCCTGCTAGAGTGTATTGCATATATGCCAAATGAGGTAACATTGTTGATATATACTTTATAGTCATAGAAGTAAAATGAAAATGTGAACTGTTGCTGCATTTAATGTGTATTACTTACTTAGATCTATATGTAGGGAAGATTCCTCCTCTTTAATTTTCACAATAATCTCCCCCTCCTCCATGGACTGCTGATCTCCACTCACCAACCTCTCTTCTTCTTCCTCTTTAATCTCAATTTTGATGTAGTTTAATACTTCATCCTAAACCCCAAAGATGATAGAACGCATTTGTAAAAAGGGACAAGAAGTTACATAGAAGAATATCATCTCATCTACATGGTCAGTCCCACCTACCTGATGATGGTGGGGGATGGTGTGACCTTCCTGTGTGGAATCCCGGGAATACAGAGGACGGGGAGATCTCTCTGGTGGGTTCCCATTACTGGATCCATCTGTAGGAAACACACACACTGACTGAATACATTGTTTCTATGTGTTTATCAGATGATGGGGGATCTAGGTGGACCCTCCGTACTGCTCTCTCCTTTACAATAAAGTCTCCTCTTACCCGGTGATGTGAGGGGCGGCTGATTCTCCATCATGACGTCCTTGTAGAGATCCTTGTGTCCCTCTAAATACTCCCACTCCTCCATGGAGAAATAGACAGTGACATCCTGACACCTTATAGGAACCTGACACACACAATGATACAGTCACCATCCAGACACATCCCTTGTCTGTTACTGGATAATGTCCCAGAATTCCCGGCACCGCTCACCTCTCCTGTCAGCAGATCAATGATCTTGTTGGTGACTTCTAGAATCTTCTTGGCACCGGTTACCCCTGCTGTCAAGCAGGCACTGTGATGGGTGATGTCCTGTGTAGAAAGACAGCTGCTGGGTGTTAATGGTTCACCAGATAGTTTCTTCTCTCTTGACCTGTGAACGTTACACTCTCCTGACCTTTGCACTCTGTGTGTTACAAACTCTTGAACCATAGCAGAGTAAGCTTACGTTTTATTACACCATACCCTTTGATCATCGCCCTTCCTGGGCTCTATTACCTACTGCCCTGAGGATCATCTCCCCCTGCTGTGCCTCACTGTTGCCCTTTTGCTGTGCTATATTTCCTCTCTATGGATGCCTAACCCCTGTAATGCCATTCTACTGCCCTGAGAATTACCTCTCCTTGCTTTGCCTCACTGCTATCCCATGAACTGTGTTACCTGTGCTGTGTCCCCTGCTACTCAGTCTCCCTATGCTGTGTCCTAACACCACCCCTCCCGCACACCCAAGTCCCTCAATAAATGCCCGTTTGTCTGGTTCTGTGTAAATTGCCTCTCTGTGCTCCTCTCATCACTGTGACACTCTAGAATTTGAGGACCAACCACCTTAGGTTTTTATACTGACCAATAAATGTTGTATAAATGATTCCATATTTAGGGTGTATTCAGTCTATAAACCAGAGGCTTTGGATGGACAGTTGGATAAATAGTTCCATATTTAGGATGTATCTGGTCTATAAACCAGAGGCTCTGGATGGACAGTTGGATAAATGGTTCCATATTTAGGATGTATCTGGTCTATAAACCAGAGGCTCTGGATGGACAGTTGGATAATTGGTTCTATATTTAGGATGTATCCAGTCTATAAACCAGAGGCTCTGGGTGGACAGTTGGATAAATGGCTCTATATTTAGGATGTATCCGGTCTATAAACCAGAGGCTCTGGATGGACAGTTGGATAAATGGCTCTATATTTAGGATGTATCTGGTCTATAAACCAGAGGCTCTGGATGGACAGTTGGATAAATGGTTCTATATTTAGGAAGTTTCCGGTCTATAAACCAGAGGCTCTGGATGGACA
The DNA here is from genome assembly GCA_028564925.1 of Lithobates sylvaticus. Classification (NCBI taxonomy): domain Eukaryota; kingdom Metazoa; phylum Chordata; class Amphibia; order Anura; family Ranidae; genus Lithobates; species Lithobates sylvaticus. Next base: position 608,237,389 of record CM053028.1, read on the forward strand.
GTTGGATAAATGGTTCTATATTTAGGATGTATCCGGTCTATAAACCAGAGGCTCTGGATGGACAGTTGGATAAATGGTTCTATATTTAGGATGTATCCGGTCTATAAACCAGAGGCTCTGGATGGACAGTTGGATAAATGGTTCTATATTTATGATGTATCCAGTCTATAAACCAGAGGCTCTGGATGGACAGTTGGATAAATGGTTCTATATTTAGGATGTATCCGGTCTATAAACCAGAGGCTCTGGATGGACAGTTGGATAAATGGTTCTATATTTATGATGTATCCAGTCTATAAACCAGAGGCTCTGGATGGACAGTTGGATAAATGGTTCTATATTTAGGATGTATCCGGACTATAAACCAGAGGGGGGGGGGGGGGGGTTACTGGATATAAATATAAAATAATATCTTATTACCTCCTCTGCTGTCGGTTGCAGGAATATCTCCTCTCTACTTCCTCCCAACTCACCTTTCACCTGGAAGTTCCCATTTATATGTGACATCACTTCCTGTCTCTGCGTTCCACTAACAATAAGTAAGATCTCCATCTTGTGGAGAAAATGCAAATGGCAGCCGATTTTTGATTGTTGAGGACAGCCTTTCTCAACCTTTTCAAGAAAGAGGAACCCTTGAAATAACTTTCCGGTCTCAGGGAACCTGCTAAAAATTACTATATCTACCTTTCATGAAACATTGTTGTGATGGTCAGTGGGAAGAATGCTCTTTATACTTGTGGCCGTTGAGAAGAATTACCTTGTTACAGATAGCTAAAAAGATCAATGGTGTCAGTGGGAACTTATCTGAGAAGCATAAATTGGTCATTGCTCAAGGAACCCCTAGAAATCTCTGGAGGAACCCTAAGATTCCATAGAACCCTGGTTGAGAAACCCTGGTTGAGGATATCACAAACAAATTGCAGGTCACAAGCATCTTTGAGTGCCGGGACGTCTTACTCTGGATCAGCTGCAGGTTTAGCGTTCTGCTGAAGCATTTTTTGGTTTATTTATTTATTTTCTGTTGGTTGAACCTGATGGACTAATAATTAGGCTACACCAATTACAATATTTATTTTTAAAACAAAGGTGGAGTTGTCTTTTAACCTTTTGGGTACCACTGATGTAAAGGCTTAGGTTCATGGTGGCGCCGGTGCCTTTTACGCAGCAGGTGTCCAGTCCCAGGAACTCAGCACAGGGATGGTGAGAACCCCTCATAATGGGCACAGCAGGGGTACAGATCCAGGAACTAAGCACAGGGATGGTGGGAACCCCTCATAATGAGCACAGCAGCCGTACAGACCTGGAAACTCAGTACAGGGATGGTGGGAAACTGTCATTCTGCTCCTTGACAGTGAGGTTGCTAGTTTCTTGGCTCATGTGCTTCCAGAGACCGGAGGCTAGAGTTGCTTCTCTGGCCCCAGGAGGGATGCTGGGTCCCCTGGATAGGCCTGTGGTTAGGCCTCAGCCTGTGGAAGATTCTGGCCTGGCCCAAGGAGAGATGAGTCCCTGTCTGCCTTTAGATGGAGGATTGTCGATAAGCTAGCATGGATTGATAAAGAGGTGGAGAAATTGGTTGCTTTGATGGCTGAATTTAGGAAGAAAAAACAGATTTGTGCCAAAGTGTTCAGCAAGAAGAGACCGGCTCTGAGACTTGAGTTGAAAGACTTGGAGCAAGCTGTGCGGAAGCAGAAAGAATTGGTGAGCTCTCTGAAGGAGAATAGCGGAGTATTTAAGAGAAATATAGAAACAAGGAACGTTTCATCCGAATGAGGAGAGGAGCCGCTTCCTGCACGGAGAGTGACCCAATCAGTGAGGATACGCAGGTACCGACAGAGTCAGCAGAGAGTGAGAAAGTGCCCCCGGAGGATGAGCCAGCTCTTCAACACCTCAGGCATCTGTTGAGCCCTCAATGGCGGAGGCCTCTGTCCCCCTCCCTCTGCAGCAGCAATATGGAACATCTGAGCAGGAGGTTGAGGTAGGTACTGGCATGCTGGAGCTTATCACTGAGCTGGAGTCCCCTCTGGATGCGGATTCCCTGGATGACGATGAGAAGAAGTATACTGCTCCTCTCTGTGGAAGAAATGCCTGTGGAGAGAGCAAGATTCACCATGGAGTCTGCAGCAACTGGGAGGAAGTCTCATCCCACCGTTAGCCATGACATTGCAGAGGTAACAACACACCAAGCAGGTACAATGTGTGTGCAGGAAGGTTATATGAGCTTTGTTAATGACAATGGGCTTGCTGAGGGTTGTAGTGCTATGGGCAGTCAGCCCAGACCCATAGACAATGAACAGCATGCAATACAATACCAACCGACATTCGCATGGAAGAAAACCATCAGGCCTTCAGGAAGAAACTCAAGACCCACCTCTTCTAGAAGCTCGACAACCAAATGTCAATACAGGGCCTTGAGGCGATTCAGTTCGCATTGTAGCGCTATACAAGTTATTCATTCATTCATTCATTCATACGATCTGATCTACCTGCTGAAAACAAAACTTCAGATTTAAATGAAATTGGTGAGAGTTTTGGGAGTAACTGTCAGCTTCAGTCTGCAGAGAGGAGCACCATGGACAATGCAGTGACTTTGCCTGGACCAGACACAGCGGCTGTTCCTGAGAATGGTGGAGGAGATGCTGAGTGCAGTGGTGCTACAACTCTCCAGAAATCTGCAGTAGGCAAGACTGTGCTTGAACCCAGGAAAGAAGCTGAGTGTTCAGAGAATGGGGAGAGGGCAGGTCTTGCCTCTGTTGATCCAATGACTGCTATTCTGGCGGATTCAGACTCTCTGACAGCAGGTTTAATTGTGTCTAAAGACAAGACTGCAATTACTGGAAAACTCTGTGTCTATGGGGAAAACGTATGCTGGTGCATCTGCTACAGGATCTGGGAGGGGGGAGCGAGCAGGGAAGGAGCATGGAAATGTTTTATTTTCCTCACTGTTTAAAAGGAGGAATGTTGTGCAGCTTCGATGGGAGGGCGGGGGTATTCCTACACATAAAAGGGCAGTGGTGGATAAGATTTTGCAGATGGGGTTTAGGCCCACAGATATCTTCGCCCTGACCAGTCTGGCCAGTTCTCATGAGTACGATTTGTCCTTTATCCATCCGGAGTCTTTGGACATATTTCGGGAGAAATATGAGCATGTGTGTAGGGGCCTGCCGGACTGGAAAGGGCTCATCCCCAAGCTTGTATCATGCCAGTCACTTATTAAAAGTGTGACAATTCTTGTCCGCATTGAGTCCATTCCACAAGGGGATTTATCTGTATGGTTGATGAGGTATGGAGACATCCTGAGCCCCCTAATGAAGATTTTGGATGATCAGGGAATATGGACTGGGGGATGGGTGGTCTGTGCAGTTAAAATTAAGAATCATTGATAATGTCGTCCAGCATCTGCCATCTTGAGTTTTCCTGGGGGGAGACAGGCTGACCATCTTCTACCTGGGCCAGCCAAAGCTATGTAACAAGTGTGGGGATAAAGGGCATTTTTCATCCTCCTGTCCGGTGATAAAGTGTTCTTTGCGTCAGAGCGCGGGGCATTTAGCAAAGGATTGTAACATTATAAGGTACAATCTGTGCAATGTGGTGGGACATCCTTATAGTCAGTGTCCTAAGGCAATGCACAACCAGCCTGAGCTCATGAGAGTGTTCTTCTGCTTGGACATGGAGGATGCTCAGAGTTCAGCAGCTGGGGTGACTGTGATTCCATCTGAGTCTGTGCCAATACCCAATATGTCTGTGTCTTCCCAGTCTGTGGTGCCCCAGTCTGTGCATTTGCCTAGCGTGCCCATGTCTTCCCAGTCTGTGCGTTTGCCTAGTGTGTCAGTGTATGTAAGGTATCAGTTACCGAGAATGTGTCCAATCCTTCTGTGTCTATGTCTTCCAAAATTGCAGAGGCAGCAAGAGGTGCTGAGGCAGGTGCGTCAAGTGCAGGGTTTCTATTGAGGGTCGTGGGGTGCAGAGGATGGTGAAGAGGCTGGCCTAGTGCTAGGTGTCCTTTGAGAAAGTCACGTGTGCGTGATGTAACGCGTAAGGAGAGTCAGAGCCTGGTGACGTTTAGCTGTGCTGGATCTCGGCCGGGAGCCCATACTGTGTGTTTTTTCATCCACCGCTGCATTAACTCTGCATGTACTGTAAGTTATCTATTGCTTATACCTATTAAACCTTTTGAAATACTACACAATGGATTGCATCTATCTGTTTGCTCACATGTCCGCCTGAGAGGAGCTGGCAGGGACCCAGTCAGAGGAACAGATCCGGAGGAGCCCAGTAAGGTTGTTTTTCCTTACCTTTAAGGTAAGGGGTTGGGGGAAACAGCCCAGGACACCTGCATGTTAAGGAGCATCACTTTTTTTCTCTTAAAGACTATCACAAATATCATATCCACCACCTCACCTGGAGATTGTTTAGGAATTGTGCACCATATATGGGAATATCCGCTTGATTGCACAGGACTTGTCGTTTATTTATTTATATATACACTTTTATCCTGGACTCACGTTATTATATATATTTCAACACAGGTTTATTTGTGCTGTTTGTTTTTAACACACAGGTGCATTTATTCACAGTTTGCTTTGTGCATTATTAATAATATTTTTTAATCGAATTGTGGCTTATGCATGTTACTCGCCATTGTATATTTGATTATTTATTGCCACTTTTAGTCCTTACTTTGCACTATTTTTATTTTTCTTGGACACAAGGGTTATTTATTTATATTGTTTGATTCACCCACCTGAGGTTGTCTGTATAGCCTTATTTATTATTTGATGCTATACTCCTTCTTTTATTCCATTAATTCCTTTGGACGCTGTGTCTGGAGCCACCTTGGCTGGATGATCCCCCTTGGAGTGGTAGACGTGTATCAGCGCCACATTTTTATCTGATTATCTATTTAATTTACTCTTGTTATTTTATTAACCTTTCTACGTATGTATGCTGGCGCCCCATTTTATATATTTATTTATATATTTATTCCCATGGCCTAGTGGTAGGTAAGGGAAGGGAGAGTGGGGGGGGGAGGGGGGTAAAGGGAAGGATAGGAGTGGGGAAGCTGTTGATTCCGGTTTGTCCAAGGATGATATACAGTGGTTGGAGGATAAAAGGAGGAGGGGCAAAAGAAAGAAAAAAAAAAGGGTTCAGTTACCTTAAGTCCTAAGGTTTTGCTTTTGGCAAATAAGTTTGGGGTCCTGTCAGATGATGACGATGAATGGGACTTGGCATCCTCTATAGATGATGAGTCCCAGGGTGCAATGAATAGCGCTGGTTTTCCGGGGAGAGGGAGTAGTCAGGCTAAGAAACAGCTGCCTCAATTACCCTAATGGCAGTTCCCACTCCATTAAAAGTGGCAACCATTAATGTTGCCAGCTTAAGTTCAGTAAGTGCTCGTCTTATGGCCTTATTTTTGCTCAGCAAGTTTGAATGTCTCAGACATGCCACCTAGGGGAGGGGTATTTGGAGATTGAATTCGGCCCTTCTGGCTGACAAGAGAGTAAGGCAATCCTTGAGGATTTTTTTCAAGCACAGGTTACTATCCTAGACTTTTGCAACAGTAAGTCAGAATGGTGGGAGCTTGTAAAATAGCAGACTGTTGGGCTTTTCAAGGCTATAGAAAGAAAGAAGCAGAAAAATAGATATATCACCTATCAGCATTTGCAGAGGAAACTTGACCGCCTTGTTTCAAATGGTGGAGATACTGGGGCGAACTCAGGGAACTCAGTACAGGGATGGTGGGACCCCCTCATAATGGGCACAGCATGTGTACAGACCTGGGAACTCAGCACAGGGATTGTTGGAACCCCTCACAATGGACACAGCAGGTGTACAGACCCAGGAACTCAGCAGAGGGATGGTGGGAACCTCTCATAATTGGCACAGCAGGTATACAGACCCAGGAACTCAGCAGAGGGATGGTGGGACCCCACTTAATGGGCACAGTGGGTGTACAGACCCGGAAACTGAGCACAGGGATGGTGGGAACCTCTCATAATGGGCACAGGAGGTGTACAGACCCGGGAACTCAGCACAGGGATGGTGGGAACCCCGAATAATGGGCACAGCAGGTGTACAGACCCAGGAACTCAGCACAGGGATGGTGGGAACCCCGAATAATGGGCACAGCAGGTGTACAGACCCGGAACTCAGCACAGGGATGGTGGGAACCCCGAATAATGGGCACAGCAGGTGTACAGACCCAGGAACTCAGCAGAGGGATGGTGGGAACCTCTCATAATTGGCACAGCAGGTATACAGACCCAGGAATCCAGCAGAGGGATGGTGGGACCCCACTTAATGGGTACAGTGGATGTACAGACCCGGGAACTGAGCACAGGGATGGTGGGAACCTCTCATAATGGGCACAGCAGGTGTACAGATCCGGGAACTCAGCACAGGGATGGTGGGAACCTCTCATAATGGGCACAGCAGGTGTACAGACAAAAGATTAAATCATACTAATCGTCAGTCATCTAAGAATTATGCTTTCCAAAAAAAGAAGAAAACTGAGAACAGAGTATTGGAAAGTGCGGAGGGTTCTTGTTTAATATAGAAAATCTGAATTATTGATTAACAAATAATAATAATTAAAACAGTACAAAGCAGGTCAATATCCGCGCTACTTAATAATGTTAGAGATAGTTGTATGAGCAGCCAGCACAATTTGTTGATCAGCAAAACATAGGAATATAAAAAGTCCACATGCGGCACTAAATGAGAAGTAAATCCAAGAAGGGAGAGTTAATAAACCCGTCACCAGGTTCAATGTGTATAAGAAAGCACACCGCACCACATGGAAATCCAATCTGCTTACCAGACAGCTGTAAAAAGCAGTGTGATAGACAAAGACCACAGCTACGTTCTCCAGCTTTAAGTAGTGGGTATGTAGAATCCAGGCCAGGATTATGGCTAACCTTCATTCTCATACAGCAAAACTTCTTTGAGCTCTCATATGGGATGTAATAACATCCACCCAGACGGCCAGCGATACCCAATGAAAAAATAATGCAGACAATAGTGAAGCCCGTAGTAATAAAGGAATGTATTCGTATTAACTTACAGTTTAATACAGGAAGTACATCATGATGTTCAAATGGCCAGGGCTCTCAGCGTGCTAGCATCAGCCCGCCTGACATGTTTCATCCAACAGGCGTGGCTATGTGACACTAGCACACACTTTTATCTCAATAACAAAACCCTTCAGGTCTGGTATGGATTTTAAGGGGAACCCCACGCCAAATTTAAAAAAAAAATGGCGTGGGGGGTCCCCCTTAAATCCATACCAGACCCTTATCCGAGCACGCAACCTGGCAGGCCGCAGGAAAAGAGGGGGGATGAGAGAGCACCCCCCTCCTGAACTGTAGCAGGCCACATGCCCTCAACATTGGGAGGATGCTTTGGGGGTCTGTGACCCCTCAAAGCACCATGTCCCCATGTTGGTGAGGAGAAGAGTCTCATCCCCACAACCCTGGCCGGTGGTTGTGGGGGTCTGCGGGCGGGGGGCTTATCAGAATCTGGAAGCCCCTTTTAACAAGGGACCCCCAGATCCCGCCCCCCCTGTTTGAAATGGTAAGGGGGTACAAAAGTACCCCTACCATTTCACAAAGAAAGTGTAAAAAATGTTAAAAAATACACAGAAAACGTTGGGAAAAGTCCTAAAAAAAAAAAAAAAAAAAGATTCCAGCGGTGGTAATCCACTCTTGCTATCCAGCGATGGGTGATCTCTTCTCCGGGGTCCAGCGATGGCTGATCTCTTCCGATGATGTCCAGCGCAGCGCATCCTGTCTCCATGGAGACACTGAGGCAATCCCGTCTTAGCAGAGGAGGACCGGGCCACTCGTCACCTGACCCCGCCCCCCTCTGACGCAACGCAAGGGGAAAGCATTGATACATGTCCCCTGGGGCAGTACGCAAGTCCCCAAACACTTTTTATGACAATAACTTGCATATAGGCTTTTAAAATTAGCACTTTAGATTTCTCCCATAGACTTTTACAGGGTGTTCGCGGGAAATTCGAATTTGCCGCGAACACCCCAAATTGTTTGCTGTTCGGTGAACAGGCGAACAGGGAATGTTCGACTCAAACTCGAAGCTCACCCTTACATATTAGCAGACGTTTTACAAAAACCCTGAATAAAATACAGACATTGATTAAACAAACTTCATTGTGTCCTTAAGGGAAGATAATATAACATTATAGGAGGCTACCTGGGGAATAATCGATAAATCAGAGATCAATATTTAGAATGATGTTTAACCGACTGCCGATCGGCCGCAGTAAAACTGAATGGCACAGCTGGGCGAAAAGAGGTTACCTTACGTCGCTTTGCCTTTCGGCCACTAGGGGCGCATGTGCCGACCCCGATGCAAGTGCCCGGCGCTGACCGCCGGGCTCCCGCGATTGCTCGGGACAGAGCGAGAACCGGGACCTGTGTGTGTAAACACACAGATCCTGGTTCTTTCAGGGAAGAGGAGACAGATCGTGTGTTCATACTAAGTATGAACACCGATTTCTCTCTCCTCCTAGACAGTCCCATCCCCCCACAGTAAGAAACACACCTAGGAAACACAGTTAACCCTTGATCGCCCCCTAGTGTTAACCCCCTTCCCTGCCAGTGACATTTATACAGTAATCAGTGCATTTTTATAGCACTGATCGCTTTATAATTGTCAATGGTTTAAAAAATGTGTCAAAAGTGTCCAATTTGTCTGCCGCAATATCGCAGTCGCGATAAAAATCACAGATCGCCACCATTACTAGTAAAAAAATAATAATAATAAAAATGCCATAAATCTATCCCCTATTTTGTAGACACTATAACTTTTGCGCAAACCAATCAATATACGCTTATTGCTATTTTTTTTACGATAAGATAGAAAAGATATCGGCCTAAACTGAGGAAAACATTTATTTTTTTATAAAAAATTTATTTATTATAGAAAAAAGTAAAAGATATTGTGTTTTTTCAAAATTGTCGCTCTTCTTTTGTTTATAGCGCAAAAAATAAAAACCACAGAGGTGATCAAATGCCACCAAAAGAAAGCTCTATTTGTGTAAAAAAAGGACGTAAATTTTGTTTGGGTACAACATCGCACGACCGCACAATTGTCAGTTAAAGCGACGCCGTGCCGAATCGCAAAAAAAGGCCCGGTCATTGAGCAGCCAAATCTTCCGGGGCTGAAGCGGTTAAACGAATACTAGTAAAAGGGCCATTTAGTGGCAGACCATAGAAACTGCTAATGCAGATAAACCCAGATAAATATAGTAAAGAAAAGAGAAATGTTACTATTGACTTGATCAACAATTATTAATAAAACTGTTCACATCCCAGTCAACATTTAACCCAAAGGGAGCATAACATTTGAGATCATAGATCCAGCGTGTTTTCAACCGCGAGATCTCTCTCTTTGTCAGTGTCAGTGCCTCCCTCGCCAATGAGGTGTAAAACGATCTATGACTATGAAAGTAGTTCCTACTAGATTTTTATTATGACATTCCAGGTAATGACGAGAAACTGTGTGTTTGGGGAACCCTTTCTTAATATTTGTCAGATGTTCCTTAACCACTTCCCACCCGCTGGCTGTCATACAGCAAAAAAGAAAAATATTTTTACATGTAGGAGAGAAATGTCAGAATTGGCCTGGGTGGCAAGTGGTTAAAAAAAGCTTTTCACATCCCAGTCAACATTTAGACCAAAGGGAGTATAACATTTGAGGACATAGATCCAGCGTGTTTCCAACCGCGAGATCTCTCTCTTTGTCACACTCCCTTGCCAATGAGGTGTAAATCGATCTATGGCTATGAAAGTAGTTCCTACTGTATTTTTATTATGACATTCCAGGTAATGACGAGAAACGGTGTGTTTGTGGAACCCTTTCTTAATATTTGCCAGATGTTCCTTAACCATTTTACATGTAGGAGAGAAATGTCAGAATTGGCCTGGGTGGCAAGTGGTTAAAAAAAAAAAGCTTTTCACAGCCCAGTCAACATTTAGACCAAATGGAGTATAACATTTGAGGTCATAGATCCAGCGTGTTTCCAACTGCGAGATCTCTCTCTTTGTAGTACTCCTTCGCCAATGAGGTGTAAATCGATCTATGGCTATGAAAGTAGTTCCTACTGGATTTTTATTATGACATTCCAGGTAATGACAAGAAACTGTGTGTTTGGGGAACCCTTTCTTAAGATTTGCCAGATGTTCACTAATCCTAAGGTTCATAGCTTGCATAGTGCGGCCTACATATTGTAGACCGCATGGACAATTCAATAAATAAACCACATTTTTAGGCGTACAGGTTATGAAAGTATTGATATCGCACACCTTGGCGGTGGTGTGGGACCTTAAATTAAAGACAGATTTTTCTATCTTTGTTTTTGTTTACATAACAAACAGCACATTTTCGACAAGGAAAAGGAAAGGTAGAATCGACATCAAATCTTATATAACTGAAAAGCATAAAATGTATTATTTATTGGTCGGACCAATGAAAAGTCGGCTTCTTCGGTAAAGCATAGAAAGAGCAAATCTGGTGTGCATATCTGTAACTAAAACATTTCCCGCACTTTGAACATGAATAAGGACACTCACCCGTGTGACTTCTCTGGTGGTTTTGGTAACATTTCTAACTAAAACATTTCCCGCAACCTTAACATGGAAAGGGTCATTCCCCTATGTGGATTCTCTGGTGTCTTAGAAGGTCCTCTTTCCGAATAAAATGCTTCTCGCATTCCGAACATGAATAAGGACGCTCACCTGTGTGAATTCTTTGGTGTGTAACAAGGTGTCCTTTTGTAATGAAACTTTTCCCGCACTCTGAACATGAATAGGGGCGCTCACCTGTGTGATTTCTTTGGTGCGAAACAAGGTTTCCTTTGGTAAGGAAACATTTCCCACACTCTGAACAGGAATAGGGACGCTCGCCTGTGTGAATACTCTGATGTTTACGAAGGTATCCTTTGTCAGTGAAACATTTCCCACACTCTGAACATGAATAAGGACGCTCACCTGAGTGAATTTTTTGGTGTAAAGCAAGGTGTGCTTTCAAAACAAAACATTTCCCGCACTCTGAACACGAATAGGGGCGCTCACCTGTGTGAACTCTAAAGTGTGAAACAAGGCTTTCTTTCATACTAAAACATTTCCCGCACTCTGAACATAAATAGGGGCGCTCACCGGTGTGAGTTCTGTAATGTATAAGAAGGCTTCCTTTTTCACTGAAACATTTCCCACACTCCGAACACGGAAAGGGACGTTCACCCGTGTGACTTCTCTCATGTTTACGAAGGTCTCCTTTAAGAACAAACCTTTTTCCGCACTCTGAACATGAATAGGGACGCTCACCCGTGTGAGTTCTTTGGTGTGTTAGAAGTTGTCCATTGGTAGCAAAACATTTCCCGCACTCTGAACATGAATAGGGACGCTCACCTGTGTGAATTCTCTGGTGTATACCGAGCTGCTGATTCCTAGCAAAACACTTCCCGCAATCTGAACATGAGTAGGGGCGCTCGCCTGTGTGAATTCGTTGGTGTAACACCAGGTATGCTTTGGTACTGAAACATTTCCCACACTCTGAACATGAAAAGGGACGCTCACCCGTGTGAACTCTCTCGTGTATAAGAAGCAATGAGTTTTTTGTAAAAGATTTCCCACACACTGAACATGACAATGAACGCTCTCCTTTGTGAACTCCTTTATGGCGTAAAGAAGATTCAGTGGGAATAGAAGGACCTATTGAAGTATCTGTACTGTGAGATTTTAGAGTCCTGGTATGTGATCCGTCAGAAGTTTCCTCAGGATTAGAGGGATTCCGGACATAGTGTCCACCTGTTGAAAAGCAATTTTTACAATAAGTTTTATGAGGATTTCCCACACCTTGCATTCAGGAGTCATATATGTTGGTCTACATTTTTTGTGTATTGATGACATTGGTACTGTGAGAATGGAGATGAAACTTCCTCCACCTCCATTTCTTGGAAATTTAACAACATATTGAAGACTGGAGATGGACCTTATTTAGATGGACTTTTCATTTGGTGTACAGTATTTCCTCATTTGTTGGGAACATGACATTATATTGAGGAATGGAGATGGACCTTCCATATGGTGTACAGTATCTCCTCCTCATTTGTTGGGAACATGACGTTATATTGAGGAATGGAGATGGACCTTTCATATGGTGTACAGTATCTCCTCCTCATTTGTTGGGAACATGACATTATATTGAGGAATGGAGATGGACCTTTCGTATGGTGTACAGTATCTCCCCCTCATTTGTTGGGAACATGACGTTATATTGAGGAATGGAGATGGACCTTCCATATGGTGTACAGTATCTCCTCCTCATTTGTTGGGAACATGACGTTATATTGAGGAATGGAGATGGTCCTTTCATATGGTGTACAGTATCTCCTCCTCATTTGTTGGGAACATGACATTATATTGAGGAATGGAGATGGACCTTCCATATGGTGTACAGTATCTCCTCCTCATTTGTTGGGGACATGACGTTATATTGAGGAATGGAGATGGTCCTTTCATATGGTGTACAGTATCTCCTCCTCATTTGTTGGGAACATGACGTTATATTGAGGAATGGAGATGGACCTTCCATATGGTGTACAGTATCTCCTCCTCATTTGTTGGGAACATGACGTTATATTGAGGAATGGAGATGGACCTTTCATATGGTGTACAGTATCTCCTCCTCATTTGTTGAGAACATGACGTTATATTGAGGAATGGAGATGGACCTTCCATATGGTGTACAGTATCTCCTCCTCATTTGTTGGGAACATGATGTTATATTGAGGAATGGAGATGGTCCTTTCATATGGTGTACAGTATCTCCTCCTCATTTGTTGGGAACATGATGTTATATTGAGGAATGGAGATGGTCCTTTCATATGGTGTACAGTATCTCCTCCTCATTTTTTGGGAACATGACGTTATATTGAGGAATGGAGATGGACCTTCATATGGTGTACAGTATCTCCTCCTCATTTGTTGGGACATGACGTTATATTGAGGAATGGAGATGGTCCTTTCATATGGTGTTCAGTATCTCCTCCTCATTTGTTGGGAACATGACGTTATATTGAGGAATGGAGATGGACCTTTCATATGGTGTACAGCATTTCCTCCTCATTTGTTGGGAACATGACATTATATTGAGGAATGGAGATGAACCTTTCATATGGTGTACAGTATCTCCTCCTCATTTGTTGAGAACATGACGTTATATTGAGGAATGGAGATGGACCTTCCATATGGTGTACAGTATCTCCTCCTCATTTGTTGGGAACATGACATTATATTGAGGAATGGAGATGGACCTTTCATATGTTGTACAGTATCTCCTCCTCATTTGTTGGGAACATGACGTTATATTGAGGAATGGAGATGGACCTTTCATATGGTGTACAGTATCTCCTCCTCATTTGTTGGGAACATGACATTATATTGAGGAATGGAGATGGACCTTGTATATGGTGTACAGTATCTCCACATCATTTCTTGTAAACATGACAACATGATGAAAAAATGGAGATTGTCCTTTTCTTATGGTGTACAGCAGTGGTGGCCAATTTTCTAGATAGAAGATGTATGGCCCATATACTCACCAAAGGGCAACCCTTAATATTTAGTGTATGTAATGCTACAGAAAACAGTCAAGACTTTGAGCATACTACAGTAGATAGCAAACAATACCTCAACTGCAAATTCAACTTCTAATGGCTCAGTACCGGTGCCCTGGCTATAGTTCTCCCGCACTCAAAACAATCAGATCCATAACAACATCAAGCCGGTAACTCAGAATGGTCTATAAAATCCAACTCTTTATTGGCTACATACTAAAACACACTGGAATCCATGAGTTTTGGCCATGATGAAACACGTTAGTTGTTTACAATTGTGTTTTAGTATGTAGCCAATAAATATTCTGGTTTAATGGACCACACAGAGTCGCCAGCCTGATGTTATTATGAATACTACAGTAGATGGTCAGGGACTGTGGCAATGCAGTAGCAAAGCATCCTCAACCATGGAGGGAGGGAAGGGAATTTTAGTCACACTGTAAGGAACATTTACCCAATTAGATACAGAACCAACCACAGGATCTGAAGGTACTTCGCGGAGAGGATGTGGATTAAACAACAAAAGAAAGACCTATCTCCAGGTGGTCAGGCCACAAAAAGACCTCCAGTTGTATTCTATCCCCAACAAGGGTACGTGCAGCAGCATGTTTTGATCACCAGAGAGAGCTCTAGAGAGTATTTCAGGGACAGGCTAAGATCAGGACCGATAGAAGACAAAAAGAGTATTCCAGGGACAGACTGAGGTCAGGGCAGGCAACAGACTAGGGAGTATTCCAGAGACAGACTGGGGTTAAAGAATACAACAGACTAGAGTGAATTACTTTGACAAGATAAGGTCAGAGCAGAAAGCAAACTAGAGGATAAAACAGGGACAGGGCAGGTACAGACTAGAGAGTATTCCAGGAAAAGACTGAGGTCAGGGGAGAAAGTAGACTAGAGAGTATTTTAGGAATATGCTAAAGTCTGGGTAGGCAGCAGATTAGAGAGTATTCCAGGAATAGGTTGAGGTCAGGGCAGGCAGGAGACTAGAGAGTAATGAAAAGACAGGCTAGCAAGGGTCAGAACCAAGAGTCAGAATAGTAGGCCCTAATGCTAATGTAGAACAGAGCTACTGTAGCTTGGCTATCACAAGCCTAAAACCCCGTTCAAAATAGCATGCCACTGGGCAATTAGAGCAAAGGAGGTGGAACAGGCAGCTGGGCCAATCGGGGCAGAGGTGGCTAAAAAGACAGCACTGAGCTTCTGCCTAGCAATGGGAATGCCTCTAGCTGCTGGACATTGAGAGTCAGTTTGCTGACTGTGCAGGGCCCATTGCCCAGGAACCACCGACGCAAGACAATAGGAGGGTGCCTCACACTTCAAATAGCTTATTAAAAGAGCCGGCTTACAACATCCGTGGTTCCCCGGTGTTCCACCCTCTTGTAGGCAGCAGTAGAATCTGACTGTTTCGGAATTTATGTGTTCCTCAGTGGACAAGGAAGGCAAACATTTTCCTAACTGATAACAATGTAAATCCATACTTTATACTCAAGTAAAATGAAAATATGAATGGTTTCTGCATTTAGTGTTTATTACTTACTTAGATCTATAGGTAGAGAAGATCCCTCCTCTTTACTTTCCATAGTCATCTCCCCCTCCTCCACAGACTGCTGATCTCCACTCACCAACCTCTCTTCTTCTTCCTCTTTATACTCAACTTTAATGTCTTTCTGTTCTTCATTCTAGATTTCAGAGATGATAAAATATAACATCTAAAACATTGCTGCCAATAGAAGAATTTCCTCTCGGAATTATTTTGAATTCTTTTTTGCCCATCTACCTGATCATTCTCAGTATAGATGTGATCCTCCTGTGTAGAATCCCGGGAACACAGAGGACTTCCCTTCTCCACAGACTGCTGATCTCCCCTCACTAAAGTCTCTTCTTTTTCCTCAAATTTGATGTCTTTGAGTTCTTCACCCTAAAGCCAAACGATGATAGAATACATTTATAAAAAGGAACAAGAATGTACATAGAATAATGTCATCTCATAGCTTAGACTCTACCTGATGATGGTGGGGGATGGTGTGATCTTCCTGTGTGGAATCCCGGGAATACAGAGGATGGAGACATCTCTCTGGTGGGTTCCCATTACTGGATCCATCTGTAGGAAACACACACACTGACTGAATACATTGTTTCTATGTGTTTATCAGATGATGGGGGATCTAGGTGGACCCTCCGTACTGCTCTCTCCTTTACAATGAAGTCTCCTCTTACCGGGTGATGTGAGGGGCGGCTGATCCTCCATCATGACGTCCTTGTAGAGATCCTTGTGTCCTTCTAAATACTCCATGGAGAAATAGACAGTGACATCCTGACACCTTATAGGAACCTGACACACACAATGATACAGTCAGTTACTTACTCCTGACCTCTGCTCTGCATTTGTTAGTTATTAGTAAGTTCTACACTCTTGTGTGTTACATATTCCTGATCCTTGTTCTCCGTGCATTATTTTCTCTATAGTTCTATAATCTGTGCGTTACACTCTCCTGACCCCTGCACTCTGTGCATCACTTACTCCTGACCTCTGTTTTCATTGTGTTAATTACTTTTGACCCCTGCACTCTGTGCTTTGTTTATTCCAGAGTTCTGCTCTTTATATGTTACTAACTCATTACCTCTGCACTATGTGCATTACTTACATCTGACCTGCTTTAATCAACCCTAAACTTTGTGTATTATTTGCTCTTGACCTCAGCAATCAATGCATTATTCACTCATGCATTATGTATCTGAACTATAAACCAGAGGCACTGAATGGACAGTTGGATAAATGGATCTATATTTAGGATGTATCCCTTCTATAAACCAGAGGCTCTGGATGGACAGTTGTATAAATGGTTCTATATTTAGGATGTATCTGATCTATAAACCAGAGGCTCTGGATGGACAGTTGGCTAAATGGTTCTATATTTAGGAAGTATCTGGTCTATAAACCAGAGGCTCTGGATGGACAGTTGGCTAAATGGTTCTATATTTAGGAAGTATCTGGTCTATAAACCAGAGGCTCTGGATGGACAGTTGGATAAATGGCTCTATATTTAGGATGTATCTGGTCTATAAACCAGAGGCTCTGGATGGACTGTTGGCTAAATGGTTCTATATTTAGGATGTATCCGGTCTATAAACCAGAGGCTCTGGATGGAAAGTTGGATAAATGGCTCTATATTTAGGATGTATCTGATCTATACAGGCAGTCCCCGAGTTACGAACGTCTCCTACTTACGAACGGCCTAAAATGCCGGCCACTTGTGCTCCATGCTGGTCCTGGATACCTTTCGAGCACCTCCGGACACATCCCATGCTGCCGTACTATGCCCCAGATAACATAACAAGTGCCCGGAACATCCCACATCCATGCACAGGCGGCAGTTACACTTACGAATGCAGTGTTACGACTTACAAACAACTTCGACTTACGAACAAACCTACAGTCCTTATTGTGTTCATAACTCTGGGACTTCCTGTAAACCAGAGGCTCTGGGTGGACATTTGGATAAATGGTTCTATATTTAGGATGTATCTGGTCTATAAACCAGAGGCTCTGGATAGACAGTTGGATAAATGGCTCTATATTTAGGATGTATCTGATCTATACAGGCAGTCCCTGAGTTACGATGTCTCCTACTTACAGTCCTTATTGTGTTCGTAACTCGGGGACTTCCTGTAAACCAGAGGCTCTGGATGGACAGTTGAATAAATGGCTCTATATTTAGGATGTATCGGTGTACACATTATAATCCTATATATCACAGTGACTATGGAGGAAGAGGACGGACATGACGGAGGGGGTTACTGGATTAAATTTATAAAATAATTCTTATTACCTCCTCTGCTGTCGGTTGAAGGAATATCTCCCTCTACTTCCTCTTAGCTTTCCTGTCCGGGAACTTCCTATTTCTACATGACAACACTTCCTGTCTTTCTTTCATATCACTTCCTGTCTTTGCGTTCCACTGCCATTAAAGGAGATCACCACCTTGTGGAGATAATATAAAGTGCAGTCTACGATACGATACTTTGACAGCTGGTTCTTGGTGCGTTCTTCAGTTTTGTTGCAAATATTACACACAAATGGGTAAAAAAACTAATAATGAACAACGGAAAAAAAAATGCAAATGGCATCTGGAAGCTAAATGTAAGTAAAAGGGTGGGGGAGAGGTCCTGGGGTATTTTGTGTCTTCATATAGTCTAAACAAAAGTGAATATACAGTGCCTTGAAAAAGTATTCATACCACTTGAAATTTTCCACATTTTGTCATGTTACAACCAAAAAACGTAAATGTATTTTATTGGGATTTTATGTGATAGACCAACACAAAGTGGCACATAATTGTGAAATGGAAGGAAAATGATAAATTGTTTTCAACATTTTTTTTACAAATAAATCTGTAAAAAGTGTGGTGGGGCATTTGTATGGCGCCCCCCTGAGTCAATATTTTGTAGAACCACCTTTCTCTGCAATTACAGCTGCAAGTCTTTTTGGGGATGTCTCTACCAGCTTTGCACATCTAGAGAGGGACATTTTTGCCCATTCTTTTTCTTTGCAAAATATCTCAAGTTCTGTCAGATTGGATGGAGAGCGTCTGTGAACAGCAATTTTCAAGTCTTGCCACAGATTCTCAATAGGATTTAAGTCCGGACATTGACTGGACCATTCTAACACATGAATATGCTTTGATCTAAACCATTCCATTTTAGCTCTGGCTGTATGTTTAGGGTCGTTGTCCTACTGGAAGGTGAATCTCCGCCCCAGTCCGCCGTTTGTTTGAATGCAGAGGCTGGGCGTGAAGTCATAACATCGCGCCCGGCTTCCGAACGATCATAGAGACTCCGGCGACTATCTGGTCCATCAGAAATCTTTTTTGTAAAAAAATAAATAAAAAAAAAAGACATTTAACCACTTCCTGCCCAAGCAATTTTTCAGCGCTGTCGCATTTTTAATGACAATCGCGCAGTCATGCTACACTGTACCTAAACAGATTTTTTTATAATTTTCTTCACACAAATAGAGCTTTCTTTTGGTGGGATTTAATCACTGCTGGGATTTTTATTTTTTCCCAAAAAATGTTTTACTTCATTAAATTTTGTAACTAAGTAATTGTGCACTGATAAGGTGGCACTGATAGGCTGACCTGGTGGGCATTGCTGAGGTGGCACTTATGGGCACTGATGAGGAGGCACTAATATGTCACACATATGGGCATTGATAGGTGGCACTGATATGTGGCACTCATGAGCACTGATAGGCGGCACTGATGGGCACTAATAGGCAGCACTGGTGGGCACTAATAGACAGCACGGATAGCTATGAATAAGCACTGAAGTCAGTGTGAAACGCATCAGCTATTTTTGTAACACCCATTTGTTGTGAATGATTTGATGTGATCTTTGTTTTGGAATAAACAACACAAGAAATCAATTTCAGTGTGCGGCTATCCAGTGTTCTTTCCATTACCTTCTACCAGACAGCACGGATAGGCGGCACTGATGGGCATTGATGGGTGGCACTGATGGGCATTGATTGACAGCAGTGATGGGCAGCACTGATAGCCAGCACTGACTGGCATTGCTAATGGGCACTGATTGGTGGCACTTGTGGGCAGTGGTGGTCACTGATTGCTGCCACTGGTGGGCACGGATTGGTGACACTGTTGGCGCTATATTGTAGTCAGGGCACTGATGATCAGTGCCCTGATTACATGTATAGCTGTCCCCCTGCGTGGAGATGCCGCTGATCTGCTCTCCTTGCCACACACTCTGTCAGTGTGAGGCGAGGAGTGCCGATTACCGGCATCTCCGTGTTTACATGTGACCGGCTGTGATTGGACACCACCGATCACACTGGCATTACCTTTGTGATATCTTTGATAAAAGGGTAAAAACAGATGTATACTCACAAACAGCATGAATTAACAAGCACATCAGTATCCACAGTGTCCTGGACAACCAGGCCAACCTAACGAATCCAAACCTCAAGGAGACCCTCTGAATGGCTGACGTGTTTCAATGGAAGATCCCCTCTTCCTCGGGGCTCTGATGTGCTTGTAAATTTATACTGTTTATGAGTATACATCTGTTTTTATCGCTTTCACAAAGGTAATGCAAAAGGCTGGTGCCTTTTTTTTTCTAGTGTGACTCCTATCCTAATATCGATCAGCGGTTCCAAATTCATAATAACTTCTGCATTAGGAAACAGACACAAAAAGATAAATCCAGCATCCTTCCAAATAAATGTTGTGTTCATTAGGCCTGTTTGAGTTTATTATTATAATCATGTTTACATCGGCATATTATAACAACTGTAGTTTTAAACACCTTACGTCTTTCAGCTACAGAGCGATCGTCCACTTCCGGGAGGATTTGTATAGATGAGTAACTTCTTTCCTAATATTGATCAGTGGTTCCAAATTTAATAATAACTACTGCAGTAGACAACAAACACAAAAAGATACACCCAGCATCTTTCCAAATAATTGTTCTGGCTGGCTCGCCAATATTGTCTTGGAAATTGTATAGACCTCAATGGACAGTAGATAGTGACAACATAATGTATAACCGCCAATCGATACAGTTTAATTAAGGCGGTAAAATAGGTATCCTTTGTCCAATAAATGCCTTACATTTATCATACTTCCTTGATCCAGTAAGAAAAAAAGTGGCTTACATTGCCAGCTGAGTTTCAGAAGATTCAAGGTTTGACTTTTGGCTGGCTCGTCAAAATTGTCTCGGAAAGTGTATAAATAGGTAACTCCTGTCCTAATATTGATCAGTGTTTCCAATTTAATAATGACTACTGCAGTAGACAACAAACACAAAAAGATACACCCAGCATCTTTCCAAATAATTGTTCTGGCTGGCTTGCCAAAATTGTCTTGGAATTTGTATAGCCCTATAACAATTCAATGGACAGTAGACAGTGACATATAACCACCAAATGATAGTTTGATTAACCACTTTCAGACCGGACCATTTTGCTGGCTTAAGACCAGACCACTTTTTGCGATTCGGCACTGCGTCGATTTAACTGACAATTGCGAGGTCGTGCGACGTGGCTCCCAAACAAAATTGACGTCCTTTTTTTCCCACAAATAGAGCTTTCTTTTGGTGGTATTTGATCGCCCCGGCGGTTTTTATTTTTTGCCCTATAAACAAAAAAAGAGCGACAATTTTGAAAAAAACACATTATTTTTTACTTTTTGCTACAATAAATATCCCCCAAAAATATATAAAAAAACATTTTTTTTCCTCAATTTAGGCCGATACGTATTCTTCCACATATTTTTGGTGAAAAAAAAAAATCGCAATAAGCGATTATTGATTGGTTTGCACAAAAGTTATAGCATTTACAAAATAGGGGATAGTTTTATAGCTTTTTTATTTATATATTTTTTTTTTTACTAGTAATGGCGGCGATCAGCGATTTTTATTGTGACTGTGACATTATGGCGGATACATCGGACATTTTTGACACATTTTTGGGACCATTGTCATTTATACAGCAATCAGTGCTATTTAAATGCACTGATTCCTGTGTAAATGACACTGGCAATGAAGGGGTTAACCAGGAGGTGGCAGTGTAGGGGTTAAGTGTTCCTAGGGGCGTGTTACTAACTGTGGGGGCGTGGCTGTGTGTTAGTGATCACTGATCTCTGCTCCAATCACAGGGAGCAGAGATCAGTGTCACTAGTTGCTAGGCAGAACAGGGAGATGCTGCTAACTTCTGCATCTCCCTGTTCAGCCTTCCCGTGAGACGATCGCGGGAATCCTTGTGGGGATAGAGTCCGCGGGACCCGCGACCGGACTGACGGTGGTCCCGACCGGCACGCGCGGCAATCTTAAAGGGACATACCCTGTATACCCTTTTGCCTGTCCGTGCCATTCTGCCGACGTACATCGTCGGTCGGGAAGTGTTCAAGGGGGTAAAATAGATACCCTGTGTCCAATAAATTCCTTACTGGATCAAGGAAGTCTGATAAATGTCAGCAAACAAGGGGCTTACCTTGCCAGCTGAGTTTTAGAAGATTCAAGGTTTGACTCTAGACTGGCTTGTCAAAATTGTATCAGAAATTGTATGGACGTATAACAATTCAATGGACAGTAGATAGTGACAACATAACATATAACCGCCAATCGATACAGTTTGATTAAGGGGGTAAAATCTGTATCCTTTGTCCAATAAATGCCTTACTGGATCAAGGAAGTCTGACAAACAAGGGGCTTACCTTGCCTGCTGAGTTTCAGAAGATTCAAGGTTTGACTCTTGGTTGGCTCGCCAAAATTGTCTCAAAAATTGAACAGACAGGTAACTCCTGTCCTTATATTGATCAGTGGTTCCAATTTATTAATAAGTGGAGTACATTTGAGTTTTTCTTTTTATAAACATGCTTATTATTTAGGTATCACATTAACATTACAATGATACTTTTAGGGTAACAAGGGATGTAACTGAAGCAGTAAATAGGTGGGATGGTTTCGTACCAGGGTCGTAAGAAAGTGAGTACATGGAAGAAGAGTTATGCCGCGTACACACACGGTCGGAATTCTCGTCGGAAAAAGCTCCGATGGTTTTCACGTCGGAATTCCGATGGAATTTCGCTCAAACTGTCTTGCCTACACACGGTCACACCAAATTCCGACGGTCTGTAACACAGCGGCATAAAACACGTTCGACGGCAGTAAAAAAGGGAAGTTTAATGCTTCCGAGCATGCGTTGAATTGTTTCCGAGCATGCGTCAGAATTTTGCGTGTCGGAATTGCATACACACGATCGGAAAATCCGATAGAAAGGTTTTCCGTCGGAAAAATTGAGAACAGGTTCTCAATCCAAAGTCCGTCAGAAATTCCGACAGAAAAAGACCAGTGGGCATACACACGGTCGGAAAATCAGATGAAAAGCTCCCATCGGACTGTTTCCATCGGACATTCCGACCGTGTGTACGCCGCATTAGTATCATGCCAAGGACGTTGGCTGCAGTGGACAGTGGACTTTAGGCTTGCAAAGTCCACAACAGTGAAAGAAAACTGAAAATTCTCCTTTGTCGGGTCAAAGTCTCGATACATAGATGAAATGTGCTTACATCAGACAGATAAAAATCCAAGACATCCAATCCATTTGAGAGGGGCACCACAGAGTCCAACCAGCAGCAGAGGTGCAATCATCAGCAGTTCTCCCAGAACTCTCTCTTTTCCTTATTAGCCCTCTGCTGCATCAACTGCCTGCTGCACCTTTTAAAGGGCCCCGCTCTTGCCACATAAAAGGAGGGAATACATACCTACCATCCGTTTTAGGCCAGTACAATATACAGATCACTGTGAAGAAGACATTTTAAGATCAGAACTGCTTTCGTTAATCCCCGCTGGTGGCTGACTACTAGTTTGGTGCATTCCAGATCCTCCCGTTACATTCCCCATAATATGAATAAACAATTCCAACAGAGATGGTGGGAAGCCCTCATAGTGAGGACAGCAAGGTGTGCAGACCTGGGGACCATACACAGGGAAGGGGGGAGTACCTTATATTGGACATAGCATGTATAAGGAACCGGCAACTCCATTTAGGAATGGTGGGAGCACGGTGTAATGGACAAAGCGAGTGTTTTCCGACCTATAAACTAATCATCTAAGCATTTGTTTCATTGCGATAATTACCTCATTTCAGGGGTCAAGTCCTGGGAAAAAAAGTGTGGGAACTCCCACCCAAGATCCACTCGCCCACCAAAAAAAAAAAAATGACACGCTCATATGCACGAACGCTTCAAAAGTGGTATTTTTCATCCAATTTTCGTATTGTGTGTATGAAGCTTAACTGTTAGTACATAAAAATAAAAAAACAATCCTCAATAAACATAAATACGGTAATTCTCTGAATAATCAGCATTCATTCAATTGTGCTTCCATGCGAATGTGAACATCATGTTCTGATCTTTATTGGGGAATGTTATTTTGTATATAGAGTGTTTATGTGGTGAATTTACACTTTTCATTGAACAGAGTTTGGATAACACAGGGTTAAACGGAAAGGTCATAAATGAACTGCATATTATCTGGACAGAATGCTTGGGGAGATAGTGATGTGTTCCTGCTTAGGAGATGTATGTTAGCTTGGGGGGCTGCAAACTCTGCAGGGCTCCAACACACACTCGCTGCTATTCCAACCCTTTACATATTTCCACATAAACTTCCCTCCTGGCATTAAACTTTGCCAGGTATTGTGCTCAGCTTACCACCCCAAACTGATGTCCCTCCCTCAGCTCACCTCTCTCCCTGCATGTCCTGTGAGCAGAATAGCTGTGCTCCTCCTCTGGGTTCTCTTATCATATGGCACTGAAGATAGAGGGGGGGGGGGGGGGGATTCAGCGGGACACACAGAGCAAGTATGCAGGAGATTGGGGGGGGGGGGGGGAGATGAGGAGACAGAAAATCAGGAGGGGCCAGCGGGGAGGAGCGCATCACGAGAGGTCTGACTAAATACAATCTCTTAGCAGCAGGAACCTGATCTACCTGTCAGCTAGCTGTGATTGACAGGTAGATCGTAGCGGAAGCTGTCTTGGGGCCCCCTACTGGCAATGCCTGAATGGTCAGGTGTGCGGCACTTACTATTGCGAGCTGTGTCGGCGGTTGCTGGTGTAGCACCTGCCACACAGGTCGCATACTTCAAAGTCTTGCAGGACACGGCTGTTAACGGGAACTGAGTTCCTGTTGTGGAAAAAGTACAGGAACTCCGTTCCCATGCGTTCCCGCAGGACTTGAGCCCTGCCTAATTTTGTTTGGTTAACTACGTTAAATTCGTTTTTGGAATTCGTTTAGTTCTGTTTATTCCTTTTTGAATTAGATTCAAATATTCTGAATTTGACCAAATTAAATTAAATTCAACCAAATCCGGAAAATTCTAATTCCAATTTTTTTTTTTTTATTATTCGAATGTTTACATTATGAATATACAGTTTAGACACAGGCAAAATTTTCATACTTTTGTCTCTGTATGCCACCAGAATAAAATTATAATGAAACAATCCAAATGAATTTGAAGTACAGACTTTCAGCTTTAATTCAAAGGGGTTGAACATACATATCAAGTACAAATTTTAGGCACTGCGACCGTTCAGGGGCTCAAATGTAATTGGACAAATTAATATAATCATAAATAAAATGTTCATTTTTAATATTTTGTTCAGAATCCTTTACTGGCAATAACTGCCTGAAGTCTGGAACCCATGGACATTACCAAACACTGGGTTTCCTCCTTTCTGATGCTTTGCCAGGCTCTAACTGCAGCTGTCTTCAGTTGTTTTTTGTCTGTGGGTCTTTCTGCCTTTAGTTTCGCCTTCAGCAAGTGAAATGCTCAATGAGGTTGAGATCAAGTGATTGACTCGGCCATTGCAGAATATTCCACTTCTTTTCCTTCAGAAGCTCATGGGTTGCTTTTGCAGTGTGTGTTGGATCATTGTCCATTTGTACTGTGAAGCGCCGTCCAATCAACTTTGCTGAATCTGGGCTGACAGTATATCTCTAAACACTGCAAAATTCATTCAGCGGCTTCTGTCTTCTGTCACATCCGTGACCCAGTTTCACTGGAAGCCCTGCATGCCCATGCCATCACACTGCAAGCTCCACCATGTGGCCACATATGACGTTGTGTGCTTTGGATCATTAGCTGTTCCAAGCCTTCTCCACACTTTTTTCTTCCCGTCATTCTGGTATAGATTAATCTTAGTTTCGCCCGTCCAAAGAATGCTTTTCCAGAACTGATCTGGCTTTTTTAGATTTTTTTTGGCAAGTCTAATCTGATCTAATCTAATCTAATTTCTATTCTTCAGGCTCGTGAATGGTTTGCACCTTGTGGTGAACCCTCTGTATTTGCTCTTGTGAAGTCTTCTATTGATTGTGGACACTGACACTGATACGCCCACCTCCTGGAGAGTGTCCTTCACTTGTCTGGATGTTGTGAATGGGTTTTTCTTTACCATAGAGAGGATCCTGCGATCATCCACCACTGTTGTCTTCTGTGGACGTCCAGGCCTTTTTATGTTGCTGAGCACACCAGTGCGTTCTTCTTTTCTCAGAATGTTGGTAGTATCTAGGGCAGTGTACAGAGGTCAGTAGTATGTAGGGTAGTGTACAGAGGTCAGTAGTATGTAGAGTAGTGTACAGAGGTCAGTAGTATGTAGGGCAGTGTACAGAGGTCATTAGTATGTAGGGTAGTGTGCAGAGGTCAGTAGTATGTAGGGCAGTGTACAGAGCTCAGTAGTATGTAGGGCAGTGTACAGAGGTCAGTAGTACGTAGGGCAGTGTACAGAGGTCAGTAGTATGTAGGGCAGTGTACAGAGGTCAGTGATATGTAGAGCAGTGTACAGAGGTCAGTAGTACGTAGAGCAGTGTATAGAGGTCAGTAGTACGTAGGGCTGTGTACAGAGGTCAGTAGTACGTAGGGCAGTGTACAGAGGTCAGTAGTACGTAGGGCAGAGTACAGAGGTCAGTAGTACGTAGGGCAGTGTACAGAGGTCAGTAGTATGTAGGGCAGTGTACAGAGGTCAGTAGTACGTAGAGCAGTGTACAGAGGTCAGTAGTACGTAGGGCAGTGTACAGAGGTCAGTAGTATGTAGGGCAGTAGTATGTAGGGCAGTGTACAGAGGTCAGTAGTATGTAGGGCAGTGTACAGAGGTCAGTAGTGCAGTGTACAGAGGTCAGTAGTATGTAGGGCAGTGTACAGAGGTCAGTAGTACGTAGGGCAGTATACAGGGGTCAGTAGTAGGTAGAGCAGTGTACAGGGGTCAGTAGTATGTACGGCGGTGCACAGAGGTCAACAGTAGGTAGGGAGGTGTTCAGAGGTCGGTAGGATGTAGGGCGGCGTAGAGAGGTCCATATTATGTATGGTAGGCGGTCGGAAGTGCATGGTACAGGGGGGGTCAGGAGTATGGTACTGGAAGATATGGAGGGCACAGGGGGATCAGGAGGGCTGGGGTCTCAAGAGGGCATGGTACTGGGGCAACAGGAGGGTATGGTACTGGGGGAACAGGAGGGTATGGTATTGGGGGGGGGGATCAGAAAGGCTTTGGTGTCAGGAGGGTATGGTGGGGATCAGGAGGGCTTTGGTGTTAGGAGGGTATGGTCTTCGGGTGATCAGGAGGGCTTTGGTGTCAGGAGGCCTGGAGTGTCAGGAGGGTTCGAGTGTACAGAAGTTCTTAATGCAGAGTGGCGAAGGGAAGGTGCAGTGGCACTGATCGCTGCCGGCAATCCTCTCTTACCTTCCCACATGGTATCCTTGGATCAGGGAGAAGGGCCGGTGGCGGTGGGCGTGAAATATCAATACGAAGCACTCGGGCGTGTTTGGAGAAGAGCCCGAAATGCCTAAGCTATTCCGGAGGCTTTTCCCGCCCCGCAGCTGTACGTATGCAAGGGGCGGGGACTGCCTCTGCAGCCTGGGATTAGGGGAGCATGTGCATGCGCTCTGGAATAAGGAGTTGTCCACAACGTTGGGATGTCTTTGCGGTCTACCTGTCACCTGTCGGCAGGTAACCCGCGATCGACGGGTTGCTGACCCCCGATGTAGGCTCACAGCAATAGATTGCAAATGCAAATACCACACTTAGAATTAACTCCAGACCTCTTACCTGCTTAACTGATGAAGAAATAACGAAGGAGTAGCCCACACCTGACCATGAAACAGCGTTTGATTCAATTGTCCAATTACTTTTGGTCCCTTGAAAAAAGGGGGGTGGCTATTCTTAAGAGATGTAATTCCTACACCCTTCCTCCAATTTTGATGTACATACCCTCAAATTAAACCTTAGAGTGGGCACTTTCAGCCCATATCCATTATAGACCTATAACTTATATGTTTTGGTAAATACCTGAAGAAATAAATTGTGCCCAAATATATATGGACCTAACTGTATATGTTTACATTATATATTAATTTCCAAATTCAAATCAAACTCGCATTTCAATTCAAATTTTATTATTTTGGACGAATTTTGTTTATTTCTAAAGATTTGTTTAAATTGGTTACTATTGTGATTCAGAAACCTCAGATTTTCCGAATAATGAAAAACCCATCCAAATTTAGTCTCGGAACGAAACCAAACGCATGTCTACTAAACCAGTGCACCCTCATAATGGGCACAGCAGGTGTACAGACCCGGGAACCCAGCACAGGGATGGTGGGAACCCCTCATAGTGGGCACAGCAGGTGTACAGACCTGGGAGCTTGGCACAGGAATGGTGGGAATTTCTCATAATGGGCACAGCGGGTGTACAGACCCCGGAACTTGGCACAGGGATGGCGGGAACCCTCATAATGGGCACAGCAGGTGTACAGACCCAGGAACTCAGCACAGGGATGGTGGGAACCCCTCATAATGGGCACAGCCGGTCTACAGACCTGGGAACTCAGCACAGGGATGGTGGGAACCCCTCATAATGGGCACAGCCGGTCTACAGACCCGGGAACTCAGCACAGGGATGGTGGGAACCCCTCATAATGGGCACAGCAGGTGTACAGACCCGGGAACTCAACACAGGGATAGTGGGAACCCCTCATAGTGGGCACAGCAGGTGTACAGACCCCTGGAACTTGGCACAGGGATGGTGGGAACCCCTCAATATGGGCACAGCAAGTGTACAGACCTGGGAGCTTGGCACAGGGATGGTGGGAACCCCTTATAATGGGCACAGTGTGTAGACCTGGGAATTCCACTCAGTGGCACAGGGATGGTGGGAACTCATAATGGGCACAGCAGGTGTACAGACCCCCGGAACTTGGCACAGGGATGGTGGGAACCCCTCATAATGGGCACAGTGTGTAGACCTGGGAATTCCATTCAGAGATCTCATCAAAAGTCCCCGATATGTAGAAGAGACGGTCAGCTGAATGAACTCTCCGGCTGCACCAAAAATCTCTTTTGTACTTTTCTTGGCAGTAAAACATTTCCCTTACATGAATTGGGACGCTTAGCGGTGTGAATTCTCTGGTGTTTTAGAAGGTCACCTTTCTGACTGAAACATTTCCCGCACTCTGAACCAGGAAAGGGTCATTCCCCTGTGTGAATTCTCTGATGTTTTAGAAGGTCCTCTTTCCTAATAAAACTTTTCCCGCACTCTAGACATGAATGCGGACGCTCCCCAGTGTGAATTTTCTGGTGTGAAACAAGGTGTCCTTGTCTGATGAAAGATTTCCCGCACTCTGAACATGAAAAGGGACGCTCCCCTGAGTGAATCCGTTGGTGGGCAACAAGATTTTCCCTGGTAATAAAACCCTTCCCGCACTCTGAGCATAAATAGGGACGCTCACCCGTGTGAACTTTCTGGTGTTTCAGAAGATCCTGTTTCTGAATAAAACTTTTCCCACAATCCGAACATGGAAAGGGACGCTCTCCTGTGTGAATTTTCTGATGTTTATGAAGGTTTCCTTTGTGATTGAAAGATTTCCCGCACTCTAAACACGAAAAAGGATGCTCGCCTGTGTGAATTTTTTGGTGCGTAACAAGCTGTCCTTTCGTAATGAAACTTTTCCCGCACTCTAAACACAAAAAAGGACGCTCACCTGCGTGAATTTTTTGGTGCGAGACAAGGTTCTGCTTGGTAATGAAACTTTTCCCGCACTGCGAGCATGAAAAGGGACGCTCGCCTGTGTGAATTTTCTGATGCAAAAGAAGGCTGACTTTGTGGCTGAAATATTTCCCGCACTCTGAACACGAATGAGAACGCTCGCCCGTGTGAATTCGCTGATGCTTACGAAGGTATCCTTTGTCACTGAAACATTTCCCGCACTCTAAACATGAAAAAGGACGCTCCCCCGTGTGAATTCTTTCGTGCAAAACAAGGTGTCCTTTCGTAATAAAACGTTTCCCGCACTCTGAACATGAATAGGGGCGCTCACCCGTGTGGATTCTAAAGTGTGATACAAGGCTTTCTTTCATAGTGAAGCATTTCCCGCACTCTGAACATGAATAGGGACGCTCGCCAGTGTGAGTTCTCTGGTGTATAAGAAGGCTTCCTTGATCGCTGAAACATTTCCCGCACTCTGAACACGGAAAGGGACGTTCCCCCGTGTGACTTCTATGATGTTTACTAAGTTCTCCTTTGTGAATGAAGCATTTCCCGCACTCGGAACACGAGTAAGGACGCTCACCCGTGTGACTCCTCTGGTGTATAACAAGTTGTCCATTGGTAACAAAACGTTTCCCACACTCGGAACATGAATAAGGACGTTCTCCTGTGTGGGTTCTCCGATGTGTAATAAGGTGGCTTTTTATGACGAAACGTTTCCCGCAATCTGAACAGGAATAGGGACGCTCACCTGTGTGATATCTCTGGTGCGTATCAAGCTGGCCTTTCGTACTGAAACATTTCCCGCACTCTGAACACGAATAGGGACGCTCCCCCGTGTGGATTCTTTCATGTATAAGGAGTAATGAGTTCTTTTTAAAAGATTTCCCGCACACT
The DNA here is from genome assembly GCA_028564925.1 of Lithobates sylvaticus. NCBI lineage: Eukaryota > Metazoa > Chordata > Amphibia > Anura > Ranidae > Lithobates > Lithobates sylvaticus. Next base: position 608,267,477 of record CM053028.1, read on the forward strand.
GAACACGACAACGAACGCTTTTCTTTATAGCTTATAGAAGATTCATTGGGAATAGACGGATCCGTTATAGAAACTGTACTGTGAGGTAAAAGAGTCTTGATGTGCGATCCATCAGAAGGTTCCTCAGAGGTATTCCGCACATAATGTCCACCTATTGGAGAGTCATTGAACAATAAATGGTAGAAGTATTTTCCACACTTTACATTCTGGAGTCATATAGGTTGGTCTAGTACTAAATAGTTTATATAAGATCTGGCAAGAAAGTCTGAGGCAATTAGATTAGAAAAATATGAATACAAACCATATAAAGGATACAAATCACACAGTGCATTGATGACATTGTTACTGGGAGAAAGGAGAGGGACCTTCCACCACCTCATTTGTTGGGAACATGACGTTATATTGAGGAATGGAGATGGACCTTTCATATGGTGTACAGTATCTCCTCCTCATTTGTTGGGAACATGACGTTATATTGAGGAATGAGATGGACCTTTCATATGGTGTACAGTATCTCCTCCTCATTTGTTGGGAACATGACGTTATATTGAGGAATAGAGATGGACCTTCCACCACCTCATTTGTTGTGAACATGACGTTATATTGAGGAATGGAGATGGACCTTTCATATGGTGTACAGGATCTCCTCCTCATTTGTTGGGAACGTGACGTTATATTGAGGAATAGAGATGGACCTTCCACCACCTCATTTGTTGGGAACATGAAGTTATATTGAGGAATGGAGATGGACCTTTCATATGGTGTACAGTATCTCCTCCTCATTTGTTGGGAACATGACGTTATATTGAGGAATGGAGATGGACCTTTCATATGGTGTACAATATCTCCTCCTCATTTGTTGGGAACATGACATTATATTGAGGAATAAAGATGGACCTTCCACCACCTCATTTGTTGGAAACATGACGTTATATTGAGGAATGGAGATGGGCCTTTCATATGGTGTACAGGATCTCCTCCTCATTTGTTGGGAACATGACGTTATATTGAGGAATAGAGATGGACCTTCCACCACCTCATTTGTTGGGAACATGACGTTATATTGAGGAATGAAGATGGACCTTTCATATGGTGTACAGTATCTCCTCCTCCATTTGGTGGGGACATGACATTATATTGAGCAATGGAGATGGACCCTTTATATGGTGCGTAGATTTAAAGATTTTTCCCAAACTGAAGAAGGCTACAAAACATTGAGTGGTTCCATGACACCACATGGACTTGTCCACTAAATATGCTACTTTGTCTCCAGTCAAGATCCTTTGTTATGACTGTGCAGCACTTGAGCGCTGATGAGCTGGTGCGATTTACTAATATGATAAAATGTAATTGTGAACTGATTCTACATTCAGTGTTTATTACTTACGTAGATCTATATACAGAGAAGATTCTTCCTGTTTACTTTTCATATTCTTCTCCCCCTCCTCCATAGACTGCTGATCTCCACTCACCAACCTCTCTTCTTCTTCCTCTTTAACCTCAACTTTGATGTCTTTCAGTTCTTCACCCTAAACCCCAAAGATTCCAGAACACAAAGGAAAAATAGTTTCCATAACAAAACATTTTCTCATATCTTTAGAACACTTTTTTAGGTCTTAATGCTCAGTCCCACCTACCTGATGATGGTGAGGGATGGTGTGACCTTCCAGTGTGGCATCCAGAGGACGGGGACATCTCTCTGGTGGGTTCCCATTACTGGATCCATCTGTAGGAAACACACACACTGACTGAATACATTGTTTCTATGTGTTTATCAGATGATGGGGGATCTAGGTGGAGCCTCCGTACTGCTCTCTCCTTTACAATAAAGTCTCCTCTTACCCGGTGATGTGAGGGGCGGCTGATTCTCCATCATGACGTCCTTGTAGAGATCCTTGTGTCCTTCTAAATACTCCCACTCCTCCATGGAGAAATAGACAGTGACATCCTGACACCTTATAGGAACCTGACACACACAATGATACAGTCACCATCCAGACACATCCCTTGTCTGTTACTGGATAATGTCCCAGAATTCCCGGCACCGCTTAGAATTAGGGGTTAAATTTCTGGATAAATGGCTCTATATTTAGGATGTATCTGGTCTATAAACCAGAGGCTCTGGATGGACAGTTGGATAAATGGAAGAGGATGGGCATGGCGGGGGTGACTGGGTGTAAATATAAAATAATATCTTATTACCTCCTGACGCTGATTGAAGGAATATCTCCCTCTACGAGCTTTCAGCTCCCTTTCCTATTTATACATGACATCACTTCCTGTTTTATTTGGTATCACTTCCTGTCTATGCGTTCCACTGATGATAAATGAGATCACCACCTTGTGGATAAAATACAAACTGCATCCTACATTTTTTTAGATATTTTGACAGCTGTTTCTTAGTGCGTTCTTCGATTTTGTTGCTTTTCTCACACATGAATGAAAAAAATAAAAAAATTTAAAAAAGGAAAATAATATATTGATTGTGTATTCAAATTCATAAATACACACAAAACAATTAAATAAAATTGAGGTACAGCATTTTTGTGCAAAAAAAGTAAAGTTTTGAAAACATAAGTTGTATGGTAGGCAGGCATGGCGGCCGCTGAAAGTGGAACTGAAAGTGTGTCACCCTAAATATTTATTTTTATTTGGCTTCATATATGTTCACAGCAGCTAAGTAGTTAGCACCGCTGCCTCACTGCACTAGGGTTGTTTTCGGTTCAAATCCCAACCACGGCACTATGTGGGTTTCCTCACATACTCCAAAGACATGCTGGTAGGTAAATTGGCCCTAGTATGTGTATGTTTGAATGTGAGTTAGTAATCTTAGATTGTAAGCTTCTTGAGGGGAGGGAATGACGTGAATGTAAACTTTCAGTGCCTTAAACTTGTAACAATACTAATCTCTGTCAGTTTCATGTTCTTTTTTTGCCTGAAGTACCTTCCGGTCACCTTTCTCCTTTGTTCTAAACTGACCACACAAAGAACAGAAGCTGATTTGTGTTGGCATGGTCAGTTTATGTCCTTTGGCTGGCCATTAAGATGAGCAGGACACTGTACCAATCACAGCCTGCCTCTATCACACACCCTCCTACCAATCACAGCCTGCCTCTGGCAAAACCCCTCTACCAATCACAGCCTGCCTCTATCACACACCCTCATACCAATCACAGCCTGCCTCTGGCAAAACCCCCCTACCAATCACAGGCTGCCTCTAGCACACACCCTCCTACCAATCACAGCCTGCCTCTGGCAAACCCCCCCTACCATGCACAGCCTGCCTCTAGCACACACCCTCCTACCCATCACAGCCTGCCTCTGGCAAAACCTCCTTACCAATCAAAGCCTGCCTCTGGCAAAACCCCCCTACCAATCACAGCCTGCCTCTGGCAAAACCTCCTTACCAATCAAAGCCTGCCTCTATCACACACCCTCCTACCAATCACAGCCTGCCTCTGGCAAAAGCCCCCTACCAATCACAGCCTGCCTCTATCACACACCCTCCTACCAATCACAGCCTGCCTCTGGCAAAACCCCCTACCAATCACAGCCTGCCTCTATCACACACCCTCCTACCAATCACAGCCTGCCTCTGGCAAAACCCCCTACCAATCACAGCCTGCCTCTGGCACACACCTCCTACCAATCACAGCTTGTCTCTGGCACACACCCCTACCGATCACAGCCTGCCTCTGGCACACACCTCCTACCAATCACAGCCTGCCTCTGGCACACACCACTACCGATCACAGCCTGCCTCTCAAGCACAGCCTGCCTCTAGCCTCAGGCTGAACAGACTATGGTATAAAGGCACAGTGTGTGTCTGCACAGTGTCCTGTACCCCCCCCCCCCCACTATCAGGAAAAAGAGATGCATGGTCACATTTGATTAATTTTTGCATTTGGAAGACATACTGTATATTAGAACATTCTTATTAGGGGTGTGCTCCTATTCTTCCTTTGCCAGGACAAGAAACGCCAGGGGTCAAGGGGGGGGGGGGGAGCAGGAATGTGTCTCTTCCTGCAGCAGCTAAAATCCAGCTTCTCTTCCTTTCCCTCCCACCGGCTTTCAGTACCGGTTTCAATGACCCATTGTGTTAATTCACAAAACGAAGGGGCCAGAAAATATTACACTGGCCACACAGGGGGGCCTGGGTAGCTGGAGGAAGAGGATGGTGTTCAGAGAAGGTGGTCTGTGTGGTGCTGGGGAAATTACAGGAACTGATACCCTGTGTGCCTCTCCCTGCAGCAGCTGAAAGCCGGCTTCTCCTCCTCTCCCTCCCACTGCCCTTGGGTACTGTACCAATCACTCATTGTGTTCATTCACAAAATAAAGGGGCAGTAGATATGACATTGGGCACACATGGGGCCCCGGGCAGCTGGGTGAAGAGGATGGTGAACAGAGAAGGGGATCCGTGTGGCGCTGGGGCAATTACAGCAACTGATCCCCTTTGTGCCTCTCCCAGAATCACCTAAAAGCTAGCTTTCCCTTCTCTTTCTCCCTCCGGCTTTCGGTACTGGTACTAATCACTTCATGTTAAATATGACACTGGGCATGCAGGGGGGCCCAGGCAGCTGGGGGAAGAGGATGGTGCACAGAGAAGGTGATCCATGTGGCACTGGGGCAATTACAAGAACTGATCCCCTATATGTCTCTCCCCGCAGCAGCTGAAAGTCGGGTTCTCCTCCTCTCCACCGGCCTTCTTTACTGGTACCAATCACTGATTGTGTTTACTCACAAAAGGAAGGGGACAGTAAATATGACACTGGGCACACAGGGGGGCCCAGGTAGCTGTGGGAAGAGGATGGATGGTGCACAGAAAAGGTGATCAGTGTGGTGCTGGGGCACTTACAAGAACTGATCCATTTGTGTTTCTCTTCCGGCAGCAGCTGAAAGCTGGCTTCTCCTCCTCTCCCTCTGACATGCCTTCAGTATTGGTGCCAATCACTGATTGTGTTAATTCACAAAACGAAGGGGACAGTACTAAATATGACATTTGGCACACAGGGGAGCAGGATGGTACACAGAGAAGGTGATCTGTGAGGCACTGGCGCAGTATTGGGCGAACCTGGCTCTAGAGTGCCATTCATTCACCCAAGAGGAGTTTTAGTGTTTCTGTATAATGGAGAGTTAATCCTCTCGTCTATATCTCAGGGAGATATATTGATGATATCTCTGTATGGGGTGAAATATCACAGGTCTAAACAGATGTCTAATTTTTGAGTGAGGACATAGTGGGGCCCAGGCAGCTGGGGGAAGAGGATGGTACACAGAGAAGGTGATCTGTGAGCAACTGGGGCAATATTACAGCAACTGAACCCCTTTGTGCCTCTCCTGGCAGCAGCTGAAAGCCAGCTTCCCCTCCTCTTCCTCCCACCGTCTTTCGGTACTGGTTCCAATCACTTTATTCACAAAAGGAAGAGGCCGGTAAATATGACAGTGGGCATACAGGGGGGAGCCCAGGCAGCTGGGGGAAGAAGATGGTGCGCAAAGAAGGTGATCCAACCTGGCGGGAGGGAGAGGAGGAGAATTCGGCTTTCAGCTGCTGCCGGTAGAGACACACATAGGGGATCAGTTCTTGTAATTGCCCCAGCGCCGCGCAGATCACCTTCTCTGTGCACCATCCTCTTCCCCCAGCTGCCTGCCCCCCCCTATGTCCTCACGCAAAAATGAGACATCTGTTTAGACCTGTGATATTTTACCCCATACAGAGATATCATCGATATATCTCCCTGAGATATAGAAGAGAGGATTAACTCTCCATTATACACAAACACTAAAACTCCTCTTGGGTGAATGAATGGACACTCTAGAGCCAGGTTCACCCAATAGATTAAAACCTTTTAATCAGCAATCATCTAAGAATTATAATAATTTCCAAAAAAAAAGAAAAAATCTGAGAACAGAGTATTGGAAAGTGCGGAGAGTTCTTGTTTATTTTAGAAAATCAGAATTAGTGATGTACAAATAAGAAACTTAAGCTACAACCCAAATAAGATCTTATCTACTGTAACTGAAGGGCATAATGTATAACATGTTCCAATTATTGGTTGAACCAATTAAAAGCCAATAAAAAGCTGAAACATTTTCCTGCACCCTGAAAGGACGCTTACCCATGTGACTTCTCTGATATTTAAAGAAGTTCTTTCATCCAAGTAAAAAGTTTCCCTCACTGTGAACATAAAACAAGACACTTGCCCGTGTGAATCCTCTGGTGTTAGAAAACAGAGAAACAAAGAAAAACTTGTTTTTTTTTTCAAAATTTTCAGTCTTTTTTTATTTGTTGCGCAAAAAATAAAAATCACAGAGGTGATCAAATACCACCAAAATAAAGCTCTATTTGTGGGAACAAAATTATAACAATTCTGTTTGGGTACAGTGTAGCATGACCGCGCAATTGTCATTCAAAGTGCGACAGCGCTGAAAGCTGAAAATTGGTCTGGGCAGGAAGGTGTCTAAGTGCCCGGTATTGAAGTGGTTAAAGAAGATCTCTTGGGAATAGATGGATCTATTGAAGTATCTGTACTGTGAGATCCTATAGTCTTGGTGTGAGATCCATCAGAAGATTCCTCAGGATTAGAGGGATCCATTGATCCCCCCAATTGGAAAGGTCTGGGATGTATATTGTTCTTATTATTTGCATTATAATCTGGAGATAAAATACGATGTTCCTCAGAGGTATTCCAGACATTGTGTCCACCTGTAGAAAAGCAACATTAAAATACATTTTATAAGTATTTTCCAAACCTTGCCTTTGGAAATCATATATGATGGTCCAGCACTAAATATTTTATAAGAGCTCTGGCATTAAAATGGGGATAATTAGAATAAAAAAAAACGAATACAAGGATACAATACACCTAAATCACACTGAGTACCATTGTTTGTGCATTGATAACATTGTTACTGGGAGAATGGAGATGGTCCTTTCATATGGTGTACAGTATCCCCTCCTCATTTGTTGGGAACATGACGTTATATTGAGGAATGAAGATGGACCTTTCATATGGTGTACAGTATCTCCTCCTCATTTGTTGGGAACATGACGTAATATTGAGGAATGGAGATGGACCTTTCATATGGTGTACAGTATCTCCTCCTCATTTGTTGGGAACATGACGTTATATTGAGGAATGAAGATGGACCTTTCATATGGTGTACAGTATCTCCTCCTCATTTGTTGGGAACATGACGTTATATTGAGGAATGGAGATGGTCCTTTTATATGGTGTACAGTATCTCCTCCTCATTTGTTGGGAACATGACGTTATATTGAGGAATGAAGATGGACCTTTCATATGGTGTACAGTATCTCCTCCTCATTTGTTGGGAACATGACGTTATATTGGAGGAATGGAGATGGACCTTTCATATGGTGTACAGTATCTCCTCCTCATTTGTTGGGAACATGACATTATATTGAGGCAAGGCAAGGTGGATCGTGAGACCTATGCTGGATGGTGGAATGATCCCGATGAGAGTCCTGGCAGGTGGGCTCAAGAAGGATCGATACAGTTGCTGGAGAAGTTCTGCAGGGAAAGTGCGGTCTCCCATGGTAACCAGAGACAAAGGGGCGGCTGGATGATGGGGCTGCTATGAGGTGGTAGCTCACTGTTCCCACAAAGATTGCTGGGATGCTCCAAGAAATAGGGATGCTACCTGTCCGGGATTCACCCGAACAGTTTGGGTTTGCAACCCCCCCTACATACAGACGGGAGAGGAGAGAGGGCTCGATCTGCTCTTCTTCCTCCCGCTCCTACCCCTCTCTGTCTGCCCACACTCCAATCCCCAGCAGTGTGCCTCAGAAAAGGAAAGTGGGGCCAAAAATTTGAAGTCCAGCAGCCTCAGATACATCTGGATGAGAGGTGCTGACTGCCAATGGGTGAATGAGCTCAGTTTGTGACTGAATTCTCCCCCCTTCTCTCTCCTGCCTCTGAGTACACTAATGTAATTCAGGATTCTCAGAGCACCCCTTACATCAGAGTTCCCCTTTACACCAGAGGCCACAGTGTTCCCCCTTACATCACAGTCCTCTCCGTATAGCAGAGTTCCCAAATAATCATAATCATAATCATCCCAGGAATAGAGGTCAGGACTCATCCTTGGAGACATCTCCACCCGGCAGACAGGAGGTCTGGCTTAGGAGTCAGGAGGGAGCCAGTACAGCACGAAGCTGCATGCACAGAGGTGCTGAACATCAGGTCTTTGGAAGACAGACCAAGGCCTAAGGGGAAAGGCCTGAGCGGCAGTGCTGTGTTTTTAGCCAGAAAGGCTGAATGCTGGTTCTGAAGCAGGACTGTAATGCTGAATACTGTAATGCAGTGAAGGAATCTGCTGTTTATTTTTGAACTTTGTTTATTTTGGATAAAAATAGGCTGCCATGACCTTGAAAATGCAGTCGGGACTGACACGATTTCTTCAACTCGGATGCACCGCTAGAGCTTAATCACCCCGGATCATTACAGATGCTTCAATACAAGTTTATTATTTCACTGGACTGTGTGAATTATTGTGACCACACCATGCTGCACCACACCTACATACCCAAGGCACTTCAAGTCCTCCATTCCCAAAGTGTAAATATCATCCATATACACCGATGTGTAGTGCTGATGGTGATCTAACGTCCTATCTATTGCCCGTTGGCACATAGCTGGAGCAGTCTCAAGACCAAAAGGCATTCTTTTGTACTGGGAAGTGTCCCTTTGGAGTCCAGAAAGAGGTTTTCTCCTGGATGGCCTTGGTTAGAGGTTTCCTGCCAATAATCGTTTGCAAGGTCCAAAGTGGTGACATTAGGGTGACCACATTTCCAGAATGCCATTCAGGGACACACACACCCTTTTCCCAAAAAAAAGCTGATTTCAAAACCCTCGCCGACGATTGAATCGGTCACTCTTTTCCCTCCTGTGCGACTATCTCTATCATAGAGCGCTAGGAGGAAGTGATGTCACTTTAGCATGGGGGACCGGTTTCGTGGAAGAAAATTTTGACAAGGACCGGGGGTTGGGGGGTTTTGGGGCTAATGTAGTCTTGGGGTTGACAGGGAATTTGGTGTGGGTGATTTGTTGTGCGAATGGCTGGTGTTAGCAATTAAATCATCCCGACACCATGCTTGATATGGTGTCAGGATGATGAAATCACATTATTTCTATGACTACATTGTAATATATAATGCAATTGTTCAACTCACCTTAATGCAGAATCAGTGGGAACCCTGAGCTTGTCACTTGCCACCAGACACAGCTTGCCACCGTAGCCTGCCACCAGATGCAGCGTGTCACTTGCCGCCGTCCGTGGTGGAGGTGGAGCCGGCCCGTTGAGAGCACTGGGCGCGGAGGATGAGGAAGTTAACTCCTCCTCCACTTTTAAAGCTGGCAATCACAGTCGTGACATCACTGATTGATAAACGCCAGTTGGCTCTAGCAACCAGTGGCCTAGCCAGCAGAAGTAGAGAAGAGTCTCAGGTGGAGGTGGGGAGGCAGAGCCAGCGCCATGGCGATAGCAGGACTTTGCTCCTCTGTCAGTTTAATTCCGGGACATTGTATTGTCCCGGAATGAAGGTGCCCGGGACAGACCTGCTAATTGTGGGACTGTCCCGGGCAATCCAGGGCACGTGGGCACCCAAGGTGACATACTGGACTAAGCCTAGTCTTTCAAGGAGCTCATCCAACTAGGACATGGGAAAGACATCAAATATTTGGAAATCATGGCAGAACCTCAAAGTACTGTTGGCCATGGAGGCAACCAATTCTTTAATTACTCCCAATGCAAACATCTTCTTCAACTCACCCAAGGCATCCATCCTCTGAGCCACTTGGATGTGGTAAGGCGTGACACTGTCAGGGAAATACCGTACTTCGGCGCGGGGTTCCAAGAATGCGCACACGTGGTAGAGCGGCTCAGCAAACAGTGCAGGTACGCCGGGTAGTGGGTGCGCATGCGCGGGTTCACGGCGCTCGGGTATCTGCTACAGCCCATCCAGTGCGGCTCACCGCTATGCGCGGCGCTGACAGAGGACGAGTGCGCATGCGCACTCGTCCGGGTATCCCACCTGACCACTTACCTGGCCTATAAAAGGCCTTCCCTTTCCCTTCTTTAATTGCTGGTTTGTTGTCTCTATTCCCTGAGTCTTGGCTCCAGTCCTTGTATCCAGTACCTTGTATCCTGTACCTTGTATCCAGTATCTTGTATCCTGTACCTGCCTGATTACCTGTGCCTGACCTGGAACCCGCTTGACCACCGCTGCTGTTACCTGTGTTTGACCCCTGGCCTGTTTCCTGGATACTCCTCTGCCTGATTACCTGTGTTGACCCCTGGCCTGCTTCCTGGATACCTCTTCTGCCTGATTACCTGTGCTTGACCCTCGGCCTGCTTGCTGGACATTCTCTGAGTTACTTACCTGTGTTTGACCCCTGCCTGCTTCCTGGATCCTCTTCTGCCTGATTACCTGTGCTTGACCCTCGGCCTGCTTGCTGGACATTCTCTGAGTTACTTACCTGTGTTTGACCCCTGGCCTACTTCCTGGATCCTCTTCTGCCTGATCACCTGTGTTTGACCCTCGGCCTGCCTACTGGACATTCTCTGAGTTACCTACCTGTGTTTGACCCCTGGCTTGCTTCCTGGACACTCCTCTGCCTGATCTCTTGTGTTTGACCCTCGGCCTGGCGTTCTGGACTTCCAGTTCTCATATGCACCTCAGGATCTCCCTCCAGTGTATGTTCTGGTACCTATACAGCCTCTGCCTCATCACGGTCCTGCCAGGTGTCTACTTCCAGTGCAGCATCAGCCTCACCTGGTCTACGTCGCTACTGCACACCACCTGCAACACACCTGCTGGCAACCCGTGCATCTTTGTGCCCGGTGTCCTCTGTACCCACTCCAGAGGCATCGTGCACCTAGTCGCAAGGGGAGCAGCTCTCAGCATTTCGGCCCGGGTGAGTACCTGTGACAGACACAAACATGGACACCAGTCTCAATAATTATATCATGCCCAATAACATTAGTATGTCTTGGTTAACTGTAGAAATTCTCCTTAATACTTAGCAAAATATCCTTTGATTCCTGGGTTTTCGATTTTTACAGAGTACTGGCTACCTGAATGTTCTCAACACAAACGTGATGCTCAAGTCTTGCAATTGCCAGGGTGGTTTCTGGTTCGCTGTCTTTACAGGTCCTCAACAAAGTTATGCGATCGAGCTAAAAAGGCTTCCAATTGCCGTGTTGGTAAACTCTATAAAGCACGTCCCCTACTTTAGCCACAACCTCAAATGGACCTTCCCACCTGTCCAGAAACTTGCTTTCCAGTGTAGGAATTGGCCCTTACTTGGAAGTGCCTTAGACAACCTCCTGTAAACCCAGTGTTGTGACTTCTGAGCAACTTGCATATGTTCCTTTATCAGTGACATCACATTTGTGATCCACACTTGGGAGACAGATTCTAAAAGGGGTAGGGTCTTTCTACTATTCTTTCTTCACTAGGTCAAGCAATACCTGGGGTCTTTGTCCACATACTAATTCAAGGGGTGAAAACCCAGTGGAGACCCAATAGACCTCATGCATGGCAAATAGGAGAACTTGAAAAAGGCAGACTCAATATTTCCTATTTGTCTGTATAACCCATTTAAGCATGGCATTTAGTGTCTTGCTAAAGCGTCCCACCAGGTCATCTTTCTATGAATAGTAGACAGCAGTAAACATTTGGAATAATTCTCTGGCAATCATTTTGGACAAGGTATTCTGAAGAGAAATTGCTCCAGGATATTGTGGCATAATTGAGGATCACTGATATGTATTGGTGACCTCAAGTGGATTTACAAATGGGCCTAGCAAATCCCTGGGGAAGCTACATGATCTTGTGACCCAACGCATCAGACTGATCGAGGTGAGTTCATTTCAGGTTATGGACGAAACCTGTAAGTAGTGGTGAGAAGCAGGGTTTTTCAACCCTGTATGCTTTTATAAGCTAGTGTAAAAAATGTAGCGCTAAGACAAATAATGCGGTAGTGATAGATATAAAATACTGGAACATTCTAATAATCAAAAAGTGAAAAAATGAATATTAGAGTCCAACATGTGCAATGAATGAATGTGTAGAACAAAAAATATATAATTAAACTCCTATAACATAAATACAATCCTGTAAGAAAAAATATATAGAAGTCCAACAGTGAAGTGATGATCTTCCGATATAAAATATAATCCAAAACTGGTGAATCCTTAAAGTGAAAGAGATTGAACACTCTTACCGGAACAGGTGGATCCGGATGTCAGCGACACCGAATCAGAAAAGCCTGGATATCCAGATAGGTGGCTCCCCCAAATGAAGGCGAGGACCCCGGATCTCAGATGGCGTCTCCTCTTGGCTGGAACGACCTCAGCGGTATCGACCAAACTCGAGGGGCGACTTGTCCAGTGGGAACACCGCAACAACTCTCATCCAACCATAATGTATAGGAAAAGAAGAGAAGGAGTGCTCCAATAGTGCAGGTCAAAAAAGGTAGGTTTATTGAAACCGACAAGCATAAAATGGTTAAAATAGTGATCACGATGGGCAAGGCTCATGGCTCTCCACATTGCTTTTATTTTCACGTGATCACTATTTTAACCATTTTCGTCCGAAAAATACATTTATTTAGTTACCCCCGAAATTCGTTTTTATTTATTTCGTTTTTCGTAAAAAATTGCATTAGTTCGAAAATCCAAATGAATTAAGGTGAATCTGTCATTGAAGGTGTCTGTCAAATGTTCAAAGAAGATTCGATGGAGAAGCTAAACTGTATGACTCTGTATAGTTTTGCTGCAATTCCACCCAATTCCAGCAGCAATCTTTCCTCTCTACGTCAAATCTTTTTTCTCTACGTCAAATATTTTCTCTCTACGTCGAATATTTTCTGTCTATATAGAATAATCTTGGGCTACTAGAGTTAAGGTTAGGCACATTCGACCACAGGTTCGATCTAGGATCTTCTGTCTGTAAATCTGAGGCACCAACAGTTGTTCAACAATGTCTTCCTGAACCTTGGTAGCCCCACAAAGTAGATCATTGTTGGCTGCAACATGAGGCCATCTCTCGTTTTCACCCAAATCCTGGGGAACATCATTATAACCACAACCTTGTCCACACCTAAGTAGGGTCCATGCCAAAAGCCCCCCTGGACACATCCAGGTAAAGAAAGGCAGGACTAGGGATGGACTCATCAATGTCCTCCACAAGCATGACCTTAAAAGAAAAAATCCTTGCCCCCTGGATTCAGGACCATTTTTAATTCATCTTTTTATGTAATTATGAATGTTAACCGCTTGCTGACCAGCGGCCGCAGTTGTACTGCGGCAACATGACTCGGCTGCGCGAATCGCTGTTATGTTATGTCGTAACATATACGCCCCCTGCTTGCCCAAGGAGCCGAAGCGAGTGCCCGGCGCTGCGCGTATCGCCGTTATGTTACGTCGTAACATATACGGCCCCCTGCTCGCCCACTGAGCCGAAGCGAGTGCCCGGCGCTGCGCGAATCGCCGTTATGTTACGTTGTAACATATACAGCCACCTGCTCGCCCACGGGGCCGAATCGAGTGCCCGGCGCTGCGCGTATCGCCGTTATGTTACGTCGTAACATATACGGCCCCCTGCTCGCCCACGGAGCCGAAGCGAGTGCCCGGCGCTGCGCGTATCGCCGTTATGTTACGTCGTAACATATACGGCTCCCTGCTCGCCCACGGGGCCGAAGCGAGTGCCCGGCGCTGCGCGTATCGCCGTTATGTTACGTCATAACATATACGGCCCCCTGCTCGCCCACGGGGCCGAAGCGAGTGCCCGGCGCTGCGCGTATCGCCGTTATGTTACGTCGTAACATATACGGCCCCCTGCTCACCCACGGGGCCGAAGCGAGTGCCCGGCGCTGCGCGTATCGCCGTTATGTTACGTCATAACATATACGGCCCCCTGCTCGCCCACGGGGCCGAAGCGAGTGCCCGGCGCTGCGCGTATCGCCGTTATGTTACGTCGTAACATATACGGCCCCCTGCTCGCCCACGGGGCCGAATCGAGTGCCCGGCGCTGCGCGTATCGCCGTTATGTTACGTCATAACATATACGGCCCCCTGCTCGCCCACGGGGCCGAAGCGAGTGCCCGGCGCTGCGCGTATCGCCGTTATGTTACGTCGTAACATATACGGCCCCCTGCTCGCCCACGGAGCCGAAGCGAGTGCCCGGCGCTGCGCGAATCGCCGTTATGTTAAGTCGTAACATATACAGCCCCCTGCTCGCCCACGGAGCCGAAGCTAGTGCCCGGCGCTGCGCGAATCGGCTTTATGTTACGTCGTAACATATACGGCCCCCTGCTCGCCCACGGAGCCAAAGCCAGTGCCCGGCGCTGTGCGAATCGCCGTTATGTTACGTCGTAACATATACGGCCCCCTGCTCGCCCACGGAGCCGAAGCGAGTGCACGGCGCTGCGCGAATCGCCGTTATGTTACGTCGTAACATATACGGCCCCCTGCTCGCCCACGGAGCCGAAGCTAGTGCCCGGCGCTGCGCGAATCGGCTTTATGTTACGTCGTAACATATACGGCCCCCTGCTCGCCCACGGAGCCAAAGCGAGTGCCCGGCGCTGTGCGAATCGCCGTTATGTTACGTCGTAACATATACGGCCCCCTGCTCGCCCACGGAGTCGAATCGCATTGCCCGGCGGTCACGATCACCGACAGGCTCCCGCGATCGCTCAGGGCACACCGAGAACTGGGATCTGTGTGTGTAAACAGAGTATGAACAGCGACCTGTCATATCCCCTGCACAGTCCCTTCCCTCCTTCAGTTAGAACACACAATAGGGAACACATTAGCCCCTTGATCGCCCCCCTAGTGGTTAACCCCTTCACTGCCAGTGACATTTTTACAGTAAGCAATGCATTTTTATTGCTGCAAAAATGACAATGGTCCCAAAAATGTGTCAAAATTGTCCGATGTGTCCACCATAATGTCGCAGTCACAATAAAAATCGCTGATCGCCGTCATTACTAGTAAAAAAAAAAAAAATTATGAACATGCCATAAATCTATCCCCTATTTTGTAGATGCTTTTTGCGCAAAACAATCAATATATGCTTATTTCAATTTTTTTTACCAAAAGTATGTAGAAGAATACATATCGGCCTAAACTGAGGAAAAAAATATGTTTTTTTTTTTTTTATATATTTTTTGGGGGATATTTATTATAGCAAAAAGTAAAAAATATTGTGTTTTTTTTTTCAAAATTGTTGCTATTTTTTGTTTATAGCGCAAAAAATAAAAACCACAGGGGTGATCAAATACCACCAAAAGAAAGCTCTATTTGTGGGAAAAAAAGGACGTCAATTTTGTTTGGGTGCCACGTCGCACGACCGCACAATTGTCAGTTAAAGCGACGCAGTGCCGCATCGCAAAAGGGGGCCTGGTCAGGAAGGGGTAAAATCTTCCGGGGCTGAAGCGGTTTAATGTACAAATTTAATTTTTTTTCATTCTTTTTTTTTTTTTCGTTTCTGTGTATTATACGTGCAACATAATTGAAGAACGTACCATCAAAGTATTCAAAAACGTCAGCTGCAGTTTGCATTTTCTCCACAAGATGGTGAGCTCACTAATTGCTGGTGGAACGCAGAAACAGGAAGTGATACCAAACAAAGACAGGAAGATCCTTGAGAGAGGAAAGCTGGGGGGGCAGTAGAGGGAGATATTCCTGCACCCGGCAGCAGAGGAGGTAATAAGATATTATTTATATTTACACCCAGTAACCCCCCGTCATGTCCGTCCTCTTCCTCCATAATCACTGTGATGTCTTTTATCTCCAACAGATACTACATATGGAATTGCCATATGTTCATCTATGCATCCTAAATATAGAACCATTTATCCAACTGTCTATCCAGAGCCTCTGGTTTATAGAATGGATACATCCTAAATATAGAACCATTTATCCAACTGTCCATCCAGAGCCTCTGGTTTATAGAATGGATACATCCTAAATATAGAACCATTTATCCAACTGTCCATCCAGAACCTCTGGTTTATAGAACAGATACATTCTATTTATAGAACCATTTATCCAACTGTCCATCCAGAGCCTCTGGTTTATAGATCAGATACATGCTATTTATAGAACCATTTATCCAACTGTCCATCCAGAGTCTCTGGTTTATAGACCGGATACATCCTATATATAGAACCATTTATCCAACTGTCCATCCAGAGCCTCTGGTTTATAGACCAGATACATCCTAAATATAGAACCATTTATCCAACTGTCCATCCAGAACCTCTGGTTTATAGAACGGATACATCCTAAATATAGAACCATTTATCCAACTGTCCATCCAGAGCCTCTGGTTTATAGATCAGATACATCCTAAATATAGAACCATTTATCCAACTGTCCATCCAGAGCGTCTGGTTTATAGATCAGATACATCCTAAATATAGAACCATTTATCCAACTGTCCATCTAGAGCCTCTGGTTTATAGAACGGATACATCCTATTTATAGAACCATTTATCCAACTGTCCATCCAGAGTCTCTGGTTTATAGACCGGATACATCCTAAATATAGAACCATTTATCCAACTGTCCATTCAGAACCTCTGGTTTATAGAACGGATACATCCTAAATATAGAGCCATTTATCCAACTGTCCATCCAGAACCTCTGGTTTATAGACCAGATACATCCTAAATATAGAACCATTTATCCAACTGTCCATCCAGAGCGTCTGGTTTATAGATCAGATACATCCTAAATATAGAACCATTTATCCAACTGTCCATCTAGAGCCTCTGGTTTATAGAACGGATACATCCTATTTATAGAACCATTTATCCAACTGTCCATCCAGAGCCTCTGGTTTATAGACCGGATACATCCTATATATAGAACCATTTATCCAACTGTCCATCCAGAGCCTCTGGTTTATAGACCGGATACATCCTATATATAGAACCATTTATCCAACTGTCCATCCAGAGCCTCTGGTTTATAGACCGGATACATCCTAAATATAGAACCATTTATCCAACTGTCCATCTAGAGCCTCTGGTTTATAGAACGGATACATCCTATTTATAGAACCATTTATCCAACTGTCCATCCAGAGCCTCTGGTTTATAGACCGGATACATCCTATATATAGAACCATTTATCCAACTGTCCATCCAGAGCCTCTGGTTTATAGACCAGATACATCCTAAATATAGAACCATTTATCCAACTGTCCATCCAGAGCCTCTGGTTTATAGACCAGATACATCCTAAATATAGAACCATTTATCCAACTGTCCATCCAGAGCCTCTGGTTTATAGATCAGATACATCCTGTATATATAGAACCATTTATCCAACTGTCCATCCATAGTGCCTCATTAGCAGATCTTTGGTCATCAGTGATGTTATTGTAACGTTGGTAATGGCAGTTCCCAAGGCTGGATAGAGTCCTTTTTATATTTCCAGTTCTTTTGATAAATGTTTACTAACTTTAGACATTGTCAGTTGGAATGGATTTCAGGAAGTCTGTAGGCCGGTTGTATGGATTGTGCCAACCCTCTTCTGAACAAAACTTGAATCTAACTCAAAGAATCAAAACCTAACAATGTGCCCAGTACATGCAGTGTAATAGGACGGGGCTCACAATATAGACATTCCCGGGCACTGTGCACACAGAACAACGTCATGTCTACATTTCCTCCATCATACATGGTCAGTTCTACTTAGTAAACAAAGTCGTCTCCAATCCAATATTTACCAGGTAATACTTGAAAGCTCAACTTGAAATTCGATTTGTAGATTTCTACTCACATCCTGTTCTTCTTGATGTCATTCACCTGGATTGGAAGTAAAAGGAACACAAGGCCTTTAAGTCCCAACTCTTCTCCAGTCAATCCAAACCAAAAATAAAGGGTTTTTCCTTACAAGGGATCTACATTGTCAGAGCTATGGAGGATCTCCGTGAAGACATTATTATTCATCCCAGTCCAGTCCAGATAGTTCTCAATTTATTATCCGTCTACAGCAGCGGTCTCCAAACTACGGCCCTCCAATTGTTCAGGAACTACAATTACCGTCATGTCTGTGAATGTCAGCGTTTTACAATGCCTCATGGGACGTGTAGTTCCCTAACAGCTGGAGGGCCGTAGTTTGGAGATCTGTGGTCTACAGAGAGGAGAGTCCTGTATAGATCACATACCTAACAGGAGAGAGGAGGCGGATTGTGGGAGGTCAGTGGTTGCAATTGTTACTTTCTCTCTTTACGCAGGATTATAGGGTATTGAATAAAAAAAAATCTGGTGAGCCTTTAAGTCCCTGTACACACGGTCGGAAATTCCGACCACAAAATCCGTCAGATTTTTTCAGACGGATTTTGTCCGACACTGGTGTTGCATACACACGGTCGGCAGGGCCGGGACAAGGGGTGGGCAAGAGTGGCGGCTGCCCCTGGCGCAATGGTTTATTGCAGGGATGGGGGGGCACCCTGACCCTAACCTTTAGGGAAAGGGGGGCGCAGTTTGGCATCTTTGCCCTGGGCGCTGGGTGACCTTGTCCCGTCACTGACGGTCGGACAAAGTTGTCGGAAAATCCGATCATTCTGAACGTGGTGACGTTCGTTGCGTACGATGGGACTACGTAGAGGCTATTAGCCAATAGCTTTGGTCTCGTAATTTGATCTGAGCATGCGTGGCACTTTGTCCGTCGGAATTCTCGACACGATCTGAAAAAGTCTGATTGGATTTTGTTGTCGGAAAATTTGAGATCCTGGTCTCAAATTTTTTCCGTCGGAAATTCCGATGGAAAAAGTCAGATGGAGACCACACATGGGTGGATTTTCCGACAACATGGACCGATCGGACATTTTCTGTCGGAATTTCCGACCGTGTGTACAGGGCATTACACCCAACAGATGTCTCCATGGGACATCACCCATCACAGTGCCTCCACCTCACTGCCTGACCACAGAGGGAAACGGGGGCATCAAGACACTAGGTGACTGTATCAATGTGTGTTTCAGGTTCCTCTAAGGTGTCAGGATATTGTCGTCTTAACTCCATGGAGGAGTGGGAGTATTTAGAAGGACACAAGGATCTCCAAGAGGACATCAAGATGGAGAATCAGCCGCCCCTCACATCACCGGGTAAGAGGAGACTTTATTGTAAAGGAGAGAGCAGTACGGAGGGTCCACCTAGATCCCCCATCATCTGATAAACACATAGAAACAATGTATTCAGTCAGTGTGTGTGTTTCCTACAGATGGATCCAGTAATGGGAATCCACAAGAGAGAGGTCCCAGTCCTCTGTATTCCCGGGATTCCACACAGGAAGATCTCACCATCCCCCACCATCATCAGGTAGGTGGATCCAGTAATTGGAACCCACCAGAGAGATGTCCCCGTCCTCTGTATTCCCGGGATTCCACACAGGAAGATCACACCATCCCTCACCATGATCAGGTAGGTGGGAGTAGACCTCAAAAAGAAATCTAAGCTATGAGATAAAATTCTTCTATGTAACATTGTGTTGCTTTTTACAAATATGTTCTATCGTTGTTGGGGTTTAGGATACAGAACCGAAAGTTGAGATCAAAGAGGAAGAAGAAGAGAGGTTGGTGAGTGGAGATCAGCAGTCTATGGAGGAGGGGGAGATGATTATGAAATGTGAACAGGAGGAACCTTATCTATTTATTAACACAGGCAAGTAATAAACATTACATGCAAAAACTGTTCACATTTTCATTTTACTTTTATGAGTTTAAAATATAAAATTGACATAAAATACCAAATATAGAAAGTCACACCTAGTTGACAGAACAGCATCAATGTACCTTCACCACTGCCCAATGTATTGTAGGTATTGTACATCATATGAAAGAATCGTCTATAGTCCTGATCAGAAAAAGGCAACTATGGTGGCTTAATGGTTAGCCGTTCTACCTTGTAGCACTGGGGTCCTAGGTTTGAAGCTTGGTATGGGCACTAGTTGCATGTTCCTCCTTTGCTTCCATGGGTTTCTTCCAGGTACCCTGTTTTCCCAAAGACATGCTGGTAGGTTATTTGGCTCTTGTATAAATTGGCCTTACTGTGTGCGCCCAAGATTGCTGCCTCACTATCTTTCCCAACAGCAAAGTGCTTTGAGTCCCCAGGAACAAAAGCATAGAAATTAAAAAAACATTACCACAGTACCCAATGTCACCAACAAATGACATTGATGTTATATTGGAGAATAAAGACAGGCATGTAGATGTCTATCCTTATTCTCCAATATAACGTCATGTTCCCAACAAATGAGGAGGAGATAATGTACACCATA
Source organism: Lithobates sylvaticus (assembly GCA_028564925.1). NCBI lineage: Eukaryota > Metazoa > Chordata > Amphibia > Anura > Ranidae > Lithobates > Lithobates sylvaticus. Next base: position 608,287,796 of record CM053028.1, read on the forward strand.
TGAAAGGTCCATCCCCATTCCTCAATATAACGTCATGTTCCCAACAAATGAGGAGGAGATCCTGTACACCATATGAAAGGTCCATCTCCATTCCACTATATAACATCATGTTCCCAACAAATGAGGAGGAGATACTGTACACCATATGAAAGGTCCATCCCCATTCCTCAATATAACGTCATGTCCCCAACAAATGAGGAGGAGATACTGTACACCATATGAAAGGTCCATCTCCATTCCACTATATAACGTCACCTTCCCAACAAATGAATTAGCTTTCTGATGGGTACAAGATCCTTCATGGTCATGCCTGGGAAGACTACAGTGGCAGGAACAGAAGCTACCCACTTGGGCAAGGGCTTCTTATCTCGGTGACTCTGGTTCAGGAACCCAGATGATAGCAGCACAGCGGGGCTCCTGTAATCTGCTGGCATGGTAGAGGAAAGGGGTCCAGTGAGGGAGATGTGACGGGAGTCCCTTTTGGGCGCAGGGTGACCAAGAAAATATTATATATATATACATATATATATATATATATATATATATATATATATATATATATATATATATATATATATATATATATATATATATATATATATGCCATATTAAAAATAGTGGCTGATTCATAATGCTGGGACAAATACTGTTAGGAGATGCTGATGTCAATTCCAGCCAACTGTCTGTGTCTGCTATAATGTTAACTAGTCTAGTATGACTTGTCACAGCTTCTAATGCCGCGTACACACGGTCGGAATTTCCGATGGAAACAGTCCGATGGGAGCTTTTCATCGGATTTTCCGACCGTGTGTACGCCCATCGGTCTTTTTCTGTCCTAATTTCCGACGGGCTTTGGATTGAGAACCTGTTCTCAATTTTTCCGACGGAAAACCTTTCTATCGGATTTTCCGATCGCGTGTATGCAATTCCGACACGCAAAATTCCGACGCATGCTCGGAAACAATTCGACGCATGCTTGGAAGCATTAAACTTCCCTTTTATAGTGCCGTCGAACGTGTTTTATGCCGCTGTGTTACTGACAGTCGGAATTTGGTGTGACCGTGTGTAGGCAAGACAGTTTGAGCGAAATTCCGTCGGAATTCCGACGGGAAAACCATCAGAGCTTTTTCCGACGAGAACCCCGACCGTGTGTACGCGGCATTAGAGTCTTTCACGCATTGTGCTAATTAAGGAGTTCTGCGTTGACATGTATGATAATGTGTATTGTATAGTCGGTGAGCTAGGAGACGTGAAGTCTGTCCTAAAGGTCATGTCTCTGAGTCACCCAGGCTGTCTAAAGGATTAGATAATTAGCTCATGTTAATTAGGTTTCTGGTCACAGGTGTATTTTCAGAGTAATATGAGCAGGAGGTATGCACCTCCTCTTTTACTGTATATAAGACCTGTATTCCGTATCTATTTATTAACACAGGCAATTAAATAGAAACAGAATCAAAAACGTCACATTTCATTGTTACTTTTAATGAGTTTAAAATTTATAAAATTGACATAAAATACCAAATATAGAAATACACACCGAGGTGACAGTACTAGCTCAATTACCCTTTCACCACTGCCCAATGTATTGTACGTATTGTACATCATATGAAAGAATCGTCTATAGTCCTATCAAAAATGCAACACTGGGCTTAATGGTTACCGTGCTACCTTGTAACACTGGGTTCTTATGTGAAGCTTGTATGGGCCTATCTCATGTTTCCCCCGCCCCTCCGTTGCGTTCCATGTTACTTCCAGGGACCCTGTGATTGTGTCTTCCCAAGACAGCGGTAGTTATTGGGCTCTATGTATAAAATTAAGTGGCTTCTTGTCCCCCTAATTCTCGCATCACTATCTGTTCCCACAGCAAAGTGCTTTGAGTCCCCAGACAAAAGCATAGAAATAAAACATTACCACAGACCCAATGTCACCAACAAATGACATTGTGTTCTGATTGGAAATAAAAGACATGTAGATGTCGATCCTTAATTCCCAATATAACTCAGTGCCCAACAAATCGGAGGAATAAGGTACACCATAATAAGAGGATCCATCCCCATTCCTCAATCATAACGTCATGGTTCCCAACAAATGAGGAGAGAGCCGTACCCATTGAAAGTCCATCTCCATTCCACTATATAACATCATGTTCCAACAAATAGGAGAATACTGTGACACCATATGAAAGTCCATCCCAATTCCTCAATAGTAACGTCTTGTCCCCAAACCAAATGAGGAGGAGATACTGTACACCATATGAATAGGTCCATCTCCATTTCCACTATATAACTCACCTTCCCCTACAAATGAATTAGCTCTTCTGATGGGTACAAGATCCTTCATGGGCCTGGGGAAGACTACTGTGGCAGGACTGGAAGCTACCCACTTGGGCTTTAGGGCTTCTTATCTCGGTGACTCTGGTTTCAGGAACCCAGATTGATAGCGCCACAGGCGGGGCTCCGTAATCTGCTGGCTTGGTTGAGGAAAGGGGTCCAGTGAGAGGAGATGTGACGGGAAAGTCACTTTTGGTGCGTGCCGTGGCAGTGCCAAGAAGAAAAATATTTGTATATTTATACATATATATAATATTATTATATATATATATATATATATATATATTTATAATTAATATATATATATATATGCCATATTAAAATAGTATGCTGATTCATGAATGCTGGACAAATACGGTTTAGGAGAATGCTGATGTCAATTCCAGCCAACGGTCAGTGTCTGCTATGAAGGTTAACTAGTCTAGTTGTGACTTGTCACCGCCTTCTAATGGCCGAGTACACACGGTCGGAAGTTTCCGAGTGGAAAACAGTCCGATGGCGAGCTTTTCATCGGATTTCCGACCGTGTGTATGCACCTCCTCTTTTACTGTATATAAGACCTGTATTCTTTCCAATAAAGTCAGATTCCTACTTGACCCTCAACACAGAGCCTCGTCTCGTACTCTGGGGAGAATTATTCGTATGGGTTTCTTGTTCGGCTGACTGGAGTGTTCGGTAGCTGCCTTTGTGTTCGGGTATGTCCTAAATGGCCCCTTTCGTACTCGGGGTTAGACATGTGCAATTCGTTTTGTTTTTTTTTTTTTTTTTTTCGTTATTTTCGTTCATTCGTTATCGTACGAATGAATGAACGATTCGCTAAAAATTTTAATGAACGGTTCGAAACGGACGAATCCGAAAAAAAACAAATTAGAAACAACGAATGTACGAATGAAGAAAATCCGAAAAACGAAAACAGGTACAACGAAAATCAAAATGAACGAAAAAATTTGTACATTCGTAACTTTTTTTTTTCTATTCGTAATTTTCCGTGTCTCTTACAATGGCGCTGCTTAACGTGCTTCGAATGGATTGAACGAAAAAATTCATACATTCGTAACTTTTTTTTTTTTTTTTTTTTTCCGATTCGTAATTTTCCGTGTCTCTTACAATGGCGCTGCTTAACGTGCTTCAAATGGATTGAACGAAAAAAATCGTACATTCGTAACTTTTTTTTTTCGATTCGTAATTTTCCGTGTCTCTTAAAATGTAATAATAGCATACACATTACATAAAATTATGAATTATGCTCCGATTACGAATCTACGAATGTACGAATAAATACGAATGCGTCCGAATTTCGAATAATAATAATAATAATAATAATGGAATAATAGCATACACATTACTTAAAATTATGAATTATGCTCCGATTACGAATGTACGAATAAATACGAATGCGTCCGAATTTTGAATAAACGAAAATTAAACTAACGAAAAAACGAATCAACGAAAAAATAACTCTTACGAAAATACGAACACCGACGACGTACGAATTTACGAATCGTTACGAATACGAACACCGACGACGTACGAATTTACGAATCGTTACGAATACGAACACCGACGACGTACGAATTTACGAATCGTTACGAATCAACGGAAACGAAAAAAACGAAACGAAAATAAACAAATTTTTTTTGTTGTGCACATGTCTACTCGGGCTGTCGTTACAGGAGAGGACTGTAGGGGGTCTGTTTTACAATCCCGACTGCTCAGTGTGAAGCCAAGGAGGTGTTAATCTGTTTGCTTGATCCTCATGGGCGGAGCTTTGATCTGCCTGCTTTGTGCCAGGACTCAGAACCAGGGCTTCTGCTTTAGCCAGGGTCACACTAGGGGGGAGATTAGGGAACAGAGAGAATGGGTTGGGCTACAAGGAACATTTTCTGATATGACTCCTGAATGGAAGTTTGAAAAATGCCTGTAACGTTTACTTTAAAATTGCTTTTCAACAGATGGACAGTGTTTCCGGAATACCTCTGAGGAACATATTTTATCTCCGGATTATCATGGGGAAGCCAATGACATTGCCCAATATTCTCCAGAAGTAAATGCCATTACCCCAAGTATATATGACAGACCTTACCAGCTGGAGGGATCGATGGAGCCCTCTAATGCTGAGGGATCTCCTGATGGATCCCACACCGGGACTCTAATATCTCACAATACAGACATAATAAATCAATATTTTCTCAATGACTCTTCTTTCATCCATGAAGGAGATCACACAGGGGAAGGTTCATTGTCCTGTACAGTGTGCGGGAAATGTTTCAAAGAAAACCGAGCACTCCTCAGGCATGAGAAACGTCACACCGATCAGCGTCCTTATTCGTGTTCCGAGTGCGGGAAATGTTTCATCCAGAAAGCAGACCTTCTCAAACACCAGAGAATTCACACGGGTGAACGCCCCTTTCCGTGTTCCAAGTGCGGCAAATTTTTCGGCGACAAGGGAAACCTTCTTAAACACCAGAGAATCCACACGGACGAGCGTCCTTATCCATGTTCAGAGTGCGGAAAGTGTTTCCTTAATAAAAGTAACCTGGTTAAACATCAGAGGATTCACACAGGTGAGTGTCCTTATTCGTGCCCAGAGTGCGGGAAATGCTTCAATGACCAAGGAAACCTCATTAGGCACCAGAAAAGTCACTCGGGCGAACGTCCCTTTTCGTGTTCAGACTGCGGGAAATCTTTCACTCAGAAAAATATACTTCTCACACACCAGAAAAGTCACACTGAGGGCTGCCCCTTTTTATGTTCAGAGTGCGGGAAATACTTCATTCAGAAGCGAGACTTTCTTATACACCAGAGAAGTCACACGGGTGAGCGTCTCTTTACGTGTGCCGAGTGCGGGAAAAGTTTCATTCATAAATGTAACCTTGTTAAACACCAGAGAATTCACACAGGCGAGCGTCCCTTTTCGTGTTCAGAGTGCAGCAAAGGTTTCTACGACAAGGGAAACCTTATTCAGCATCAGAGGATCCACACAGGCGAACGCCCCTTTTCGTGTTCGGAGTGCGGGAAACGTTTCATTCAGAAAGGAGATCTTAAGAAACATCTGAGGATTCACAAGAATGAGCATTCTATTCCGTGTCCAGATTGGGAGAAATGTTTCAGTTAGAGAAAAACATGTATCGCACTCCGGGGAATTCACTAAGGAAGGAAAATAAATTCTGAGAGCCGCACATCACACGGAACCCCCATATGAAGAGTAGAAGCAGCCTCAGCCTAGACTCCGTCCAGGCCACGCCCGCCGACGCATTGCGCCCCTTTATGGGTCTCAGTCATGACTGACTGGGTGGGACGAAACGCGTTCGGACAGAGTCTAGGCTGAGACTGCTTCTACACCAGAGAATTCATGTGAACTAACAACCTTTTTTTTCGCACTCAGACTAGTGTGTTGATGATGGAGCAAAACTATTGTTTTACTGTTACCGTTCTTCTGAAGAAGGTGGCTTTTCATTGGTTAATACAGTTTATGATTCTAGCTTAGAATTTGTTGTTTAAGCACTTGTTCCGATTTTCAAAAATAAACAAGAAAGCTCCACAATTTATATTTTTGTGTTCTGCGTTTTTTTTTCTTTCTTGAATCACAATAATTCTGATTGGTAAATAAAATGTTTTATTATTTAGGGATCTGGTTTTTAAAGGTCAGTAAAAGATTTTACTGGATGATGGAGAGTTAATTTATTGACAGTTTCTTCCATCTCTTTGACTATATTGCTGAGATCTAAAAAGAGTTTCCGGGTCTGTACACCGGCTGTGCCCACTATGAGGGGTTCCCACCATCCCTGTGCTGAGTTCCCGGGTCTCTTCACACCTGCTGTGCCCATTATGAGGGGTTCCCACCATCCCTGTGCTGAGTTCCCAGGTCTGTACACCTGCTGTGCCCATTATGTGGGGTTCCCACCATCCCTGTGCTGAGTTCCCAGGTCTCTACACCGGCTGTGCCCACTATGAGGGGTTCCCACCATCCCTGTGCTGAGTTCCCAGGTCTGTACACCTGCTGTGCCCATTATGAGGGGTTCCCACCATCCCTGTGCTGAGTTCCCGGGTCTGTACACCGGCTGTGCCCATTATGAGGGGTTCCCACCATCCCTGAGCTGAGTTCCCGGGTCTCTACACCTGCTGTGCCCATTATGAAGTGTTCCCTCCATCAATGTGCTGAGTTCCCAGGTCTGTACACCTGCAGTGCCCACTATGAGGGGTTCCCACCATCCCTGTGCTGAGTTCCCGTGTTTGCACACCTGCTGTGCCCATTATGAGGTGTTCTCACTATCTCTATGCTGACATATTTTAACAGACACTCTTTATTTGACCTTCCATACTAGAACACAGCTGCAGTACATTAGAAATGGAACGCATTTCAACAATTAAACAAGTACACAGACAGAGACCTTCCATTAACCGCTTCCCGACCGCCTCACGCCGATGTACGTCGGCAGAATGGCATGGCTAGGCAAAACCACGTACAGGTACGTGGCCCTTTAAAAGCCTAGCCATGGGGCGCGCGCGCGACCCAGTCGGGAGCTCCGTGACCACGGCCGCGGGAACAGCGGACCCGATCGCCGATGGTGTCCCGCGATCGGGTCACAGAGCTGAAGAACGGGGAGGTATGTGTAAACAAACCTCTCCCCGCGCTTCCTACTCTGCCTGTTATTGATCGGCTGTTCCCGGTCATCGGGAAAGCCGATCAATGACGTCAGACGTCAGCCCCGCCCCCTAATGTTGGATGCTGATAGAAGGGGGGCACATTGGGTGCTGATAGAAGGGGGCTGCATGAACATTGGGTGCTGATAGAAGGGGGGCTGCATGAACATTGGGTGCTGATAGAAGGGGGGCACATTGGGTGCTGATAGAAGGGGGGCTGCATGAACATTGGGTGCTGATAGAAGGGGGCACATTGGGTGCTGATAGAAGGGGGGCTGCATGAACATTGGGTGCTGATAGAAGGGGGGCACATTGGGTGCTGATAGAAGGGGGCTGCATGAACATTGGGTGCCAATAGAAGGGGGGCACATTGGGTGCTGATAGAAGGGGGCTGCATGAACATTGGGTGCTGATAGAAGGGGGGCACATTGGGTGCTGATAGAAGGGGAATGCATGAACATTGGGTGCTGATAGAAGGGGGCACATTGGGTGCTGATAGAAGGGGGCTGCATGAACATTGGGTGCTGATAGAAGGGGGGCACATCGGGTGCTGATAGAAGGGGGCTGCATGAACATTGGGTGCTGATAGAAGGGGGGCACATTGGGTGCTGATAGAAGGGGGCTGCATGAACATTGGGTGCTGATAGAAGGGGGGCACATCGGGTGCTGATAGAAGGGGGGCTGCATGAACATTGGGTGCTGATAGAAGGGGGGCACATTGGGTGCTGATAGAAGGGGGCGGCAGGCACAATGGGTTGAGAGAGAAGAATCTGCAGGCAAGATGAGTGGTCAGAGAAGAGGGGCTGCAGATACATTTTCTGTAGGTATGGCGGGTTGCTAATAGAAGGGGGACTTTAGGAACATTGGGAGCTGATAAAAGGGGGGACTGTAGGCACGTTGGATGCTGAGAGATGGAGGACTGCAAGCAAGATGGGTGGTGGGAGAAGGGGGGCTGCAGGCACATTTGGAAGCTAATAAAAGGATGCCTGCAGGCACAATGAGTTGTGAGAGAAGAATCTGCAGGCTCAGAGGGTGGTCAGAGAAGGGACACTTCCAATATACTTGCTGAAGGCTTGGTGGATAGATGATAGAAGGGGGGCGGCAAGAGCATTGGGTGCTGATAGAAGGGGGGCTGCAGGAGCATTGGGTGCTGATAGAAGGGGGGCTGCAGGAGCATTGGGTGCTGATAGAAGGGGGGCTGCAGGAGCATTGTCTGTTGATAGAAGGGGGCTGTAGGAGCATTGGGTGTTGATAGAAGGGGGGCTGCAGGAGCATTGGGTGCTGATAGAAGGGGGCTGCAGGAGCATTGGGTGCTGATAGAAGGGGGCTGTAGGAGCATTGGGTGCTGATAGAAGGGGGCTGTAGGAGCATTGGGTGCTGATAGAAGGGGGGCTGCAGGAGCATTGGATGCTGATAGAAGGGGGCTGTAGGAGCATTGGGTGCTGATAGAAGGGGGGCTGCAGGAGCATTGGCTGCTGATAGAAGGGGGGCTGCAGGCACAATGGGTTGTGAGAGAAGAATCTGCAGGCTCAGAGGGTGGTCAGAGAAGTAAGGCTTCATATATATTTGCTGAAGACATGGTGGATGGCTGATAGAAGGGGGGCTGCAGGAATTTTGATAACTGAGAGAAGGATGCCATTCAGGCACAATGGGCTGTGAGAGAAGAATCTGCAGGCTCAGTGGGTGGTCAGAGAAGGGACAATTCCAATATACTTGCTGAAGGCATGGTGAATGGCTGATAGAAGGGGGGCTGCATGAGCATTTGGTGCTAATAGAAGGGGGGCTGCAGATACATTCTTTGTAGGTATGGTGGGTAGCTAATAGAAGGGGGGCTTCGGGAACATTGGGTGCCGATAGAAGGGGGACTGTAGGCATGTTGGGTGATGGTTGGTGGTGGGAGAAGGGTGGCTGCCGACACATTTGGAAGCTGAGAGAAGGATGCCTGCAGGCACAGTGGGTTGTGAGAGAAGAATCTGCAGGCATACTAGGTGGTTACAGAAGAGGGGCTGCAGATACGTTTGTAGAAGGCATGGTGGGTCTGCAGGAACATTGGGTGCTGATAGAAAGAGTACTGCAGGCACATTAAGAGCTGAGAGATGGGGAACTACAAGCAAGAGAGGTGGTTAGAGAAGGGAACTTCAGGCATGTGGGGTGCAGAGAGAATGGGGGCTTCAGGCATAGTGTGTGCTGAAAGAAGTAGGGCTGCAGGCACATTGGGTGCTACAGGAAGGGAGGCTGAATGCCTGTTGAATGTTGAAAGAATGGGGACTGCAGACCTATTGGATAGTGAGAGAAGGGGGACTGAAGTCATGTGGGTGGTGAAAAAAGGAGGGTTGCAGACACAGTGGGAGTGAAGAGGCGTAGCGCTGAGAAAAAGGGGGGCTGCAGGCATACTAGGTGCTGAGAGAAGGGGTACTGCAAGCATGATATATGGTGAGTAAAGAGCAAATGAAAGCACAAAAAGATGGGTTGCAGGCACGTGGGGGTGGTGAAAAAAAATGGGGGCTGTAAGTGCAATAGGTATTGACAGAAGTCTTACTTTATCCCACTTCAACAAACAATGGGGCTTATTTTATCCCACTGACACAAATGATTAATATACTTATCAAATTATTTGTATTATATATTTTCATTTTTTTTTTTTTGGGTGTAATTGCAAAAATTTAAGAATACACCAAGAATCCGGGGTAATATAAAATGTAGGCTGCAGTCTGTATTTTCTCCACAAGGTGGTAATCTCACATATTGTCACTGGAACGCAGAGATGGGAGGTGATATAAGCCGAAGACAAGAGAGAGGAAAGCTTGAAGGACGCAGAGGGAGACACTCTGTATTCCTGCAACAGAGGAGGTAATAAGAAATTATTTTATAATTACACCCAGTAACCCCCCCCCCCCCCCGTCATGTCCGTAATTTTCCATTTTAGCAAACTGTCCATCCAGAGCCTCTGGTTTATAGACCAGATACATCCTAAATATAGAGCCATTTATCTAACTGTCCATCCAAGGCCTCTGGTTTGAGCCATGTATCCAACAATGAAGCCTTAACCCTAATTCTAAGTGGTGCCGGGAATTCTGGGACATTATCCAGTAACAGACAAGGGATGTGTCTGGATGGTGACTGTATCATTGTGTGTGTCAGGTTCCTATAAGGTGTCAGGATGTCACTGTCTATTTCTCCATGGAGGAGTGGGAGTATTTAGAAGGACACAAGGATCTCTACAAGGACGTCATGATGGAGAATCAGCCGCCCCTCACATCACCGGGTAAGAGGAGACTTTATTATAAAGGAGAGAGCAGTACGGAGGGTCCACCTAGATCCCCCATCATCTGATAAACACATAGAAACAATGTATTCAGTCAGTGTGTGTGCTTCCTACAGATGGATCCAGTAATGGGAACCCACCAGAGAGGTGTCCCCATCCTCTGTATTCCCAGGATTCCACACAGGAAGATCACACCATCCCCCACCATCATCAGGTAGGTGGGACTGAGCAACTAGAACTAAAAAATAATTCTTCTTTCTAGCTTTTTGTTCCCTTTATCAATGTATTCTATTACCTTTGGGGTTTAGGGTGAAGATATCAAAGCTGAAATTAAGAAGGAAGAAGAAGAAGAGAGGTTGGTGAGTGGAGATCAGCAGTCTATGGAGGAGGGGGAGATGATTATGGAAAGTAAACAGGAGGAATCTTCTTTACATATGGACACAAGTAAGTCATAAACATTACATTTAGAAACAGTTCACATTTTCATTTTACTTTTATAAAATACATATTTACATTGTTACATCAGTTGAAAAAAAGATATATAATGTCTATTGAATTTACCTAAAAGGAAAATCAAAAATTCAAAGTGGCCATTGACCCAGAGGAAGGTAGAATGCCCATATAAAGCTCGGCACAATTTTTTTCAAAATAAAATAATTTCTTCCTGATCCTAACAAGCAATCCGAGATCCCAATCCCCAGATCAATCCCCAGATCAATCCCCAGATCAATCCCCAGATCAATCCCCAGATCAACATTCTGCTATGTTTTTTCTACAAATATTAGAGGCTGTTTGTAGTTTTTTCGTATTTACCACACTACCCAATGTGGTAAGGCCCCTTTCACACTGGGGCGGTTTTCAAGCGATACAGCGCTAAAAATAGCGCCTGTACACCGCCTGAAAAAAACGGCCCCATTCACTCCAGTGTGAAAGCCGGCGGGCTTTCACACTGGAGCGGTGCGCTAGCAGGACCGCAACCAAATGCCTGCTAGCTGCATCTTTGGAGCGGTGAAGGAGCGGTGTATTTACCGCTCCTATACCGCTCCTTCCCATTGAAATCAATGGGAAACCGCGGGGATACCGCCCGCAAACCGCCGCTGCAGCGGCGCTTTGCGGAGGTTTTTAACCCTTTTGCGGCCGCTAGCGGGGGTTAAAACCACCCCGCTAGCGGCCACATACCGCGGGTAAAACAATGGTAAAGCAGCGCTAAATATAGCGCTGCTTTACCGTCGCCGCCCCGCACCGCCCCAGTGTGAAAGCAGCCTAAGCTTAACTGCTGACAGTAGCCATCAATGTACCTACCCACCACCCAATGTATTGTGAGTATTGTACACCATATGGAAACAACATCCCCAGTCATCATCAGAAGAAGGCAATTATATTCACCACACTAACCAATTGTCTCACCAAATTAGTTTGAGATACTGTACACCATATGAAAGGTCCATCTCCATTCCTCAATATAACGTCATGTTCCCAACAAATGAGGGGGAGATACTGTACACCATATGAAAGGTCCATCTCCATTCCTCAATATAACGTCATGTTCCCAACAAATGAGGAGGAGATACTGTACACCATATGAAAGGTCCATCTCCATTCCTCAATATAACGTCATGTTCCCAACAAATGAGGGGGAGATACTGTACACCATATGAAAGGTCCATCTCCATTCCTCAATATAACGTCATGTTCCCAACAAATGAGGAGGAGATACTGGACACCATATGAAAGGTCCATCTCCATTCCTCAATATAACGTCATGTTCCCAACAAATGAGGAGGAGATACTGGACACCATATGAAAGGTCCATATCTCTTCTTTAGTATGTTGTCAGGATTTAAAAAAAAATAGCAGGATTACGTTTCATCTCCATTCTCACAGGAACAATGTAATCAATGCACAAGCAATGTTACCCAAGTTGATTGTGGCGTATCCCGTATCTCCTTTGCATTGTAAAGGAAAGGAAAGAGCAGTACAAAGGGTCCACCCAGATCTCCATCATCTGATAAACATATAGTCTGTGAAGAGATCTAAAATACATGGACTCTAGGGGGTTTTGAGAACCAGAGTTCAGTAATCACTAACCAACCTGTACACTTCGGTAAGTCACCACTGAAACCAGCTGTATATAATCTACATCCATCTTTATAGTGTGGAGTAGGAGCTGATGGGTTTATTATAACTAAGAGAACTTGGTGAGAAGTTCCCCTTCCACCACCTGGATCTGTTTACATGACCCACACTCTGTGCTATCCTCCAATATGCTTGCAATTGAGGGTTGGTGAACTGGCAGACTTCATCCATCATCCCGGTTTGTTTCAGAAAATGACAACCAGCAACCAGTTAGCTTTAGTTTCTGGCATGCATGGGGAAATCTGTGGACCCTGGAGCATAGGCGTGAAGGGGTTAAGTGACGTTACAGCCAATTTGAATTGCCCCAACGATATAAAGGTCTGAAAATGCCAGGACAGTCGAAATATCCCCCAAATGACCCCTTTTTGGAAAGTAGACAGTCCAAGGTATTTAGTAAGAGAGTATCATTGTGGTGGAAGTTCCTATTGGCATTTGTGTGGCTGTTGGTGGATTACATATTTGAATCGCCATCCATTACCTGTCTATCGGTGCAAGTCTAATCTCGCTCAGGAAGACGTGATATTCCTGTGCCACGTACACACGGTCGGAATTTCCGATGGAAACAGTCGGATGGGAGCTTTTCATCAGATTTTCCGACCGTGTGTATGCCCATCGGTCTTTTTCTGTCGGCATTTCCGACGGACTTTGGATTGAGAACCTGTTGTTAATTTTTCCGACGGAAAAACTTACTATCGGAAACTCGTGTGTATGCAATTCCGACACGCAAAATTCCGACGCCTCCTCGGAAACAATTCGACGCATGCTCGGAAACAATTCGAGGCATGCTCACAAGCATTAAACTTCCCTTTTATAGTGCTGTTGAACGTGTTTTATGTCGTAGTGTTATTGTCTGTCGGAATTTGGTGTGACCGTGTGTAGGCAAGTTTGAGCGAAATTCCGTCGGAATTCTGACGGGAAAACCATGAGAGCTTTTTCCGACGAGAATTCCGATCGTGTGTACGCGGCATTGGAGCTGAGGACTGCTGAGACTGCCATGAGATTTTATCTACTGCTTCAATGTCTTTACTGTAGTAGAAAATTCTGGCTGTATGCAGAGCACACAGCCACATCTCCTGTGCTCCTATAAGCACCCATTTCCGTCTTAATGTTATAATGACTTACCTTTAGATCGTATGTCTTCCATTACCTCCCAACCCCCTCATCCAAGCATGTATACATCACCAGCATTCCTACATCCTCATCTCAGCCTGGCTGCTTCCCAGACAGGCCCCTCTGGTTCCCCATTAAAGAGACATCACTAGTATTCTTACATCCTCATCTCAGCATCGGCCAGCATGTCTGCCCACACTAGCCAGAATGGCCTTTTATCCACTTGCCTACCAGGCACGAACACCTCCTTCCTGACCAAGCCATTTTTCAGCTTTTAGCGCTGTCGCATTTTGAATGACAATTGCGCGGTCATGCAACGCTGTACCCAAATACATTTTTTATCATTTTTTTCCCCACAGATAGAGCTTTATTTTGGTGGTATTTGATCACCTCTGCGGTTTTTATTCCTTGCGCTATAAACAAAAGAAGAGCGACAAGTTTGAAAAAACATAATATTTTTTACTTTTTATTATAATAAATATCCAATTTTTTTTTTAAACAAATTTTTAGGCCGATACGTATTCTTCTACATATTTTTGGTAAAAAAAATCGCAATAAGCGTCTATTGATTGGTTTGCGCAAAAGTTATAGCGTCTACAAAATAGGGGATAGATTTATAGAATTTTTATTATAATTTTTTTTTTTTACTAGTAATGGCGGCGATCTGCGATTTTTATCATGACTGCGACATTGCGGCGGACATATCGGACACTTTTGACACATTTTTGGGACCATTCACATTTATACAGCGATCCGTGCTATAAAAGTGCATTGATTACTGTATAAATGTGACTGGCAGGGAAGGGGCTAACACTAGGGGGCGCTGCAGGGGTTAAAATGTTCCCTATGTAAGTGATTCTAACTGTGGGGGGAGGGGACTGACTGGGGGAGGGGACCGATCGGTGTCCCTATGTACAAGGGACACACCATCGGTCTCCTCTCCAGTGACAGGACGTGGATCTGTGTGTTTACATACACAGATCCACATCCTGCTCAGTTACTGGGCAATCGCGGGTGCACGGCGGACATCACGGCCGCCGGGCACACGCATCGGGTCCCCAGCGACGTGGCGGGCACGCACGCGCGCCCCCTAGTGGCCTAAATGTGGACAACGTCATATGACGGCGTCCCGCCACAAGAGCCGCACCGCTCCGCCGTCAATAGACAGTGGGCGTTTGGCTACAGGTTATTTACATATCAACTGGAAGCCACACCCTGGAGGGTTTGCCTCCAACAGCTAAACCCCTCCTACAAAGCTTGTGACTTCACATGAGCAACACAGGATGTGAATGACCATATAAGGACATGACACAGAATAAATGAATTAACAATACAGGGAAAGGTGGTGCCTTCACAGACAGCCAATCAGACATTTGTATTACTTCAAAAGAACCAATCACAGACATGTATACATTCAAATACTAAACAGTGACGTTTGCAAACGATCAGGTGCAGAGCCATGCTTTCTGTGAGACAACGGTTACACTAGAAAGCTGGCTCTGCAGAAAACCGCATCCAAACCGTCTAACTGCTTATAATGACGCGAACCATACAAAACCATGGCTCAGTGGGCCATAATATTTATATAGCTATGCTACAGTTCCCATGTACACAGAAATGCTTGCTCGGCTTCATTAATGCAGTCGCCAAAAAGTGGCCAGTCTCTTGGTGAGGCATAAACGAACATCCCTAGAGAGCAACCATATCTGCAGTGTCCACAGGAAGGTTTTCACGGCCAATGGTCTTCCGCCAATGTCTGTATGTGCGAATACGCTCACATGAACGCATTACAGCAAAACCGACACTGGGGGGCATCTGACAACATACATTTATAGGAATTTTCACAACATTACCTTAGGGTAAGAGTCAGTGTGATTGGGTGTTGGTGACGGCTTCCATCTATCATCACAACACAACAGGAACATCACTTTGAATGCTTATGAACTTATTATTTTTTATGGACATTATTTAGTTCAGCGCCGCACAATTACCACAAACACATAGAAACAATGTATTCAGTCAGTGTGTGTGTTTCCTACAGATGGATCCAGTAATGGGAACCCACCAGAGAGATGTCTGTATTCCTGGGATTCCACACAGGAAGATCAAGAGATCCCTCACCATCATCAGGTAGAAGAGTCTAAGCTATGAGATGACATTATTCTATGTACATTCTTGTTCCTTTTTATAAATGTATTCTATCATCGTTGGGTCTAGGGTGAAGAACTGAAAGACATCAAATTTGAGAATAAAGAGGAAAAAGAAGAGATTTTAGTGAGGGGAGATCAGCAGTCTATGGAGAAGGGAAGTCCTCTGTGTTCCCGGGATTCTACACAGGAGGATCCCAACTATACTGAGAATGATCAGGTAGATGGGCAAAAAAGAATTCAAAATAATTCTGAGAGGAAGAAAAAAACTGGAATGGCAGATAGATTGAGGCAACTGTGGACTTTCATGGTACGGCAAGAACTTACATAAACTCTTAAAAAAAAAAAATATCAATTTATTTGGAAAAATACAAAAATTGGAGATAGTTAACCACTTCAGCCCCGGACCAATTGGCAGCCAAAGGACCAGGCCCCTTTTTGCGATTCGGCACTGCGTCGCTTTAACTGACAATTGCGCGGTCGTGCGACGTGGCTCCCAAAAAAAATTTGCGTCCTTTTTTTTCCCATAAATAGAGCTTTCTTTTGGTGGTATTTGATCGCCCCTGCAGTTTTTATTTTTTGCGCTATAAACAAAAATAGAGCGACAATTTTGAAAAAAATGCAATATTTTTTGCTTTTTGCTATAATAAATATCCCCAAAAAATATATAAAAAAAAAAATTTTTTCCTCAGTTTAGGCCGATACGTATTCTTCTACATATTTTTGGTATAAAAAAAAATCGCAATTAGCGATTATTGATTGGTTTGCGCAAAAGTTATAGCGTTTACAAAATAGTGGATAGTTTTATAGCATTTTTATTAATATTTTTTTTTTTTACTAGTAATGGCGGCGATCAGCGATTTTTATTGTGACTGCGACATTATGGCGGACACATCGGACATTTTTGACACATTTTTGGGACCATTGTCATTTATACAGCAATCAATGCTATTTAAATGCATTGGTTCCTGTATAAATGACACATGCAGTGAAAGAGTTAACCACTAGGGGGAGGGGAGGGGTTATGGGCTGTGATGTGTGTGTTTTTTTACATTAGGGGGCGGGGCTGACGTCTGACGTCATTGATCGGCTTTCCCGATGACCGGGAACAGCCGATCAATGACAGGCAGTGTAGGAAGCGCAGGGAGAGGTTTGTCTATACAGACCTCTCCCCGTTCTTCAGCTCTGTGACCCGATCGCGGGACACCAGCGCCGATCGGGTCTACTGGTTCCGCAGCCGGGGTCACGGAGCTCCCGACCGGGACCCACGGCCAGGCAATTAAAGGGCCACGTACCTGTACGTGGTTTTGCCTGGCCATGCCATTCTGCTGACGTATATATGCAGGAGGAGGTCGGGAAGCGGTTAAAGAGACCTCGAAACTAGGTATGGACAATACATATACTACATAAATAGATCTCTATAGGAACCAGACAATGAGACGTGTATTCATTCATCCACGTGGGGAGGAAGAGCGAAAAGACGATCAAGGCTGGTTCAGACGCAACATGTTTCGTGGAAAACACGCTTCTTCAGGAGTATATTGCACCAGAGATGTGTATGTAGTAGTCACTAGGAATAAAACAAACAAAATCGTGTAATAGACATATAAATATACAAAAACTGGATATGTGCTGAGTCTACTTCATTAATCTGCCATAGAAGGAGACACAACAAACATATTCCATACGTGCATAATGAATATTGAAATATTTAGATTGGACTATGCAAAATATGATTGAAGGTACTCTAAAGTTTTTCAGTAGCACTATTCAAATTCTGAGAGGAAATTCTTCTATTGGCAGCAATGTTTTAGATGTTATATTTTATCATCTCTGAAATCTAGAATGAAGAACAGAAAGACATTAAAGTTGAGCATAAAGAAGAAGAAGAGACGTTGGTGAGTGGAGATCAGCAGTCTATGGAGGAGGGGGTGATGATCATGAAAAGTAAACACGATGAATCTTCTCTACATATGGACACAAGTAAGTCATAAACACTAAGTGCAGAAACAATTCACATTTTTATTTTACTTCTATAAGGATAAAATATGCATTTACAGAGATCCAAAAACAAAGCACCTCTTAGATACCACATGGAAGGTCCATCTCCATTCCTCAATATAACGTCATGTCCCCAACAAATGAGTTTGAGATACTGTACACCATATGAAAGGTCCATCTCCATCCCTCAATAGAACGTCATGTTCCCAACAAATGAGGAGGAGATACTGTACACCATATGAAAGGTCCATCTCCATTCCTCAATATAATGTCATGTTCCCAACAAATGAGGAGGAGATACTGTACACCATATGAAAGGTCCATCTCCATTCCTCAATATAACGTCATGTTCCCTACAAATGAGGAGGAGATACTGTACACCATATGAAAGGTCCATCTCCATTCCTCAATATAACGTCATGTTCCTCACGAACGAGGAGGAGATACTGTACACCATATGAAAGGTCCATCTCCATTCCTCAATATAACGTCATGTTCCCAACAATTGAGGAGGAGATACTGTACACCATATGAAAGGTCCATCTCCATTCCTCAATATAACGTCATGTTCCCGACAAATGACGAGGAGATACTGTACACCATATGAAAGGTCCATCTCCATTCCTCAATATAACGTCATGTTCCCAACAAATGAGGAGGAGATACTGTACACCATATGAAAGGTCCATCTCCGTCCCTCAATATAACGTCATGTTCCCAACAAATGGAGATACTGGAATCTGGTAGTTATATGGTTTGAACCCCTCTTTTAGCATGCTAACAGTCTCTGACTATATCCTATGGCAAACCTTAACTACTCACAGTAAGAACATCATCGATGTATCTACTGCATTGCGCAATATATTATGGGTATAATTTCTACTCCTCATCAAGAGAAGGTAATCATGTTTACCACACTACTCAATGTTTCCAATAAATGAGGAGGAGATACTGTACACCATATGAAAGGTCCATCTCCATTCCTTAAAGTAACAATGTCATTATGTGGTTTGTATTCGTATTTTTCTCTTCTAATTGCCCCCAAATCCATGCCGGAGCTCTTATAGATGATTTGGTGATGGACCAACATATATGACTCCTGAATGGAAGGTTATAACATTTAATGTTAAATTGTTTCTCAACAGGTGGACACAATGTCCGGAATACCTCTGAGGAACATCTCATTGTATCTCCAGATTATAAAGCAGAAGATAATAACATTGTACAATATTCTCCAGGAGGAAATCCCGTTACTCCAAATATACATCCCAGACCTTCCCAATTGGGGAGATCAATGGATCCCTCTAATCCTGAGGAATCTTCTGATGGATCTCACACCAAGACTATAGGATCTCACAGTACAGATACTTCAATAGATCCATCTATTCCCAAGGAATCTTCTTTAGGCAATGAAGATGTTCACACAAGAAAGAGTTCATTGTCATGTACAGTGTGTGGGAAATCTTTCACCAAAAAAAGAGCACTTCTTACACACCAGAGAAGTCACACAGGCGAGCGTCCCTATTCATGTTCAGAGTGCGGAAAATGTTTCATACAAAAAGGACACCTTATTAAACATCAGAGAATTCACACAGGTGAGCGTCCTCATTCATGTTCAGAGTGCGGGAAAAGTTTCATTCAGAAAGGAGACCTTCTTAAACACCAGAGAATTCACACGGGTGAGCGTCCCTATTCATGTTCAGAGTGCGGGAAAAGTTTCATTCAGAAAGGAGACCTTCTTAAACACCAGAGAATTCACACGGGTGAGCGTCCCTATTCATGTTCAGAGTGCGGGAAAAGTTTCACTCAGCAAAAAGCACTTCTTACGCACCAGAGAAGTCACACGAGTGAGCGCCCTTATTCATGTTCAGAGTGCAGGAAATCTTTCATTCAAAAAGGAGACCTTCAAATACATCAGAGGATTCACAAGGGTGAGCATCCTTATTCATGTTCTGAGTGCGGGAAATGTTTCATTCAAAAGGGTCATTTTATTGCACACCAGAGAATTCACACGGGGGAGCGCCCCTATCCGTGTTCAGAGTGCGGGAAATGCTTCATTCAGAAAGGAGACCTTCATATACACCAGAGAATTCACACAGGTGAGCATCCATATTCATGCTCAGAGTGTGGGAAATATTTCAATGACAAAGGAAACCTTCTTAAACATCTGAGAATTCACACGGGCGAACGTCCCTTCTCTTGCTCAGAGTGCGGGAAATGTTTCACTCAAGAAAAAGTACTTCTCACACACCAAAGAATTCACACCGGTGAGCGTCCCTATGTGTGTCCAGAGTGCGGAAAGCGTTTCATTCAGAAAGGACACTTTATTGTACACCAGAGAACTCACACAGGCGAGCATCCTTATTCATGCTCAGAGTGCGGGAAATGTTTTATTCAGAAAGGAGACCTAAAAAAACACCAGAGAACTCACACAGTTTAGCCCCCCTATTCAACGTTTATGGTGTGGGAAATGGGATACTGTTAGAAATCACAGGCCCCATATAGCCTGCCTGACAATACCCAATTTTCCAATTTTGTCAAAGTATTTTTACAATTCTTATATTTTTTTCTTCAAATTAATTTTTTTTTTTATTTATTATTACATTTTGTAAAAAAAAAAAAAAAAATGCATTCATTTATTGAAGATGAATGAATAGGACACAGAGGCTCCTTCCTGTTCATTCATAAACTGAAGCATATTAAACAGTTTCCTATATCAATAGACACAGAAGTGATCTGTACCGATTCTCCTTCTGTCTGTGTGCCCGCTACAGCTGGTGGGAGAGGGAAGCTGGTGGAGTTGCGGGGAAAGAGGGGGGCGGCAAACGGGGGAGTTAGGTGTGGGCAGCACAGGGAGGGGATCGGTGTGGGCAGCACAGGGAGGGGATCGGTGTGGCGCACAGGGAGGGGGATCAGTGTGGCGCACAGGGAGGGGGATCGGTGTGGGCAGTACAGAGAGGGGGATCGGTGTGGTGCACAGGAAGCGGGATCGGTGTGGTGCACAGGGAGAGGGATCGGTGTGGCACCAAGGGAGAGGGATCTGTGTGGCGCACAAGGGCGGCAAACGGGGGAGTTAGGTGTGGGCAGCACAGGGAGGGGATCGGTGTGGGCAGCACAGAGAGGGGGATCGGTGTGGCGCACAGGGAGGGGGGTCGGTGTGGTGCACAGGGAGGGGGATCGGTGTGGGCAGTACAGAGAGGGGGATCGGTGTGGTGCACAGGGAGGGGGGTCGGTGTGGCGCACAGGGAGGGGGATCGGTGTGACGCACAGGGAGAGGGATCGGTGTGGCACCAAGGGAGAGGGATCTGTGTGGCGCATAAGGGCGGCAAACGGGGGAGTTAGGTGTGGGCAGCACAGGGAGGGGGATCGGTGTGGCGCACAGGGAGGGGGATCGGTGTGATGCACTGGGAGAGGGATCGGTGTGGCGCACAAGGAGGGGGATCGGTGTGATGCACAGGGAGAGGGATCGGTGTGGCGCACAAGGAGGGGGATCGGTGTGGCGCACAGGGAGGGGGATCGGTGTGGCGCACAGGGAGGGGGATTGGTGTGGCGCACAGGGAGGGGGGTCGGTGTGGCGCACAGGAAGGGGGATCGGTGTGGCGCACAGGGGGGGATCGGTGTGGCGCACAGGGAGAGGGATAGGTGTGGCGCACAGGAAGGGGGATCGGTGTGGCGCACAGGGAGAGAGAACGGTGTGGTGCACAGGAAGGGGGATCGGTGTGGCGGACAGAGAGGGGGATCGGTGTGACGCACAGGGAGAGGTATTGGTGTGGCGCATAGGGAGGGGGATCGGTGTGGTGCACAGGGAGGGAGGTCGATGTGGCACACAGGGAGGGGGATCAGTGTGGCGGAACAGGAGGACAATTAAAGAACAATGTACTGTGTCTGTGTCTCTCCCTCCAGCAGCTAAAAGCCGTGGGAGGGAGTGGGGAAGAAACCGTCTTTCAGCTGCTGGAGGGAGAGACATGACGTGAAATGTTTCAGCTTGTAAAAGAAATATTTTTACTTATGTACCCTTCTATGCGATTTACATTGTTACTTTTTCATTTGTGACATGCCTCATTCAAAGTCCCATGACCAATTTCTCTCTGCTAATATAGCATTAATAAAAGAAATATTTGGAATTCAAAAGCATGTGTTTCTATTGATGAACCAATCCAAAAGGCCAAAAATAACCACGACAAATAACCAAGACAAATGTTTTCTAAACTAGGTGCTGAAGACAATGCGGTATCTCAGTCATTATTTCATGTTTTTATGTATTTAACACCATCTTTAGGGAAAGAGATATCACCCGCTCCAGGCAGGTCAATTTGGAATGGTCCTCTCTTCTAGTTTGGAAGCCACAGGTGCTGGCAATGCATGTAGCAATGAACTTGAGAAAAATCCTGGACAGCCGCACTCCAAGAAATAGCCTTTATTTGTAAAAAGGAATCAAAAATACATGCCACAGCAGACCGGACAGAAGATCTGACGCGTTTCACACTATCAAACAGTGCTTAATCGTAGCTTATCTATGAGCTATGATTAAGCACTGTTTGACAATTTTCTCAAGTTCATTACCAATCATTTTTACATAGCTCCCAACTGTCCCGAATTTCGAGGGACTGTCCCTCTGTCCCTCATTCCTCCTCATTTGTCCCTTATGTTGGTCTGATCTATGTAGTTGTATATAAAATGCACTACTTATCTATCAAAAAGTGTTTCCCAGTGCTAAACCTTTTTTATCCAATTTCTAAATTGCTGCATTTGTAAATTTCGAAAGCCAATATAAAGGAATAGTGGTGGTAAAAAAATCCCTTGTGGGTTTCACTAATCATTTTTTAAGTGCAGTTCTCCTTTAAGGGGGGGCGTATGTTTTTATTATATTTGTATATATATATTGTTTGGCTTTCTAATTTTTGTGTAATATATTTACCAAAACCGAAGAATGCACCAAGAAGCAGCTGTCAAAGTGATACAAATTGTAGACTGCAGTTTGTATTTTCTTCGCAAACATGGTGATTTCACTTATTGTCAGCCCAACACCTAAAATGAAAGTGAAACCAGGCCTAGACAGGAAGTGATGTCACATTAACAGGAAGTTCTGAGTGAAAGGCGAGTTGGCAGGAAGTAGAGGAGAGGAGACATTGGTGGAACTGGCAGCAGAGGAGGTAATAAGATATTATTTTATATTGAACACCCAGTAACCCCCCCGTCATGCCCGTCCTCCTCCTCCATAGTCACTGTGATGTCTTTTATCTCCAGCAAATAGGGGGACATTTATCAAAATATTGATGACCAGTTGAAACTCGAAAACTCACGCAAAAGAAACACAAACCATTTTTTTGCACAGTCAGAGTGGACTCTGTATTTTAGGGTACGGGTATCTTTATTCTGTTTAACTGAGAGAGGAGAAACATCCCTGGAGAGATTAGTGAGGAGCTGAAGGGGTACGGAGGAGGAGCGTGTTCATCTACATTCCATGCGCCATGTTTCTGATTCTTCTAAAGGGTGAAGTTCTCCTATGTGAGCCTGCTGGGGAAAGAAGACACACTGCTACATCTGCCTGTGTCTCGGAATAAGGCCCCTACCAAACTAATGCCCCGTACACACGGTCGGATTTTCCGTCCGGAAAATGTTCAATGGAAGCTTTTTGTCGGAAATTCCAACGCTGTGTAGGCTCCATCGGACATTTCCGTAGCAAAAAATGTGAGATCCGGTTCTCAAATTTTCCAACAACAAAATCCGTTTTGGAAATTCCGATTGTGTGTACACAATTCCGACGCACAAAGTGCCACACATGCTCGGAATCAAGCAGAAGAGCCGCACTGGCTATTGAACTTAATTTTTCTCGGCTCGTCGTACGTGTTGTACGTCACTGCGTTCTTGACGTTCGGAATTTCCTACCAACTTTGTGTGACCGTGTGTATGCAAGACAAGTTTGAGCCAACATCCGTCAAAAAAATGTCATGGATTTTGTTGTTGGAATGTGCGATTGTGTGTATGGGGCATAAGTGTAAAGGAAATTCACAGTAGCGGAAGATTTATGTTTGCTTGACTATTCGCCATATTGTGACAATATGAGATTTGTAAAGGGAGTATACACTACTATCCTAAAGTAATTCAACCGCAGTATGCAATTGAATTCAAGCTTGTGGCTATTTTTTGCTATAAAGGCTGGGACAGGATTTATAAATGTCTTCCATAGAGTGTTACAGTAAGTGCACAGAAACATCCTAAATATAGAGCCATTTATCCAACTGTCCATCCAGAGCCTCTGGTTTATAGACCAGATACATCCTAAATATAGAGCCATTTATCCAACTGTCCATCCAGAGCCTCTGGTTTATTGACCGGATACATCCTAAATATAGAACCATTCATCCAACTGTCCATCCAGAGCCTCTTTGATTCTTTGACCCCCATTGATTCTTCAATCAGCTTTGGGTGCAGGTGTTGGCATCGTAAGGGATACATTCAGTGAAGCCCTCAAGTTTCCTACTGCACATGTGCGAGTTGTGCTGTGCTTTGTGAATGGTCCCGTAATCCTATGGGGCCTGTGATGTGTCACAGAAGGCTGCGGGGGAAGGAGGGTGGGCGGATTTTCGTCTCGGATTGCTGTGGCGCATGTGAATGGAAGTGGGAGCAGGTACCTGTCAAAACCAGGTACCGC
Source organism: Lithobates sylvaticus (assembly GCA_028564925.1). Lineage (NCBI taxonomy): Eukaryota > Metazoa > Chordata > Amphibia > Anura > Ranidae > Lithobates > Lithobates sylvaticus. Next base: position 608,312,084 of record CM053028.1, read on the forward strand.
TGCCCCACCCCCTCCAAAAAAAAATGCCAAATGTGGCAGTAGAGGAGGGGGGATGCAAACAAGCAGAACATCCTCTTTTGGATGAACTTCCGCTTTAAGTGCCAAAGACTTTTCCCCCAAACTAAGTAACTGGCATCAATTTGGCATATAGTTTTTGCAAAACAATGTTGTGTTCTTCATGCTTTATGTATCATGAATTTTGAGACACAATCAATTTTTTAAAATTATGTTTTTCATGGACTGTTTTTTTTTTCATGCGATACCAATAAGCATCAGGAGGCATGACATCAGTTGTGACCATGCCCCTGATGATGTCAGTTGTGACCATGCCCCGATGACATCAGTTGTGACCATGCCCCTGATGACATCAGTTGTGACCATGCCCCCGATGATGTCGTTTGTGACCATGCCCCGATGACATCAGTAGGGACCATGCCCCCCGATGACGTCAGTTGTGACCATGCCCCCGATGACGTTAGTTGTGACCATGCCCCCCGATGACGTTAGTTGTGACCATGTCCCCTGATGACGTCAGTTGTGACCATGCCCCCCGATGACGTCAGCTGTGACCATGCCCCTGATGTTGTCAGTTGTGACCATGCAACCGATGAGGTCAGTTGTGACCATGCCCCCGATGACGTTAGTTGTGACCATGCCCCCCGATGACGTCAGTTGTGACCATGCCCCCGATGACGTCAGTTGTGACCATGCCCCCCGATGACGTTAGTTGTGACCATGCCCCCCGATGACGTCCGTTGTGTCCATGCCCCCCAATGACAACAGTTGTGACCATACCCCCGATGACGTTAGTTGTGACCATGCCCCCCGATGACATTAGTTGTGACCATGCCCCTGATGACGTCAGCTGTGACCATGCCCCCCGATGACATCAGTTGTGACCTTGCCCCCGATGACGTTAGTTGTGACCATGCCCCCCGATGACGTTAGTTGTAACCATGCCCCCAATGACATCAGTTGTGGCGAAAAATGTAGGGCACAGCATCCGTACGTGCCGTTGCCATGCTGGTCTTTGATGTGTACACAAACGAATCTACTACTATGCATAGTCTATCTTCCTTGAATTGACTGTTTTACGCTTGTTTTAATTTATGAAATGTGAGTGCCTTTTATCCCTTCTTGTTATATTAAAGTGTGTTTGCGGTTTTACACTATGTGGATGTTTCTTGCATTTTATATCCTCGGAGCATATCTTCTACCCTACACCCACTGAGAAATACTTGAAGCACTGGACACTTTATGTTTCTGAAGTAGTTGTGATGTCTGATTGATGATGATTTACCATACTGAGCGCATTTGACTCCGAAGTAGAGTAGAGTCCTGCAACTCTGGCAAGAGTCCATCTTACACTGGGTGGTGGTGGATCATGTGGTGGAATTTGATTATGCATATCTTCAGACATATTACTTTGCACTGCTTTATGAACTACACATTTTTTGGGATATTTATATCTTCTGACTATTTTGTTGGACACATTTTATTTATTATTGTTCACCATTTCACAGACTTATTTTGCTAATCCACAAGCACTGCGATATTTTTAGTTTTATTTACCAAACAGCATATCTGACTGTTTTTGCAAGCGGCTTTTTTCGTACCATTTTAGTTTGTTTATGTCAGCATGTTTTCTCTTTTATTTGCACGATGCCAAGAAGCAGCTGTCAAAGTATTTAAACACACAGGCTGCAGTTTGTATTTTTTCTACAAGATGGTGATCTTGCTTATTGTCAGTGGAACGCAGAGACAGGAAGTGGTGTCCTCTACAGACAGGAAGTGAAAGCAGATACAGACAGGAAGTGATGTCCCCTACAGACAGGAAGTGAAAGCAGATACAGACAGGAAGTGATGTCCTCTAGAGACAGGAAGTGAAAGCAGATACAGACAGGAAGTGATGTCCTCTACAGACAGGAAGTGAAAGCAGATACAGACAGGAAGTGATGTCATTTACAGACAGGAAGTTTCGGGTGAAAGGAAAATTTAGAGGAAGTAGAGAGGAGATATTCCTGTGACTGGCAGCAGAGGAGGTAATACAATGTTATTTTATACTTACACCCATTAACCCTCTTCCTCCATAGTCACTGTGATGTCTTATGTTCCTATAAGGTGTCAGGATGTCACTGTCTATTTCTCCATGGAGGAGTGGGAGTATTTAGAAGGACACAAGGATCTCTACAAGTACATCATGATGGAGAATCAGCTGCTCCTCACATCACCGGGTAAGAGGAGACTTTATTGTAAAGGAGAGAGCAGTGCGGAGGGTCCACCTAGATCCCCCATCATCTGATAAACACATAGAAACAATGTATTCAGTCAGTGTGTGTGTTTCCTACAGATGGATCCAGTAATGGGAACCCACCAGAGAGATCTCCCCATCCTCTGTATTCCCGGGATTCCACACAGGAAGGTCACACCATCCATCACCATCTTGTAGGTGAACTGAGCATGTAGAGCTCAAAAAGAATTATAAGCTATGAGAGAACATTCTTTTATGTAATTTCTTGTTACAATTTTACATTTGTATTCTGTCATCTTTGGGGTTTAACATAAGGAACTGAAAAATATCAAAGCTGACAATAAAGAGGAAAAAGAAGAGATGACGATGAGTGAAGATCAGCAGTCTATGGAGGAAGACGGCCCTCTGTATTCCCGGGATTCCACACAGGAACATCAGAACATCCCTCACGGTCATCAGGTAGGTGGGACTGACCATGTAGACCTGAAAATATACTCAAAGCTATAAGATGCCTCTATTCTGTGTAACTTATTGTTCATTTTTTACAAATGTATTCTCTTATCTTTGGGGTTCAGGGTGAAGAACTGAAAGACATCAAAGCTGAGATTAAAAAGGAAGTAGATGAGACGTTGGTGAGTGGAGATCAGCAGTCTATGGAGGAGGGGGAGATGATTATGAAAAGTGAACAGAAGGAATCTTCTCTACATATGGACACAAGTAAGTCATAAACACCAATTATAGAAACAATTCACATTTTTATTTTACTTCTATGAGTATGAAGTCAGTATTTACATTGTTAGATAAGTTGAGGAAATGTATATGTCCTTCGAATTCACCCAAGAGAAAAACAAAAAAAAAAACTAAAAGTGTTAGTTAATCCAGAGGAAGGCAGAATAGCCATATAAAGCTTTGCCTAATTTTCTTCAGGTTAAAAGAAACAACTGAGGAGGAGATACTGTACACCATATGAAAGGTCCATCTCCATTCCTCAATATAACGTCATGTTCCCAACCAATGAGGAGGAGATACTGTACACCATATGAAAGGTCCATCTCCATTCCTCAATATAACGTCATGTTCCCAACAAATGAGGAGGAGATACTGTACACCATATGAAAGATCCATCTCCATTCCTCAATATAACGTCATGTTCCCAACAAATGAGGAGGAGATACTGTACACCATATGAAAGATCCATCTCCATTCCTCAATATAACGTCATGTTCCCAACAAATGAGGTGGAGATACTGTACACCATATGAAAGGTCCATCTCCATTCCTCAATATAACGTCATGTTCCCAACAAATGAGGAGGAGATACTGTACACCATATGAAAGGTCCATCTCCATTCCTCAATATAACGTCATGTTCCCAACAAATGAGGAGGAGATACTGTACACCATATGAGAAAGATCCATCTCCATTCCTCAATATAATGGTTTTCTACCTGATGAGTTGAACAAGATCTCTTATATCACTTCCTTCTCTACAGAAAAGACTGAGAAACCTTAATTACTGACTGAACGTCATCAATGTATCTACCCCACTGCCCATTGTACTGTGTGTATTGTATACCATATGAAAGAATAATCTCTAGTGCTCATCAGAAGAAGACAAATATATTTACCACACTACCCAATGTTCCCAATAAATGAGGAGATCCTGTACACCATATGAAAGGTCCATCTCCATTCCTCAATATAATGTCATGTTCCCAACCAATGAGGAGGAGATACTGTACACCATATGAAAGGTCCATCTCCATTCCTCAATAGACATGTGCACAACAAAAAAATTTGTTTATTTTCATTTCGTTTTTTTCGTTTCCGTTGATTCGTAACGATTCGTAAATTCGTAAGTCGTCGGTGTTCGTATTCGTATTTTCGTAAGAGTTATTTTTTTGTTGATTCATTTTTCCGTTTAATTTTCGTTTATTCGAAATTCAGACGCATTTGTATTTGTGTACTTTCGTAACATTCGTACATTTGTAATCGGAGCATAAATCATAATGTTATGTAATGTGTATGCTATTATTACATTTTAAGAGACACGGAAAATTACGAATCGAAAAAAAAAGTTACGAATGTACAAATTTTTTTCGTTCAATCCATTCGAAGCACATTAAGCAGCGCCATTGTAAGAGACACGGAAAATAACGAATCGAAAAAAAATAAAAAAGTTACGAATGTACACATTTTTTCGTTCAATCCATTCGAAGAACGTTAAGCAGCGCCATTGTAAGAGACACGAAAAATTACGAATCGAAAAAAAAAAAAAAAAAAAAGTTACGATTTTTTTCGTTCAATCCATTCGAGGCACGTTAAGCAGCGCCATTGTAAGAGACACGGAAAATTACCAATTCAACAAAAAAAAAAAAAGTTACGAATGTACGAATTTTTTCGTTCATTTTGATTTTTCGTTGTTCCTGTTTTCGTTTTTTTCGGATTTTCTTCTTTCGTAGATTCGTTGTTTCTAATTAGTTTTTTTCGGATTTTTGTTGTTTTTCGGATTCGTTCGATTCGAACGATTCGTTATTCGTTAAAAATTTTAGCGAATCGTTCGTTCATTCGTACGATAACGAATGAACGAATATAACGAAAAGAAATGAAAAACGAAACAAATTGCACATCTCCATTGCTCAATATAATGTCATGTTCCCAACAAATGAGGAGGAGATACTGTACACCATATGAAAGGTTCATCTCCATTCCTTAAAGTAACAATGTCATTATGTGGTTTGTGTTCGTATGTTTTTGTTCTAATTGCCCCCAAATCCATGCCGGAGCTCTTATAGATGATTTGGTGATGGACCAACATATATGACTCCTGAATGGAAGGTTATAACATTTAATGGTAAATTGTTTCTCATCAGGTGGACACAATGTCCGGAATACCTCTGAGGAACATCTCATTGTATCTCCAGATTATAAAGCAGAAGATAATAACATTGTACAATATTCTCCAGGAGGAAATCCCGTTACTCCAAATATACATCCCAGACCTTCCCAATTGGGGAGATCAATGGATCCCTCTAATCCTGAGGAATCTTCTGATGGATCTCACACCAAGACTATAGGATCTCACAGTACAGATACTTCAATAGATCCTTCTATTCCCAAGGAATCTTCTTCAAGCCATGAAGGAGTTCCCACAGAAGAGAGTTCATTATCATGTTCAGTGTGCGGGAAATTGTTTACAAAAAAAATTGTACTTCTTAGACACAAGAAAAGTCACACAGGTGAGCGTCCCTATTCATGTTCAGAGTGCGGGAAATGTTTCATCCAGAATGGAGACCTTCTAAAACACCAGAGAATTCACACGGGTGAACGCCCATATTCGTGTTCAGAGTGCGGAAAATGTTTCAATCTGAAAGGAAACCTTCTTCAACACCAGAAACGTCACAAAGGAGAAAGTCTCTATTCATGTTCAGAGTGTGGGAATTGTTTCTCTGAGAAAAACAGCTTTCTTAGACACCAGAAAACTCACACGGGTGAGCGACCCTATTCATGTTCAGAGTGCGGGAAATGTTTCACTCAGAAATGTTCACTTGTTACACACCAGAAGATTCACACAGGTGAGCGGCCCTACTCTTGTTCAGAGTGCGGGAAATCCTTCATTCTGAAAAGAGACCTTGTTAAACATCAAAGAATTCACACAGGTGAACGTCCCTATTTATGTTCAGAGTGCGGGAAAAGTTTCACTCAGAAATTTTCACTTATAACACACCAGAGGATTCACACGGGTGAGCGTCCATATTCATGCTCAGAGTGCGGGAAATCTTTCATTCATAAAGGAGACCTTGTTACACACCAGAGAATTCACACGGGTGAGTGTCCCTATTCCTGTTTCGAGTGCGGTAAATGTTTCATTCAGAAAGGAGACCTTGTAAAACATCAGAAAATTCACACGGGTGAACGTCCTTATTCATGTTCTGAGTGCGGGAAATGTTTTAATCAGAAAGGAAACCTTCTTCAACACCAGAAACGCCACACAAGTGAGCGTCTCTATTCACACTCAGAGTGTGGAAATAGTTTCACTGAGAAAAACAGCCTTTTTAGACACCAGATAAGTCACACAGATGAGCATCCCTATTCATGTTCAGAGTGCGGGAAAGGTTTCAATCAAAAAGGAAACCTTCTTCAACACCAGAAACGTCATTTGGGTGAGCGTCCCTATTCATGTTCAGAGTGCGGGAAATGTTTCACTGAGAAAAAAAGCCTTTTTAGGCACCAGAAAATTCACACGGGTGAGCGCCCCTATTCATGTTCAGAGTGCGGGAAACGTTTCAATCAGAAATGTTCACTTGTTACACATCAGAAGATTCACACAGGTGAGCGTCCACATTCATGTTCAGAGTGCGGGAAATCTTTCATTCTGAAAAGAGAGCTTGTTAAACACCAGAGAGTTCACACGGGCGAGCGTCCTTATTCATGTTTAGAGTGCGGGAAATGTTTCACTCAGAAATATTCACTTTATATACACCAGAAGATTCACACAGGTGAGCGTCCTTATTCGTGTTCAGAGTGCGGGAAATGTTTCAGTCACAAAGGTAACCTTCTTCAACACCAGAAGCGTCACACAGATGAGAGTCCCTCAAAGAGTGGGAATTTTTTCACTGAGTAAAACAGCTTAACAATCAGAGAAGTCACACGAGTGAACATCCCTATTCATGTTCGGGGTGCGGGAAATGTTTCACATTTAGAAATGTCCATATGTTACACACCAGGCGATTTACACGGATGAGCTTCCCTTTTCATGTTCAGAGTGCGGGAATTCTTTCATTCACTCACACCATACAACTAAACTGTGCTAATACATGGCCAGATATGACAATACATGGACAACACTTCTGATTGGTTCCTGTACATTATCGCTCTTTTGATGTCTCACGGAAGAAGCCGGCTTTTCATTGGTCCATCCAATAATTATTACATTTTATAGTTTATGTTCTTCAGTTATAGAAGATTTGATGTAGATTTTAGCTTTGTTTTAATTGTTTGTTAATCTCTAATTCTGATTTTCTATAATAAACAAGAATGCTCCGCACTTTCCAATACTCTGTTCTCAGATTTCTATAACCACTGTGGAGACTTTTTAGACTAGAGAGTTAGTGGGTACCCCAGCAGGTTCATTTGATGGGTATTGTGCTAAAAGACAGCCAACGTGTTTCGGGGGTCAAGGGCCCTTCATCAGGGCTGTGCAGGGAAGCTAATTTCTGGATTAGAGCGTAACAGACCTAACCAAGATTGGGGCTTCTGGAGAGGACTAGGAGCAAGCCTCTTACCCACTGATTACCCACTGATAAACCTCTTACCCACTGTCTACCCACTGATAAACCTCTTACCCACTGTCTACCCACTGATAAACCTCTTACCCACTGACTACCCACTGATAAACCTCTTACCCACTGTCTACCCACTGATAAACCTCTTACCCACTGACTACCCACTGATAAACCTCTTACCCACTGTCTACCCTCTGATAAACCTCTTACCCACTGATAAACCTCTTACCCACTGACTACCCACTGATAAACCTCTTACCCACTGATAAACCTCTTACCCTCTGACTACCCACTGATAAACCTCTTATCCACTGACTACCCACGGATAAACCTCTTACCCACTGATTACCCACTGATAAACCTCTTACCCACTGACTACCCACTGATAAACCTCTTACCCACTGACTACCCACTGATAAACCTCTTACCCACTGATTACCCACTGATAAACCTCTTACCCTCTGACTACCCACTGATAAACCTCTTACCCACTGTCTACCCACTGATAAACCTCTTACCCACTGATAAACCTCTTACCCACTGACTATGGCCCAGGGAGAGAGCAGACCATTCTCTAATGATGGTCCACCACTTAATGGACACTGAGAACGTGGTAACTTCAGATGGGACAGTCATTTTTATCCACAGTATCTCCCAGGAAATATATAAAGACTATTCCTGGTTTGTTTGATTCTGAACAATACAAGTTTAATTGAAATAGCTGGGCACATTGGCCTCCGTTTCATGTTCTTCGATGTAGGAGCCGAACAGTCTGCTACTGAGGTCTCCTGCTATAGTCTGTTGCCTAATAGGCTGAGGAGGGGGGAGATCACTGTTTGTATTGCTAATTGTGCTAATTGGAACCCCTTTTGTCTCTCCCAGCAAACCCTTGGGGGATGTGTTTACACTCGTAACAATGTGTATTGTACTTTAGGACTTTGATGCCGGCAAGTCTGACCTGAAGTAGGGATATCTGATCAATCGCAACATTATCTGGGGGGGGGGGGGGCATTGAGTCACCTAGGCTGGGTTAAGTGACAAGTTAATTGAAATCGCTAGGCACATTGGCCTCCGTTTCATGTTCTTCGATGTAGGAGCCGAACAGTCTGCTACTGAGGTCTCCTGCTATAGTCTGTTGCCTAATAGGCTGAGAAGGGAGAAGACCACTGTGACGGATCTCGGATGCCTCTGCTGAGCATCTCCGCCAGACCTGTGTCTCCTGTCCTCCAAACGCACCCACAGCCTGCAGATTCGCCATAACCATCCCTTAACCCCTCAATCACGAGACAAGCCACACAGATGTTGAGGGTTAAACATCCAGAGCATAAACTTTTTATTAAGTTTCAAACATACACTTTTAAACACAGTTAGGGACACCCCCTTAGCCTTGTCATAGAGGGGGTAGGGGGCAAGGAAGAACCAATGGAAACTCAACACTTGTATATCCAAACAACTACAGTTGAAACACATGAAGGGATTATGATAAGCAGGCAGCCCCTCCTTACACATCCCCTGCTGGGCGATGTCTCCAGTCCAGACCTTTTGTCTACATGCCATGACTCAACACAATTAAACACAGCAACAAGAGGGGGGGGGGGGAGAAGGGATGCAGCATTACATTGCATTATCTCAATGGAACTTTGTCCCCAAGTCTCTCCCAAGTCCATTCTGGGCCATAGTCTGTGGGTAGGAGGCCAGCCCACAGCCCCTTCCAGAACACACAGTGACAGTGGGTTCTGTCACAACCACTGTTTGTATTGTTAATTGTGCTAATTGGAACATCTTTTGTCTCTCCTAGTGTAGCACTGACCCCCGAAGGAGCTGCTGATTTTTGTTGGGCTTACGGTTACCTCACCTTTTCACTGTGTCCGTCCTAGGGGTCCCGTTGTAGAGTTGGTTAAAGAATTTTGGCTGCGACACTTAGTCCCTTTTTCAAAGCTTTATTAAAGAACATCAATTTTGCAATAGAGGGATAGAGGGTCAAAGGGAATTCAGGTACCTTGTAGTTTGCGGGTTAGAGGTATTTCCTTAATCCAGAGGACAAACAGCTTTCACAGACTGGATCTAGCAACCACTGGATAGGCCCCTCTCACTGACCCAGCAGCCGATGAGATGCTCAGTCAAAGTCTCTGCCACAGACTTATCAATTTAGCGGAATCGTTATGCAATCCTCTGCCACAGGAATACACAACTAGCAACTTGTTGCAAACTTAGAGAACTGTCACACAATACCAGTTTCTTTCAGCCAATCCGGCGGTACTGTGTGGTAGGTGACCCGGGATGCGTTCTCCAGCTGAGTCTCCAGGCTATTCCAGAGATACCAGCTTTGTTGCTCGGTCCCCTCCTGAGAAAGTCCTCCCCTGGATCCTCCAGTTGCGTGGCTTCTCAGGCAAGACAGCACAGGACCACCCCTGGATCAGTAGGACCCAGGGCTTCTGGGCCTACCTTTCAGTTGCTAAGCCTCGGGCCAGCCGGCCCAGAGACATAGAGTAAGGCAGCACACACCTTAGGCCAGGAGGGCCATGAGGTCGGGATAACGAACCCCAAAAAATGGCGCCTGTATCTTAACCACTTGCTTACTGTGCACTTAAACACCCTTCCTGCCCAGACCAATTTTCAGCTTTCAGCGCTCTCGCACTTTCAGTGACAATTGCGCGGTCATGCAATGCTGTAACCAAATTAATTTTTATTATTTTGTTTGCACAAATAGAGCTTTAGTTTGGTGGTATTTATTCGCGACTCCGTTTTTTATTTTTTTGCGATATAAGCGAAAACATAGCGGAAATTTTGAAAAAAAAATATATTTTCTCCTTTCTTTTTTAAAAGAAATCCAATAAAATCAAATTTTGTCATAAATTTAAGCCAAAATGTATTCTGCTACATGTTTTTTGTAAAAAAAATTCCGTTTAGTGTATAATAATTGGTTCGCGTGATCACGGACATATGTACGCAAATGATCATGTAAAAGGGGTGTGCAGGTGATCACGGACATATGTGTGCAGATAATCATTGGCACATGTTATTTTACTGGGACATATGTGAGGGACATGTGTTTTTATTATTTGGGGACATGTGTGTTTTGGGGACATGTGTGTTTTATTGTGGGGACATGTGTGTTTTACTGTGGGGACATGTGTGTTTTACTGTGGGGACACTACACTGGTGATCAGTGAGTAAAAAACTGTAAAAAAAAACAGCTAATACTCACTGATCACCAGCCGGCTGCAGCGATCCGCTCTCCTCTCCTCACCGACGACTTCCGTGTGAGGAGAAGAGGGCCGATTGCCTAGCAACCGGCTGTTTGTTTACATCACATGATGGCCGTGATTCGACACGGCCGTCATGTGATCAGGAGGGCCAATCACCGAGCCCTCCTGCCGATCCGAGATGCGCCGTGTCCGGGTGACACGGCCGCATCGGGATCGCGCCGCTGCGCGGGCACGCGCGCGCGCGATCCCTCTACTTCTGAAGGACGTTCCGGAACGTCCATTCAGAAGTAGACGGCTCCCACCCCGGCCGTATATGTACATTGGACAGGTGGGAAGTGGTTAAATACCCTTACCTAGAATGCACAGCGGGTAGACCACTCCCACCGGGCTGTTTCTGAGTAAAAGGGGTACACAATGCCTTTAGCCTTCTGCATTTTCAACACTTACCGTTGGTGACAGCGACACCCACGGCCAAGTAGAAACCAGCACAACCCAGCTAAACTGGTACAGAAACCAGAACTTTAGCATAATTAGTCTGAGCTAAACTGCAGCTTCAGACAAACTTACATTTATTAAAATAATAGTGTCTGCTCATTAGGAGCAGGGTGCTATACTAGCAAACCCTTGGGGGATGTGTTTACACTCGTAACAATGTGTATTGTACTTTAGGAGTTTGATGCAGGCAAGTCTGACCTGAAGTTGGGATATCTGATCATTCACAACATTGTCTGGCGGGGGGGGGGGGGGGGGAATTGAGTCACTTAGGCTGGGTTAAGTGACAAGTTAATTAGCTTTTGTTAATTATGTTCCTGGTTACAGTTTGTGTTGTTAGGGTAATATGATCAGGAGGGGGGGGGGGGTGTCCTGTTGTCGTATATATTTGGTGACTTTGTTCAAATAAAGATTCCATGTTAATACAAGCTAGTGTTGTACGGGTGGCTATAATATCTGATCTCTGAAGGTCCAGACTGGAGGAGCCGGTATATGACGGAAGCACTCAAGCAGAGTGTGGGAAGCGGGTTCCGAAATAGAGGAATTACTTGCCATCAGTATCTACGTGAGCAAGAACTTATCTTGACTGCTCATTCAAATATTGCTGGCAAAAAGGGAGAGTCCTTTTGACCCCTGAAACGCCTTGGCTGTTTTTTTAACATGATACCAATAAAATAAACTAGACACTTTTATCCCTTGGTCTGGTGCTCCTTCCATGTATATGTAGAGAAAGGCGCTTCTAAGTGCAGTATGTCAGCAGTTTTATTAAAAGAAAATAGTAAAAAACACTTACAGGATTACAGAGTAAACTGGCTCAACAATGTATGAGGTCCTCCTGAGATGGTCTTCCCTGTCACTGTGCCGGCCAGTAGCTGCAGAAATCGAGAGTCTGGAGGAGCAAGATGGCCACCATAGTACCTGCTCTTCACTCCAGGTCAGGGTCTGCAGAAATCCCAGCTGTACTGATTTCAGGCTCTCTCCTTGCAATCACTGTGCTTTTAAGAGGACATTTGATAGTCAGTGAGGAGGTGTTATATGGCCTGAGATGAATAGAGAGGCCCAAAACCCAAGGAGCACCTGTCATGTACCTAGTTGTTGAGCATTTGCACTGATGTGGCAACAGTCAAGAATATTGTCAAGAATATTGTTGCTGGCTTCCACAGGTCTGGTGACCCCAGGACTGGTGTGGCTCGTGATCAGAAACACTTTTGCTGGCTTACACTGGTCTGGCATCACTAGATCTTGTGTGAAAAGAAAGAAATGGCTGCACATCCAGAACTCTCGATTGCCTTTTAATGTTCACAAAGATAACACCAAAGACACCAACATATGGTCAGGTAGACATATTTCACACATACATCTTGTGCTTAATCATTACAATGAACTGGTGTAGAGGTGATCAGGAACACTGCTGATGGCTTTACAGGTATTAAAACACTGGGACTGGTGTGGTGGAAATCAGGAACACTGTTATGCCACGTACACACGGCCGGCATTTCTGATGGAAACAGCTTTTTATCGGATTTTCCAACTGTGTGTATGCCCATCGGTCTTTTTCTGTCGGCATTTCCGACGGACTTTAGATTGAGAGCCTGTTCTTAATTTTTCCGATGGAAAACCCTTCATCGGATTTTTCGACCGTGTGCTTGTGAATTTATTGAGGAAAAAAATTTATAATAAGACATTTAATATGCACTGGCAGAGATGAGAGATTTCAGTAGGCCTAAAAAAATGAAGTGAACTATTCCCTATTCATGTTCAGAGTGCGGGAAATGTTTCCCTGAGAAAAGATATGTTACTAGACACCAGAAGATTCACAGGGGTGAACGTCCCTTTCCATGTTCAGAGTGTGGGAAATGTTTTACTGAGAAAAGATATCTTCTTATACACCAAAGAAGTCATACAGGTGAGGCTCCTTATTCATGTTCAGAGTGCGGGAAATGTTTCCCAGAGAAAAGAAATCTTCTTATGCACCAAAGAAGTCACGGGTGTGAATCCCGTTATTCATGTTCAGAGTGTGGGAAATGTTTTAATGTGAAAAGCAGTCTAATCGGACACCAGAGGATTCACACAGGTGAGCGTCCCTATTCATGTTCAGAGTGTGGGAAATGTTTCCAATGGAAATATTCATTCGATACACACCTGAAGATTCACACGGGTGAGCGTCCTTATTCATGTTTAGAGTGCGGGAAATCTTTCACTCAGAAGGGAAACCTCGTGCAACACCATAGAGTACACAGGATCCAACAACCCTTTTCATGATAACAGTGGTGTGTTGGGGATGGGGCAGAATATACTGTATACTGAGTGTTCTTCAGGTTCACTTTGATAGATCTGAGTCTGCAGGGATTGAATAGGCAGCATTTCTAAATGTTTACAACAATCTATTTGGAAAATAAAGAAATTAAATAAAATTTGATTTTATTTCACAAAGTTGTCAATTTAACAATTTATTTCTCGCACACAATATGGGTATACTTTGAAAAACACCACAAAATACATTCTTCTACTCCTTCCAAGCATGGGGATACCACATGTGTGAGACTTTTTAGATGCATAGAGGGGTCCAAAATCCAAGGAGCACCTTCCAGCTTTATAGGGCCATAAATGTTGCATCTGATTTCCTGACTTCCTATTGCATTTCTTGAGCCTCTGAAGTGCTGGGATAGAAAAAAAAAACACGTTATGGCCACATTTTATGGGCTGTCCCCCTCTCTGCCTCAGCCCACCCCCTTCCTTCTGGGGAATTCTCTGACTGGGATGACTCACCAGCCCCATTGCAGTGCCAGGATAGGAACCCCCCCCCCCCCCCCCCCCCCACAATATGGCCAAATTTTGGAGAGTAAACACATCATGGTATTTTTTTAATTCGATCTTATTTTATTGAAAGAAACAAAGAGGGAAATGCATTCCACATAGACAACATCAATAACAGCAGTAGGTGATGACAATAAATCAAATGTATATGAAGGATACATAATGTAGTATTGTACCAAATTCGTTATGTGTGTCAATAACAAAGAAAAAACATGATTTAGAACAACATGTTGAGACATAACATGGATAACTAAAGGGCCCTAAAAACCTGTTATGCTGTACAGGATTTACCTGTGAAGGTCGTATTTTGCATCTGGATTCTGAGGATTCTGAGGAGTACATTTATACAAAGAGGAGAAGGGTTTGATCAAAAGTAGGGAAAGCAGAAAGATTAGGAACAGGAGTCGCTCCAACATGGTCATGAGGTGGTGCTGCCTAGGTTGCCCTCTGCCCAGGAGTAACGGAACACGGACCATGAATTCCAAGTATGAGTCATGGTATTTTTTTTAAGCGGCATGATGAATCTTGAAGATTTTATTTTTCTGCCTCAAGTTTTTAGAAAATACGGAAAGAAAATGAAGATGAAAGGCTGTTTAGACGTGCTGTTTAGACATGTGCACAATAGAAAAATTTGTTTAGTTTCATTTCGTTTCTGTTCGTTTCCGTTGATTCGTAACGATTCGTAATTCCGTAAGTCGTCGGTGTTCGTATTCGGACTCGTTCGTATTTTCGTAAGAGTTATTTTTTCGTTGATTCGTTTTTCCGTTAGTCTAATTTTCGTTTATTTGAAATTCGTATTTTCGTTATATATTTCGTATTCGGACACATTCGTATTTTCGGAAGAGCTATATTTTCTCAAATCGCCTTTCAGGACAACCCTGGAGAGAGCGCAGCTCCGCCCACTTTTCAGGAAACACATGCTTGACCTTTAAAACCCCTCCTCTTCCACCATGGCCTCAGTTATTTGTGTTTCCTCCGCCATGTGGAAGCACTTGTGGGAACCAGCAGGGCTGCGATCTCTCCAGGGGAGCTGAAAGGCCTTACCTCGGTGAGGTGCGATTCGCGGCAAAACGACCATCCCAGCACCTTCCTGGTACGTTCGGAGGGTGTTCCGGAGTCCCCAGCCTTGTCCAGCTTAGGGGAGCATGGCCGAGCAGGAGGTCGAGGCGTCTTGGACCCGGGAGCCCGAGTTTGAATCTCGCGCGCTGGCGCTGAGTTGGCTTCCGGGTCCCCTCTGGAGGGCGGATGACGCGGCGGCCAGTGACGCGGCTTCCTGTTTGGGCGGGGCGACGAGTGGTTCCGGTCGCCTGACAACGCAGGGGCTAGGGGGCGGGTCCTTAGACCGTGTGCAAGCTTCCGGCCAGCGTAATGACGCAACGCCCGGGAGTTTTAAAATCAGCTGTGTCAGATTCAGTCCCCGCTGCGCTCTCTGCATGATGGAAGAGAGATCGTCAGCGTCGGTGGAGGCAGGCACCACGAGCACCGGTCAGGCCCAGGTAAGAGGGGCACAACGGTGCTCTTGATTCTTACCCTTATGGGCTTATGTTTTTTCCTTGTGAACTGTATTTCCCTCCCTCAGGGGAGCCTGCCCCTTCAGGTTTCTGAGGTTACTGTCACTCAGACCTGTGGGTTTTTGGTGGCTGTGTCTTTTCCCCTTTGTTTGTCACAGTGGGGTGTTGTCCTTCTCCCTGTTGGTAGTCGGTGTGAGCACTGTTTGTTTTAGTGGGCCCTCTGCAGTAGCAGTAAGACATTCCTTTTTTGGTTTCTTTTAGGAGACTGTCTTGGGGAAAACTAAACGATCTAACCCTCCAGGCCAGAAGAAATGCCCTTCGTGCAAAGTACCATTGCGGGAATCTTGGCAAAAAGCCCTTTGCAAAGCTTGCATTAGGGAGCTGGTGGAGGAAGAGTCCTCCCAGCAGTACAGGGACCTCTTCTCCTCTGTTAAGGAGATTGCTAGTTCCCTGAGTTCTGTAAAAACTATGTTGGCTCAGAACCCAGCAGGTCAGAGCACTAGCCAGCAGCCACCTCTAAGTCCTAGACAATCCACCTCCAGACAGCTGGAGATCCTGGATTCCGAGGACGAGGGGACAAGCACTCTTCCTTCCCTCAGGGATTCAGAGGATGAGGGGGAAGAGGAGGATGAGGACCGTAGGTCTAGGTACAAACTTTCCCTAGAAGAAGTAGATGACCTACTTAAAGGTATATATACTACCTTAGACATTCAGGAAGAAAAGGTCCAACTGTCAGTCCATGACAGAATGTATCAGGGCCTGGATGACACCAAAACCAGGGTTTTTCCGGTCCATCGGGTACTTTCAGACACAGTCAAAAGGGAGTGGAAGGACCCTGAGAGAGGTCCTTTTCTCTCCAAAACCCTCAAACGGCGCTTCCCATTCGACGACAAAGAGTCGGAGGTTTGGAATAAGAAGCCGCGGGTGGATGCCGCTTTCTCCCAGGTCTCACGCCGCACTGATTTGGCATTTGAGGACATGGGGGTCCTCAAGGACACGATGGATAAGAGGGCTGATGGCCTCCTTAAAAAGGCATGGGATTCTGCGGCAGCTAGCCTCAAACCAGCCATGGCTTCCACGGTAGTAGCGAGGAACCTAGAATGCTGGGTGGAGAAACTTAAGAGTCATATTGAGGCGGGGACATCTCGGAAAGACCTCTTGGAATCTTTCCCTTTGATCCTGAAGGCAGTAAAATACATGGCCGACGCCTCTGCCGAGTCTATCAAGTTGGCAGCTAGGTCTTCTGCTTTAGTTAATTCAGCCCGTCGTGCTGTCTGGCTAAAGACTTGGTCGGGTGACACGGCCTCAAAGATTAGGCTATGTGGCCTTCCCTTTTCTGGGGACCTACTTTTTGGGCCAGATCTGGAAACCATCTTGGACAGAACTGCTGATAAAAAGAAGGCCTTCCCTACTAAGAAGAAACAGGCACCGAAGAAAAATTTTCGTGCTGTTCAGCAGTCCCAAAAAAGTAGGGAAGATAACAGAAGCCGTTGGGCTCCCCAGAGGGGTAGAGGTAGGGGAGGAGTCCTGTTTAGAGCTCCCTCCGACCATACACCCAAGAGCAAATGACGGTCTGGTTCCAGTAGGAGGAAGGCTGTCAGCTTTCCTTCCGCAATGGAACAGGATGACTCCGAGCCCATTCGTGAGGGGTGTTGTCGCCCAGGGCTACAACCTAGAGTTTCTAGAACCTCCTCCGAACAGGTTCTATGTCACGACCCTTCCAAGGGATCAAGACAAGGCCTCTGCCATGACGAACCTGCTGCAGGATCTGATACAGCAAGAGGTGGTTGTCGAGGTCCCAAAACATCAACAAGGGCAGGGGTTTTACTCCCACATTTTCCTAGTCAGAAAACCCTCAGGAAAATTTCGGTTGATCTTAAATCTAAAGATCCTAAACCGCTCGATCCGGTACAAACATTTTCGTATGGACACCATCCACTCGATAACGAAATTGTTAATGCCGAATTGTTTCCTGGCATCCCTAGATCTAAGGGATGCTTACCTACACATTCCAATTGCCCAGACCTCCCAGCAATTTCTGCGGCTGGCAGTCAATCTGGGGGAGTCCGTTTGGCACCTGCAATTCAGAGCTCTGCCCTTCGGACTCTCGTCCTCCCCCAGGATCTTCACGAAGATTTTGGCGGAAGCTCTGGAGCCCCTGAGGCTGAAGGGTATTCCCGTAGTACCCTATCTAGACGACCTTCTATTTTTTGCAGACTCCAAGGAGCAGGTAGCTGTGAATTTGCAGGTTGCTCAAATCCACCTCAGAAGCCTGGGGTGGCTCCTCAACTTAGAGAAGTCAAGCCTGGTACCGAGTCAGGAAATAACTTTCATGGGTTATGTAATCAACTCAGTCCTCCAGAGAGTTTTTCTCCCGCAGGCAAAGCGGGAAAAGGTCCAGGCGGCAGTGAAGCAGGTCCAAACGAACTGTGCAATCTCAGTTCGTTCTGCCATGAAGGTTCTGGGGCTTCTCACAGCCGCAATACCGGCAGTACCTTGGGCTCGGTTTCACGCCAGGCCTCTTCAGGCAAATATCCTGAAGTCCTGGTCGCATCAGGTTTCTCTAGAGAAACAAATCAGGCTCACGGTAAGAATAAAAAAGGGCTCTATGGTGGTGGAGGTGTCCGACCAACCTTTCCAGAGGTCTCCCGTGGGTCTTCCCGTTGGACAAGCGCCTCACAACAGACGCGAGTGCTTGGGGTTGGGGGGCTCATCTGGACGGTTTGACGACACAAGGGACCTGGACCAAAACAGAGTCGCGAAGTTCGTCAAACTGGCGGGAGCTCAGGGCCATTTTCTTAGCCCTTCGAGTTTTTCGAGAGGAAGTGAGGGGTCATCATGTCCAGATCCTCTCGGACAATACGACCGCAGTGGCTTATGTACAGCGACAGGGAGGAACCAGGAGCAGTGCTCTTATGGTCCTAGCCGAGCAACTTTTCAGTTGGGCGGAACCATGGGTAGCCTCCCTCTCGGCAGTCCACCTGAAGGGTTCCTTAAACCTTTTCGCGGACATGCTCAGCAGGAAAAGGCTGTTGGAGGCAGAATGGGCTCTGAATCAAGACGTCTTTCTTATGATCACCAAAGTGTGGGGGTCTCCTCAAATAGACCTTTTTGCCAATCGGCAGAACTGCAAGGTCCGCAGGTTCTTTTCCCTGCACAGGGAGGACGGAGCCGTGGGTCTGGATGCCCTGGCTCACCCATGGCACTACCACCTGTGCTATGCCTTTCCCCCCTTCCCTTTAATTCCGTTGGTACTGAGGAAGTTCAGGGTAGAGGGGATCGGTATGATCCTGATCACACCCTACTGGCCCAAAAGGCCCTGGTTTTCGGCTCTCCTAGGCTTAGCAGTGGAGCCTCCGTGGAGGCTGCCAGTCAGGGAGGACCTGCTGTTGCAGGGAACGGTGGTTCACCCAGAAGTAGGCAGACTTCAGCTAACGGCCTGGCTTCTGAAAAAGACCTCCTAAAAGCTAGAGGCCTGTCCGATAGAGTAGTCAGGACTCTCCTGTCCAGTAGAAAGGAGGTGACTAGGGCAATATACTTTAAAGTTTGGAAAAAATTTAATTCGTACTGTACCTCTAAGGGATTCCAGGTCAAAAGTGTAGTGTCCGTTCTGGAATTTCTCCAAGAGGGGATGGAAAAAGGACTAGCAGCTAGCACCCTGAAAACACAGGTAGCAGCTTTATCTGTTTATTTTGAAAAAACCCTGTCCAGGGAGACTTTAATTTCCAGATTTTTTAGAGCTCTGGCTCGAAATAGGCCAGTGGCTCCTACCTTTTTTCCTAGTTGGGATTTATCCATTGTCCTCCAGGGGCTTATGGAGGCACCTTTTGAACCCCTACAGGGGTCTTGTTTAAAAGATTTAGTCTTGAAAACTATTTTTTTGGTGGCTATTACGTCAGCAAGACGTATTAGTGAGCTACAAGCTCTAGCAGTTACGGAACCTTTCCTTAGAATCTTCCCAGACAGAGTGGTTCTTCAAACAGACCCAGCGTTCCTGCCCAAGGTCTCCTCGAAGTTTCATCGCTCCCAGCAAATTGTTTTGCCTACCTTCTCTACAGCTCCTGCCAACGCAGGTGAGGAGGCGTTTCACACGCTAGATGTAAGGAGATGTCTTCTGCAGTTCCTTTTGGTCACCAGGGAGTTCAGGAAGTCTAATGCCCTTTTTGTGATCTTCTCAGGACCCCGCAAGGGGGAAAAAGCTTCAAAGAGCACCTTGGGCAGGTGGCTTAGGGGGGCTATTGCAGAGGCCTACAAGGCCAAAGGGGAAGTGCCCCCAGCGGGGATTGCTGCCCACTCCACAAGGGCAACAGCAGTTTCTTGGGCTGAAAGGGCCGGTGCTACGCCTGATCAGATCTGTAAGGCGGCCACGTGGTCAAGCTACTCGACCTTCCTTCGCCACTACAGACTGGACTTACTGTCAGCTGCAGATCAGGCCTTTGGCAGGAAGGTACTGCAGGCAGTAGTCCCACCCTAGGTAAGCTTCTCGGTTATCCTCTCCAGGGTTGTCCTGAAAGGCGATTTGAGAAAGACTTAGTTAGACTTACCGGTGACGGTATTTCTAAGAGCCTTTCAGGACAACCCCTAGTTCCCTCCCTTGTGTTTCTGAATGCATAAAAAAGGATACAAGTATCTGTCATGGTTTTTTGTGTGGTTCTCTGTGCTTTGTTTTCCAGTATGCCGGAGGTCCCCAATAACTGAGGCCATGGTGGAAGAGGAGGGGTTTTAAAGGTCAAGCATGTGTTTCCTGAAAAGTGGGCGGAGCTGCGCTCTCTCCAGGGTTGTCCTGAAAGGCTCTTAGAAATACCGTCACCGGTAAGTCTAACTAAGTCTTTCGTTGATTTAAAAAGATTGCTATTTCCGTTAATCTAGTTTTCGTTGATTCAAAATTCGTATTTTCGTAGATTTAGTTACATTCGTACTTTCTTAAGATTGATTTATTCGTACTTTCGTAACATTGTTTTCGTAGATTCGTAATCGGAGCATAATTCATAATTTTATGTAATGTGTGTATGCTATTTACATGTTTAAGAAACAAAGAATTTCTCTCTCACAAGTCAGAACTTAACTCAAAAATCCACCAAAACACAGTGCCTCCGACCCAACCACACCCTATCTGGACTCTGGATGGAATATTTCAGAATCAGAACTAATATTCGTTCTTTCGAATTCTCGATCAGCAGAATTTTTGTTATTTCGTATTTTCGTTGTTTTGATTTCCTTTTTCCGAATATTCGTAATTTCGATTTTTTTCGTTCATTTTGATTTTCGTTATTTTTGAATTTTTGTTCGGTATTTTCGTTGTTTCTGTTTTCATTTTTTGGATTTTCATTCTTTCGTAGTTTCGTTGTTTCTAATTTAATTATTTCGTATTTTCGTTGTTTTTCATATTCGTTCTTTTTGATAGTTCGTTATTCGTTAGAATTTTTAGTAAACCATTCGTTCATTCGTACGATAACGAATGAACGAATATAACGAATTTGAACGGAAAACTAATTTGTAACTAAACGAATTGCACATGTCTAATGCCATTTATGTACTTACCATCCATAATTTTATATTATCCCACCAGTGCTTCCAGTGGTCCCTTATGGTGACCCCTTGCGGGTGTGTTCTGGGGGGATGCCTGTCCTGATGGGCACCCTTTTGTGATGTGCTGAGGGGACATTATCCCATGTGAAACAAACTACAAATAACTCTATCGTTAATCTCTGTTACCCCCCTGATGAAGATTGTAAAGCTCAAATGAAACGCAATGGTGAATCATCGGCAGTATTGAATATATGGTGTTCTTCTGCCACAATTTGCAGGAGTTTTTGTATTCTATATTGTGATGTTTCCATTTTAGTTGAATATGTACATGTACACATCTTTTTTTTTTTTTTTTTTTTAATTGTATAATAAAATAATTAGATTTTATGGTTCACATTGTGCAGCTGCATGAAAGTACCAGGGGGAACATGTTTCCTTCTTCATTATGCTCAATTAAAGTGGTTGTATAACAATACAATAAAAAATGAGGAATTCTCAGAAAACTCATTGGATATTGTAGCAGCGCTTAATTACTAGATATTAAAATCCAATAAGAATGGTGAGTGAGATATAAATAAATGAATAAAAATACCAATAACAATAAAAGTGGTTTACACCCTTAGTAAAATCAATCTATAAATAAATAAAAGTGATTTACACCCGTAAGCAGAACAATATTATTATTGGTAGGACCAGTTGCGAATAAATAGATAAATAGATAAATAAATAAATATAGATATAAATATCCGCAATAGTTAGCGTCAATAGTTCATATGTGAGTGGAGCAAAGTCCAGTGGTGTTCTGATAAAACAATGGGGCTTGTAGATAAACACGTTTCTAGATTCCTGTAGTGCGGTCTAAACTCCTGGGTTCTTCCACCAATGCACTCCACCTCGTGAAAGGAAAACGGGTTCCCCTATGGGGATGCACTCACCAGAGCCAAATCAAATATAGGCATGTAATCTCCCAACGAGAATCTGCTACCTCCTTTCTCCAATCACCTCCACAAGCCTCTGGTTAACAGCTCACCATTATCAGCCAGGACATATATGGAAAGAATTGGGACCACATAGGGTAATATTGCTTTAAACACACAGGGACGTAGACCAGGCAACCAGGAAGTGACGTTTTTGCGCTCCAAACCTGCGTTCCACGGACCGGAAAGCTTTCTACACACTGTGTTCAATGCTCGGCCGAGCGGAAACCAGCGTCGCTACACCGGAAAGGGATACCAGGCATAGTAGAGCATTTCACATACATCTGTTTCATGCTGTTTTAATTCTTTCTTTTGGTACGTTTGAATTTTAAAGGGATATTTTCCTTGGGGGAAATAAAAGTGTTTAAAGCAATATTACCCTATGTGGTCCCAATTCTTTCCATATATGTCCTGGCTGATAATGGTGAGCTGTTAACCAGAGGCTTGTGGAGGTGATTGGAGAAAGGAGGTAGCAGATTCTCGTTGGGAGATTACATGCCTATATTTGATTTGGCTCTGGTGAGTGCATCCCCATAGGGGAACCCGTTTTCCTTTCACGAGGTGGAGTGCATTGGTGGAAGAACCTAGGAGTTTAGACCGCACTACAGGAATCTAGAAACGTGTTTATCTACAAGCCCCATTGTTTTATCAGAACACCACTGGACTTTGCTCCACTCACATATGAACTATTGACGCTAACTATTGCGGATATTTATATCTATATTTATTTATTTATTTATCTATTTATCTATTTATTCGCAACTGGTCCTACCAATAATAATATTGTTCTGCTTACGGGTGTAAATCACTTTTATTTATTTATAGATTGATTTTACTAAGGGTGTAAACCACTTTTATTGTTATTGGTATTTTTATTCATTTATTTATATCTCACTCACCATTCTTATTGGATTTTAATATCTAGTAATTAAGCGCTGCTACAATATCCAATGAGTTTTCTGAGAATTCCTCATTTTTTATTGTATTGTTATATGGCTTTTTGTTTTTAAGCAGCAGCTGTTAGTGCGCCACCTTTCATAGTGAGCACACTAAATTACCGATATATTAATTTATTTATTTATATGTATATATCTTCATATTGTGTATACATCACAAATAGCAAGGTAATCATCCCACAAGCGCAGGGAGTTGTTTGATATAAAAGGGCACATACACCAAACAACCTTTCTAAAGTGGTTGTATACCCATTTGAAAAAAAAATTTGGGGTTATCTACCTGCAAGACAAAGTCATAATGAGCTAGTATGACTAGCATACTAGCTCATTATGCATCACTTACCTTAGATCGGGGCCCCCGACGCCGTGTTCTTCTCCCCCTCCGGCCGCATCCATAGCTACACAGATACCCTTCCGGGTATCGCCGCTCCGGCCAATCACAGCGCCGCTGCGGCGCTGTGATTGGCCAGAGCGGCGAGGACGTCGCTCCGCGCATGCGCGCGGGACACTTCAACTGCGGCTCACCGCAGTTGAAGATGGGGATTAACCCTGTAAATGCACCGTTGTCTATGGCGCGCATGCGCCGTAGACAACGTTGTAAAACGTTCTTTTAAAATATCTCCTAAACCGTGCAGGTTTAGGAGATATTTCTTGTACCTACAGGTAAGCCTTAATCTAGGCTTACCTGTAGGTGCAAGTTAATTTTTAGGGTATACAACCACTTTAAGGGATGTAACAGCCTACATTTTCTAGAGAGGCTCACCTGAATCCTTCTTTGGTGACATGGTGGTTAGGAACATTGTTGCTGACTGCACTGGTATGGTGACACTGTCATAGCGTGGTGGCAACCATTAACACTGTAGCTGGGTGTGTTTGGATATTCCACTACACTCTTGCGCTAATAAGCGCCCTTCAATCTAATGATATAATGTGCCTTTGAATCGTATGTCTCCCCTTGGTTCCCCAGTAAACAGACATTACCACATTCTCAAGTCCTCATCTCAGCATGGCTCCTTCTCAGCAGTCCCCTCTGGTTCCCCATTAAAGAGACATCACCAGCATTCTTACGTTCTTAGCTCCATCAGCATCACTCCCACTGGGAGCAGTGAGCCTGGCTCTTTTATTTACACATAAACAGGAAGCCACACCCTGGAGGATTTGCCTCCAACAGCTAAACCCCTCCTACACAGTTTGTGACCTCACAGGAAAATGAACACAGGATGTGAATGACCATATAAGGACATGACCAAATAAAGACATGACACAGAATAAATGAATTTATACAATAACCAATGAATGATGACTACAATTCCGCTGATAGGAATCTTTAATATACATTGTTCCAGAGAACAATGCATACCTGGATTATTCTACACCTCCTTGTGGATGGAAGGTTATCTGCAGATGCACGCTGCGAATCTCGACATGTGCTGATCAGACACAGCAGAGACAATGAGCGTACATTGGCCCACAACCAATCCTTGCCGAGCAAACATATCCTCTCAGATGATCGTCTGTGCAATGCACAGGGGCCCTTTCGCTGGCGGACAAACCCCCAATCTGCAAACACCTCTTTCCAATCCCAGGAAGTTTTCCACTACCTAACGGATCTCAACCAGCGTCAGTCTGCCCCAGTCAGCTCTTTAGAGCGGCCTAGGGGAGAACGAACACAGGGAGACTTATGACAATACATTAAAATACATCTTCAGAACATTTTCCATAACAGGTGTAATAGCCTGTTGACAGTCTACTTGGGTGGCTAGGGATCAGGAGCACTGTTGTTGGCCGCTGCATCGGTATGGTGATAGTGTACTGGAAATGCTAGTAATCAGAGACACTGGCTGGCTTCTCTGGTGACACTCTACTGTGCTGAACACTGTCAATCACAGCCAATCAGTGTGAGAGGAGCAGAGCAGTGGCTCCATGGTGCAGCCTTTGTTTACATTTGTGATCACTGTGAGTGGTCAAAGTGATCTCATGGCACAGAACCAAGTTCATTGGCCCTGAGATCTGCTGTGTCTGAATGGACAGTGATGTCACAGGAGAGGAAGGCCATTTTAAAACAGCCTCTAATCCTCAGGAATCAGCCATCCAGCTGTTTTTATACAATGGCTGTTCACAAAGTGATCAAGCACCAGAACTGAACATTAAACCAAGTGTAGGGCTTGGTCTGCAGATCTGATCCCAGGTTCTGATCTCTTAATGGAGCCAGGCGCCAGGCATGAGATATTTTCAGGCAGACACATAAAATCTCACTCAGTCCCAGAAGAACTGGGATAGGGAGAGGGAAGAGCTTTGGGGTGCCCAGAACTAAACAACTTGAATGAGGTAGCACATAGTTTTAGCACAGAGGTCTCTCTTCTCCATGGCACACTCTGGCAGCAAGTCTGGAACAATTCCTCTAGCCAGAAGGGATGTACAGGCAACAGTCTCTCTCTCCCGAGAATCATCTATGGTCTACTCACTGTGACCCAGACTGAATGAAGATCTTCTTTCAGCTTCTCTGCACAAATTCTCCCAGGAAGATCCCCTCTGAGTGTTACCTTGAAGGTTCCTGCGACTTTAGGGGTGACCCTATGGCTCCTCACCAAGCAAGAACAATCCAGGACTTCTTAATGCTTCTCCTAAGCCCTGGAAGGTTTAATAGCATTTCCAGGCTGGGTCACTCTCAGCAGGCAAAAAGAACCCTGCTACTTCCAGCTCTCCGCCTTATATACACCTGTCAGCCCCTGTTGGCCATTCTTGCCGACCAAGGATTGGCTGAAGCTGTATCCAGGGCCAGCTCAGACTCTGGCTTCTTCTCCTCTCTGATTCAAGAAGATTCTGGAAAGACAGGGGGAGACAGACCAACCCGCAGCTGCAGAACTCAGAGTAAGCAAACTACAATTAAGTCTCAAAAAATGAAATTTGCCTCACTTTTACATACCTCACAACATTTTGAGATGGGAATGAGGGACACCTACTAGCAAACATATGTAGGCATAGGCAGAGCCGATCCTCCCTATACGCTCACTGCGCAAGCTGCGTAGGGCCTCGCCGCTGTGGGGGGGGGGGCCTAAGGGCAGATCGGCTCTGCTCCTGGAGCTCCAATCTCCTCCTCCTCTTGTGACGCAGCGGGAGTCGGAAGACCGCTGTGTCTCAGAGCTGACTGAAACTTTCGGCCGCGCTATGACAAAGATTCCGCCCTCCTCCTAGACCAGCTTGTGTGATAGATGCAGTGTTCTGTCTATCACACGAGCTGGTCTAGGAGGAGGGCGGGACTTTTGTCATAGCGCGACATAACATTTCACATTGAGCTCCGTGACACAGAGGGAGATGCCTGCTGTACGTAATCCACTGGCACTGACTAGTGAGGCTACATTGATTGCCACAGTAAGACTGCAATGATGGGCACCATTCGGCTGCATTGATGATGGGCACCATTAGGCTGCAATGATGATGGGCACAGTAAGGCTGCAATGATTGGCATGGTGAGGCGGCAATGATTGGCATGGTGAGGCGGCAATGATGGGCATGATAAGGTGGCAATTATTAACATGGTGAGGCTACAATGATAAGCATGGTAAGGCTGCAATGATAAGCATGGTGAGGCTGCAATGATTGGCATGGTGAGGTGGCATTGATGGGCACGGTTAGGCGGCAATGATGGGCACGGTGAGTCAGCAATTATTAACATGGTGAGGCTGCAATGATTGGCAAGGTGAGGTAGCAGTGATGGGCACGGTGAGGTGGCAATTATTAACACAGTGAGGCTGCAATTATTGGCATGGTAAGGCTGCAATGATTGGCGCAGTGAGGATCTAAGGGGGGCTCTTTGGGGATCCTGATGTAAGAGGAGGCTCTCTGGGGACCCTAATGTAGGGGGAGGCTCTCTAGGGACCCTGATTTAAGGGGAGGCTCTCTGGGGACACTGATGTAAGAGGGGCTTTCTGGGGACCCTGATGTAAGGGGAGGCTCACCGAAAAAAACGTTTATTAAATCTACAAGGGCTTTTTTTTACCACTGCTATTCCTTTATATTGGCTTTTAAAATTTACAAATGCAGCAATTTATAATTTGGATGAAAGGTTTAGAGCTGGGAAACACTTTTTGAAAGATAAAAAGTGCATTTTATATATATACTATATAGATCAGACCAAAACGAGGGACAAATGAGGAGGAAAGAGGGACAGAGGGACATTGCTCTAAATCAGGGACAGTCCTTCAAAATCAGGGACAGTTGGGAGCTATGCTTTTAGCACCTGACCTAGGAGGGTTCTACACAAGAAGCAGCTGTCAAAGAATTAAAAAACATAGACTGCAGTTTATATTTTTTTCCACAAGGTGGTGATCTCGCTTATTGTCAAATGTCGAGACGCGCAGTAATGACATCTACAGAGAGGAAATTACTAAAGGAAAGTGTTGGGGACGTAGAGGGAGATATTGACGGCAGAGGAGGTAATAAGATATTATTTTATATTTACACTCAGTAACCCCCCCCCCGTCATGTCTGTCCTCTTCCTCCATAGTTACTGTGATGTCTTTAATTTCCAACAGATGATGATACACACATATATAGAGGATTGTAATATTCTCAGTTTATTATCCATCTCCAGGGAGGAGATTCCTGTATAGATCACATGACCACATCAATTATGAGGACAGACAAAGACCAAAGTCACATGATGGAGAGGATAATAGACCTCACCGTGGAGATCATTTACTTGCTGACCGGAGAGGTGAGGAGGATTCTGGGAGGTCACATGACATCACCCTTATCTCTATTAATAAAACACAGACCTGACTGGAGAGGTGAGGAGGATTCTGGGGATATTACTATTCAGTAAAAGAGAGCTAAATATATAAGGTGAAGATGATGTGATATGATATGGAGGAGATTCTGGGTATGTCACTGAATGAATTTAGTAATCATTCACATTTCTCATGATGTCCCCCACTAGGGTTACACAATAGTGAAGAAGACATCTGGTGAGTATGTGACCTCCAGTAGACATCACTGTGTGTCAGAAGAACAGAGAGGAACCCCGAGACACATCACTGTCCCTTTATCTGTGTTCCTGACTCCTTTATGTGACAAGAAGAAGATTCTAGAGGTCACCAAGAAGATGATGGAGCTGCTGACAGGAGAGGTGAGCGGTGCCGGGAATTCTGGGATATTATCCAGTAACAGACAAGGGATGTGTCTGGATGGTGACTGTATCATTGTGTGTGTCAGGTTCCTATAAGGTGTCAGGATGTCACTGTCTATTTCTCCATGGAGGAGTGGAAGTATTTAGAAGGACACAAGGATCTCTACAAGGACGTCATGATGGAGGATCAGTGGACCTGGAATGATGGAAAATTAAGAAACGATGAGGCGATATTGAACCTTACCTTGGATATCATCTACCTTCTGACTGGAGAGGTAAGGAGGATTCTGGGAGGTCACATGACATCACTCTCTAGTAATAAGGCTGAAACCTGTCCAGAGAGGTGAGGAGGGCTCTAATATTATATTTTTTGCTGTATATCACAGGACTGTGCTGTAGTTATGAAGACATATCTTGAGAATATTACAAAGAGAAAACGTCCATGCTTATCTACAAGAATGAGAGAAAGACAAAACCCCATCACCGTGTCTACACCTACCTGCCTGAATCTTGAGAGAAACAGCAAGGAGAAGATTCTAGAAGTCACCCAAAAGATTACTGATCTGCTGACAGGAGAGGTGAGCGGTGCCGGGAATTCTGGGACATTATCCAGTAACAGACAAGGGATGTGTCTGGATGGTGACTGTATCATTGTGTGTGTCAGGTTCCTATAAGGTGTCAGGATGTCACTGTCTATTTCTCCATGGAGGAGTGGGGGTATTTAGAAGGACACAAGGATCTCTACAAGGACATCATGATGGAGAATCAGCCGCCCCTCACATCACCGGGTAAGAGGAGACTTTATTGTAAAGGAGAGAGCAGTACGGAGGGTCCACCTAGATAAACTTAGACCACCTAGAAACCTAGTTTTATTCCAGAGCCCTGAGAAACACCAACATATATGACGATTGATGGGGAATCAGCCACCTATCACATCACTGGGTAAGAGGAGACTATTACAAATAAGAGAATGTACAGAGGGTCCATCTAGATAAGATTTAAATGCAGAAAGTATTTCCAATTTTCAGTTTGTGTCTATGTGTTACATAGCTTGAACAAACATTTTAGATACTGTACACCATATGAAAGGTCCATCTCCATTCCTCAATATAACGTCATGTTCCCAACAAATGAGGAGGAGATACTGTACACCATATGAAAGGTCCATCTCCATTCCTCAATATAACGTCATGTTCCCAACAAATGAGTTGAAGATACTGTATACCATATGAAAGGTCCATCTCCATTCCTCAATATACTGTCACGTTCCCAACAAATGAGGAGGAGATACTGTACACCATATGAAAGGTTCATCTTCATTCCTCAATATAACGTCATGTTCCCAACAAATGAGGAGGAGATACTGTACACAGGGTAGGACTTAGGGTGGTTGGGGCCCCTGGGCTTGAGTCACTTTCGGGCCCTACCTTCTATACATTACTTTAAATAGAACAAAATTATACATACACAAGCTATGTATTAGAGCTACACAAGTCAGGATAAACTGAGAATAAAAATAATGACACGTGACACTGACGTGGCACTGATGACAGATGGCACTGATACGTGGCACTGATGACACGTGACACTGATGTGGCACTGATGACAGAGGGCACTAATACGTGGCACTGATGACACGTGACACTGATGACAGATGACACTAAAACATGGCACTGATGACAAATGGCACTAATACGTGACACTGATGACAGATGACACTAATACGTGGCACTGATGACAGATGACACTAATACGTGGCAATGGTGACATGTGACACCGATGACAGATGGCACTGATAGGTGGCACTGATGACACGTGACACTGATAACAGATGGCACTAATAGGTGGCACTGATGACACGTGACACTGATGTGGCACTGATGACAGATGGCACTGATACGTGGCACTGGTGACACTGATGATAGATGGCACTAATAGGTGGCACTGATGACACATGACACTGATGTGGCACTGATGACAGATGGCAATAATATGTGGCACTGATGACAGATGCCACTAATACGTGGCACTGACAGATGACACTAATAAGTGGCACTGATGACATGTGACACTGATGATGACAGATGGCACTTATACATGGCAGTGGCATTGATGACAGATGGCACTTATACGTGGCACTGGGGACAGATGGCACTGGGGACAGGTGACACTGGGGACAGGTGGCACTGGGGACAGATGGCACCGGGGACCGGTGGCACTGGGGACAGATGGCACTGGCAGGTGGCACTGGGGACAGATGGCACTGGGGACAGGTGGCATTGGGGACAGATGGCAATGACTGGTGGCACTGGGGACAGATGGCACTCTGAGCACTTTATTTTCCCGTTTTTTTTCACCTTGATGCTGCAGCCGTTTGCTCTCCCTCCTCACACGCTGTCTCTGTGTGAGGAGGGAGAGCTGGCGATGAGAGATGATCTTATATGTTTACATATGAGATCATCTCCCATTGGACACTGCGATCGAGTGCTAAGTGGCCGCTGTGAATGCCCATTTAGCACAATCTGTGATTGGCTGTGTCCAAGGGACACGGCCAACACATAACTTCCCTGTTGCGTGCATTGGGGAAGTAAACAAGAGGATGTCAAGGGACACCCTCCCGGCAATTGGAGTCCCCGATGTAGCCGTATTTCGGCTATAGCGTGGACGCCTATTGTAAAGTAGATACGGAGACGGTATTTAAAACGGAAACATTGAGCCCAGTCAAGCCCAATGGTAAGTCCGCCCCTGACTGTACACCATATAAAAAGTCCATCTCCATGCCTCAATATATGTCATGTTCCCAACAAATGAGGAGAAGATACTGTACACCATATGAAAGGTCCATCTCCATTCTCACAGTAACAATGTCATCAACGCACAAAGTTGCAGTGTGATTTGGGTGCATTGTATTCTTTATCTATTTTGCATTTATATTTCTGTCCTGATTTCACCCACTTGCGGAGCTCAAAGATTTAGAACGAGACCAACATATATGACTCCTGAATACAAGATTTCAAAAATTCTTCTAACATTTATTGTAAAATTATTTCTCAGCAGATGACCATAATGTCCGGAATACGTCTGAGGAACCTTCTGATAAATCACATACCAGGACTCTAGGATCTCACAGTAGAAATACTTTAATAGATCCATCTATTCCCGAGGAATCTTCTTCAGGGCAGGAAGGAGATCACACAGAAGAGAGTTCATTGTCATGTTCATTGTGTGGGAAACGTTTCACAAAAATGAGAGAACTTCAT
The DNA here is from genome assembly GCA_028564925.1 of Lithobates sylvaticus. NCBI lineage: Eukaryota > Metazoa > Chordata > Amphibia > Anura > Ranidae > Lithobates > Lithobates sylvaticus. The sequence goes on from CM053028.1 coordinate 608,343,499, forward strand.
AGACACGAGAAATATCACACTGCTGAGCTCCCCTATTCATGTTCAGGGTGCAGGAAATGTTTTATTAGGAAAGGAAACCTTCTTAAACATCAGAAAATTCACACATGTGAGCATCCCTTTTTGTGTTCAGAATGTGGAAAATGTTTTGCAGAGAAAGGAAGCCTTATTAAACACCAGAAGATTCACTTGAATGAGCGTCCCTATTCATGTTCAGAGTGCGGGAAATGTTTTACTGTGAAAATTTCTCTCATCGGACACCAGAAGCTTCATAATGGTGAGCATCCCTATTCATGTTCAGAGTGCGGGAAACGTTTTACTGAGAAGAAAAATCTTATTAGACACCAGAAGCTTCACACGGGTGAGCGTCCCTATTCATGTTCCGAGTGCGGGAAATCTTTCTTTCAGAAAGACAACCTTCTTAACCATCATAGAATTCACACAGGTGAGCGTCCCTATTCATGTTCAGAGTGCGGGAAAGGTTTCATTGAGAAAGCCAAACTTCTTATACACCTGAGATATCACACGGGTGAGCGTCCCTATTCCTGTTTGGAGTGTGGGAAATGTTTCAAACGGAAATATTCATACGATACACACCTGAAGATTCACAAGGGTGACCGTCCCTATTCATGTTTAGAGTGCAGGAAATCTTTCATTCACAAAGGAGACCTTGTGCAACACCAGAAGATTCACACGGGTGAGCGCCCCTATTTATGTTTAGAGTGTGGGAAATCTTTCATTCACAAAGGAGACCTTGTGCAACACCAGAAGATTCACAAGGGTGCGCGTCCCTATTCATGTTCAGAGTGCGAAAAATCTTTCACTCACAAAGTAACCCTTGATGAGCACCAGAGAATTCACACGGGTGAGCGTCCTTATTTATGTTCAGAGTGCGGAAAATCTTTTACTCAAAAAGGAAGCCTTGTGTATCACCAGAAAAATCACACAGGTGAGGGTTCTTATTCATGTTCAGAGTGTGGGAAATGCTTCATTCGGAAAGGACACCTTGATAAACACCAGAGAATCCACACAGGCTTGCGTCCCTATTCATGTTCAGAGTGTGGTAAATCTTTCACCGTGAAAGGAAATCTTGTGCTGCACCAGAGAATTCACACGGGTGAGCGCCCTTATTCATGTTCAGAGTGTGGGAAATCGTTCATTCAGAAAGGACACCTTGATGAACACCAGAGAATTCACACAGCTGAGCGTCCTTATTCATGTTCAGAGTGTGGGAAATGTTTCCCTCTAAAAGGAACCCTTGTTAAACACCTGAAGATTCACACACAAGTTCCTCCATATTCATGTTCATTGTGCGGGAAATGTTTCAGTTACAGAAAATCACTTATTAAACACCAGAGAATTCACACAAGCTAACACAAATGTCGGGACAGTACAGACACCCCATACACAACCCCTTTTTGGAAGGTAGACAGTTCAAGATATTTTTTAAGAAGCATGGTAAGTTGAAGAAATTCAAATTTGAGTTGTCAAGTTATTTATCACACACAGCATGGCCATACTTAGAATTAAACCCCAAAGCACATTCTTTTACTCATTCTGAGCATGGGAATATCACACGTGTGAGACTTTATCATGGCTGAAATGCATAGAGGAGCCAAAAATCCAAGGAGTACCTTCAGGCTTTCAAGGGACATAAATGTAGCATCTGATTTCCTGACTATCTATCACATTTCTTGAAGCTCTGAAGTGCCAGGATAGGAGAAACACCTACAGAATGACCACATTTTGGAGAGTAAGCACCCCAAAGTATTTTTAAACGGCATGATGAGTCTTTGAAGATTTAATTCAAAAACATTTTTTTTTTAGTTTCTCTTATAAAACTTTGTACACAAATAATATTTTTTTCATAAATTTATTCCAATATGTATACATTTCTTTGATAAAAAATAAAAAGCAAATCTGTGTATATTATTTAATATGTGTGAAAGTTGTAGAGTCTACAAAATGTAATGTATGTATTTGAAAATTAATCTGATCACTGGAAGTCAAAATTCTTGAGGTCCTAAAATACCAGGACAGTTTAAATACCCCCAAATGACTTTGAAGGTAGATAATATTTAGTAAGAAGTATGGTGAGTTTTTTGAAACTCTCATTTTTTGTCACAATCTTTTTGGAAAATAAAGACAGTAAATAAAATTAGATTTTGTTTCAAAAAGTTGTAATTTTAACAAAGTATTTTACACACACAACATGGGTATGGCTTTTACTCCTCCTGAGTATGGGGATACCACATGTGTGAGAATTTTTTGCTGCCAAGACACATAGAATGGTCCAAAATCCAAGGAGCACCTTCAGGCTTTCTAGGGCCAAAAAGTTGCACCTGATTTCATGACTAAGGCCACTTTCACACTGAGGCGCTTCTAAACTGCCAGTAAAAACACTAAGCGCTCTTGAAGAGCTTTTGAGGCGCTTTTGAAGTGCTTTCCTTTTATTTCAATGGGGAGGGGAGTTTTTCACAGCCCTGCCAGCACACTGCCCCAGTGTGAAAGCGTTCATTGATTTTAATGGAAATAAGTTTTCGTGAGCTTTTTAGGTGCTGTTTTTAGCGTAAAAGCGCCTGAAAAGCACCTCAGTGTGAAAGTGGTCTAACTATCACATTCCTTGAGGCTCTGAAGTACCAGGATAGAAGAAACATCCACAAAATTACCACATTTTGGAGAGTAAACACCCCAAGCTAATTTTTTAAGAGGCACGATGAGTCTTTTGAAGACTATTTTTCTGCCACAAGCTTTTATAAACTACAGAAAGAAAATGCATTTATTTTTTAACACGAAGTTGTCAATTAATAAAATATTGTAACACACAGTATGGGCAAATTTCGAATTTTCCCCTGCCAAAATACATTCTACGACTCCTCCCAAGTATGGGGATACTGCATATGTTAGACTTTTTCAATGTTTGGACTAATTATATATTGCCTTTTTCAAAGCCTAACCACATAGAAAGACCCAAATTCCAAGGAGCACCTTCAGGCTATTAAGGGGCAATAATTACAGATCTTATTTCCTGACAACCTATTGCAACTTGGAGGCACTGGAGCACAATCACAGTAGAATAACTCACAACATTTGTGTCATGTCCAAGGTATTTAATAAGTTGTTAATCATTTTTGAAGCTGTACATTTTGCCTTAATTCTCTCAAAAACGAAGAAAGTAAATAACATTTTATTTTATTTCACAAAGTTGTAATTTTAACAAGTTATTTCTAACTCGCATACTTACAAACACACACAAAAACACACTCTTCTACTCCTCCCCCAGTATGGGGTTACCATGTATGCGAGACTTTTCAGAGCCTGCCGATATAGAGAGGCCCCAAGTCCAAGAAGCACCTTTAGCCTACTACCTACAACCTAAAATGTTGGCTGCATAGAGCATAATGACAGTAGAAATACCTACAAAATTACAACATTTAGTAAACACCCCAAGGTATAGTAAGGTATGGAAAAAATCTTAACACACAGTGTGGGCATACTTAGGATTACACCCCAAAACATATTCTGCTCCCCCTCCCAAGTAGCGGAATACCACATGTGGGAGACTTTTTCAATGTATGTACCCAACATTGTATCTTATATATCATAAAAATCAACCAGCATTGTATGAAAAACAGTGTACGGTAATGGTCGCCTATGTACACGTGGTCTGGGAATACAGCTCTGTGTTGTCACCTGTAGCAGTCCTTTTACCTGTAAGCCAAACAAGCCTAGCCTTGGTTTGGCTAGCAATCATCAACACTGCTGCTGGCTGTTGCATCGGTATGGTGATAATGTACTGAAGCTGGTAGTGATCAAAGACATTGTCTTCCTGTTCTGGTGACATTGTGCTGTGCTGATCACTGTCAATCAGAGCAGTGGCTTCAAGGTGCAGCCTTTGTTTACATTTGTGATCCCCGTGATTGGTCACAGTGATCACATGGAACAGAGCCAATGTCATTGGCCCTGTACCCCTTCTCTGAGATCTGCTGTGTCTGATGGACAGTGATCAAAGGATGCAGCGCAAAGGGGAGGCTGTTTTAAAACAACCTCCCACCCTCAGGAGTCAGCTGTCCAGCTGTTTTTATACAACGGCTGTTCGGCAAGTGTTCAAGCACCAGAACTGGAGATCAAACCATGAAGCAGCTGTCAAAGTATTAAAAAACATAGCCTGCAGTGTGGTATTTTTTCCATGAGGTGGTGATCTCGCCTACTGTCAGTGAAACACAGAGATGGCCAGTGATAGAATATACAGACAAAAAGTGTCCGTCCTCTTATATATATACAGTATACACACATAGAGTATTGGGATATTTACCTACAGTGGTGTGAAAAAGTGTTTGCCCCCTTCCTCATTTCCTGTTCCTTTGCATGTTTGTCACACTTAAGTGTTTCGGAACATCAAACCAATTTAAACAATAGTCAAGGACAACACAAGTAAACACAAAATGCAATTTGTAAATGAAGGTGTTTATTATTAAAGGTGAAAAAAAATCCAAACCATCATGGCCCTGTGTGAAAAAGTGATTGCCCCCTAAACCTAATAACTGGTTGGGCCACCCTTAGCAGCAACAACTGCAACCAAGCGTTTGCGATAACATGCAATGAGGCTTTTACAGCGTCCTGGAGGAATTTTGGCCCACTCATCTTTGCAGAATTGTCCTAATTCAGTTACATTAGAGGGTTTTCGAGCATGAACGGCCTTTTTAAAGGTCATACCACAACATCTCAATAGGATTCAGGTCAGGACTTTGGCTAGGCCACTCCAAAGTCTTCATTTTGTTTTTCTTCAGCCATTCGGTGGTGGACTTGCTGGTGTGTTTAGGATCATTGTCCTGCTGCAGAACCCAAGTTCGTTTCAGCTTGAGTACACGAACAGATGGTCGGACATTCTCCTTCAGGATCTCTTGGTAGACAGCAGAATTCATAGTTCCTTTTATCACGGCAAGTCTTCCAGGTCCTGAAGCAGCAAAACAGCCCCAGACCATCACACTACCACCACCATATTTTACTGTTGGTATAATGTTCTTTTTCTGAAATGCAGTGTTCCTTCTACGCCAGATATACTTGGACACACACCTTCCAAAGAGTTCCACTTTTGTCTCATCGGTCCACAGAATGTTGTCCCAAAAGTCTTGGGGATCATCAAGATGTGTTGTGGAGAAATTGAGACGAGCTTTGATGTTCTTTTTGCTCAGCAGTGGTTTTCTCCTTGGAACTCTGCCATGCAGGCCATTTTTGCCCAGTCTTTTCCTGATGGTGGAGGCATGAACGCTGACCTTAACTGAGGCAAGTGAGGCCTGCAGTTCCTTGGACGTTGTTGTGGGGTCTTTTGTGACCTCTTGGATGAGTCGTCGCTGCGCTCTTGGGGTAATTTTGGGCGGCCGGCCACTCCTGGGAAGGTTCACCACTGTTCCATGTCTTCGCCATTTGTGGATAATGGCTCTCACTGTGGTTCGCTGGATTCCCAAAGCTTTGGAAATGGCTTTATAACCCTTTCCAGACTGATAGATCTCAATTACTTTCTTTCTCAATTGTTCCTGAATTTCTTTGGGTCTCGGCATGATGTGTAGCTTTTAAGGATCTTCTGGTGGACCTTACTGTGCCAAGCAGCTCCTATTTAAGTGATGCCTTGATTGTGAACAGGTGTGGCAATAATCAGGCCTGGGTGTGGCTAGAGAAATTGAACTCAGGTGTGGACAACCACAGTTATAGTATGTTTTAACAAGGGGGGCAATCACTTTTTCACACAGGGCCATGATGGTTTGGATTTTTTTTCACCTTTAATAATAAACACCTTCATTTACAAATTGCATTTTGTGTTTACTTGTGTTGTCCTTGACTATTGTTTAAATTGGTTTGATGTTCCGAAACACTTAAGTGTGACAAACATGCAAAGGAACAGGAAGGGGGCAAACACTTTTTCACACCACTGTATATATTTTGTATAATAATTTATTCAACTGTCCATCCAGAGCCTCTGGTTTATAGACCAGATACATCCTAAATATAGAACCATGTATCCAACTGTCTATCCAAAGTCTCTGGTTTATAGACCAGATTCATCCTAAATAGAGAACCATTTATCCAGCTGTCCATCCAGAGCCTCTGGTTTATAGACCAGATACATTCTAAATATAGAGCCATTTATTCAACTGTCCATCCAAAGCCTCTGATTTATAAACCAGATACATCCTAAATATAGAGCCATTTATCCAACTGTCCATCCAGAGCCTCTGGTTTATAGAACAATACATCCTAAATATAGTGCTATTTATCCAACTGTCCATCCAGAGCCTCTGGTTTATAGACCAGACACATCCTAAATATAGAACCATTTATCCAACTGTCTATCCAGAGCCTCTGGTTTATAGACCAGATACAGTGTCTCACAAAAGTGAGTACACCCCTCACATTTTTGTAAATATTTTAATCTTTTTCATGTGACAACACTGAAGAAATTGCTACAATGTAAATTAATGAGAGTACAGCTTGTATAACAGTGTAAATTTGCTGTCCCCTCAAAATAACTCAACACACAGCCATTAATGTCTAAATGGCAACAAAAGTGAGTACACCCCTAAGTAAAAATGTCCAAATTGGGCCCAAAGTGTCAATATTTTGTGTGGCCACCATTATTTTCTAGCACTGCCTTAACCCTCTGGTGGAGCTGGTGAATGTTGGAGAACTTGCGCTCCTCCACCTTCCATTTGAGGCCCCACAGATGCTCGATAGGGTTTGGTTCTGGAGACATGCTTGTCCAGTCCATCACCTTTACCCTCAGCTTCTTTAGTAAGGCAGTGGTCGTCTTGGAGGTGTGTTTGGGGTCGCTATCATGTTGGAATACTGCCTTGCGGCCCAGTCTCCGAAGGGTGGGGATCATGCTCTGCTTCAGTATGTCACAGTACATGTTGGCATTCATTGTATCCTCAATGAACTGTAGTTTCCCAGTGCCGGCAGCACTCATGTAGCCCCAGACCATGACACTCCCACCACCATGCTTGACTGTAGGCAAGACACACTTGTCTTTGTACTCCTCACCTAGTTGCCGCCACACACACTTGATACGATCTGAACCAAATACGTTTATCTTGGTCTCTTTAGACCGCAGGACATGGCTTGCTTTCAGCAGACTGTTTGCAGGCTTTCTTGTGCATCATCTTTAGAAGAGGCTTGCTTCTGGGACACAAGCCATGCACACCAATTTGAGACCATGCACACCTGAGACCTTGTAACACTAACGAGTCACATGACATCGGGGAGGGAAAATGGTTAATTGAGCCCAATTTTGACATTTTCACTTATGCCGCGCACACACGATCAGACTTTCCGGCGGGTAAGTACGACCGTGTGTGGGGCTCCGGCTGACTTTTTGTTCCCAAAAGTCCGGTGGACTTAGTTTGAAGTTTTGACTTAAAATTGTCTGACGGACTCGGGAGTCCGGGCGGACAATCCTGCCGTCTGTGTGCTAGTCCGCGGGACTTTTGAAATGAACGGACATGCCAACACACGTCGTAAAAGTCCGTTCATTTTGAACGTGACTCCAAGTAGACGGGACTAGCGAAGGAAGTCAATTCCGCCACATCGATCAACGACATTGACACCTCGCTAGCCCTGTCACCTGGTATGGATTTAAAAGGGAATCCCTATGCCGAAAAAACGGCGGCCCCCCCCCCCCCAAAGCACCTTGTCCCCATGTTGATGAGGACAAGGGCCTCTTCCCGACAACCCTGGCCGTTGGTTGTTGGGGTCTGCGGGCGGGGGGCTTATCGGAATCCGGGAGCCCCCTTTAATAAGGGGCCCCCAGATCCCGGCTCCCCACCCTATGTGAATGAGTATGGTGTACCCCTACCCATTCACCTAAGGGAAAAAAGTGTAAATAAAAAACAACACACATTTTTTTAAATACATTATTGCACAGCTCCGGGGGTCTATTTCTGTCTTGGGGGGTCTTCTCGTCGGACTCCTCCGCTATCTTCTGCTAGCTCTTTTACTAGTGGAGGAGCCCGGCTTTCTCCTTCGCCGCCGCCGTCGTCTGGGGGTCTTGTTCCGACTTCGGGGGTCTTGTCCCGCTCTTCTGTTCTTCTTGGCGGGCCTCCGCTTTCTTCTTCCAGCTCTTTTACTAGCGGTGGCCCAGGCTTCTGTCGCCGTCGCTGTCGCCTTCTGCTTCTTCTTCTTCTGCTTCTTGTTCTTCTTTCTTTTTCCGATGTTGACTCGTCGCTGTCTCCTCTTCTAATGGCTCAGACGTGTTGCGCTGCCAGTTATATAGGGACAAGGGGCGGGTCACCGGCTCATGTCACATGGTGACCCCACCCCCTTATGATGTCACAGTCCCGGAGGAAGAAAGAAGAACAAGAAGCAGAAGGCGACGGCGACAGAAGCCCGGGCCAACAAGACCCCCAGACGACGGCGGCAACGAAGGTTAAAACCGGGCTCCTCCGCTAGTAAAAGAGCTAGCAGAAGATAGCGGAGGAGTCCGGCTAGAAGACCCCCCAAGATGGAAGAAGACCCCGGAGCTGTGCAATAAAGTATTTTAAAAAATTGTGTTGTTTTTTATTTACACTCTTTTCCCTTAGGTGAATGGGTAGGGGTACATCGTACCCCATACTCATTCACATAGGGTGGGGGGCCGGGATCTGGGGGCCCCCTTATTAAAGGGGGCTACCGGATTCCGATAAGCCCCCCGCCCGCAGACCCTGACAACCAACGGCCAGGGTTGTCGGGCAGAGGCCCCTGTCCTCATCAACATGGGGACAAGGTGCTTTGGGGTGGGGGGGGCCGCAGGGCCCCCCTTCCCCAGTGCACCCCCCATGTTGAGGGCACGCGGCCTGGTACGGCTCAGGAGGGGGGCGCTCGCTCATCCCCACCCCTTT